>JACEVL010000213.1:210000-622500 GCA_020284085.1 Aporrectodea caliginosa
TATTATTTTTTGCCCCGAGGTAAACATGATCCCTCAGGAACTTCAAGATTAATTAAATTGTTAAAAGTCAGGAACAGTTAGAACTCCTCGGGCTCGGGCAGAAGGCTGGCAAAGGTACCGCAGATTGCAACAGCGTTAAATCGCTGTATGGCTAGAGATAGGCTATACGTTGGAACAAGTATGTGGCTTCGCGTTGGTCTCCTGACACAAGAGCTAAAAGTCTCCCGATGTCGGTGATCAGGGACATGCAGGCGGTACCCATGGGGCCCAGCGTTTCGAAAGCCAGAGGCGCAAATTCGTATTCCTCCAGCAGAGCAGTGTATTTGGCTGTTTTCCTTAAAGACGCTATTTCCGCCGCAGCACCAGCTCTGATGGCGGTCGCTGAGACATATGACGCCGCCAAGGTACCGATCATCGTGGCGTCTCACACGAGGCTCCTGCCTACCCGCCACGGGATCAAAGTAAGGCCGTAAGATCTTTTGCCGTCTGAACGAAATAGGCCCGGCGGTTCCTTCACTGCCGGGAAGCCAGCTCTTCATTCTCCAGGGACTTAGAAATTATAAAAGTAATATCGGGCGTGTGTTTGATAAATGTGCCACTGAATGCTATGGCGTTGAAGCGTTGTATAGTAATTGAGAGCCTGTGTGAAGTAAGTAGCTGGTCTCTCTCGATTCACCTGTAGCTAGTGTGTAGTTTCATTATGCATGCATGAAGAGATGCATGCATAGATACATGCATAATTACGTACATATATGCCTACTTACATACATGCATACATACATGCATAAGCTACATTCAATACATAAACACATTCACACATAATACGCACATACGTGTGTGAGTATGTATACGTACATATTAAATTTTTTTGTACACGTACATACGTGCATACATACATGCAGGCATTAGTTGACGGTCCTATTAGCACAGTTTCTGTAAAGCAATGTGCTAGATCGGCTCTCGCTGAAAAGGTAGGTCTACTTTGGGCAGCACGGAAATCTGCGGAAATCTCTTTGATCTCATTGTCTAATTTGTCATATGTTTTTGTTGCATATTAGCTCTACATGTATAAACTCAAGAGAAGAAATCGTAAGATCATTTCAAAAGCCAGAGTCTTACCGATAAACCAACAGAACACCAAAATGCTTCTTAGCAGATTCACAGCAAACTGATACAGACTATGGCTAGTTATACCGAATCTTGTATCATATCAGCAAGGATGAGGTTATGAATGTGTGCCTATTTATAGGCTCTGTATTCGTGTATTCCTTTCTGACTGTGCGTTTTTTTTTATAGACTGTAATATGACGTGGAGCAAGTGTAGCATAAACCGGTTTACAAGACTGTCGTTAAATCTTGCGCAGTTTTAATCACCTTATGAATAATTAAGCTTTATCAGATTTATAAACATCTACTCTGACAGAAGCAATTTAAACCGTCTTATGAATATAAAACTTGATGAAATAATCAGTTTAGTAAATATTTACTGTGACCGATACATAAGTCACTAACTCGCTTCATTTGAAAAATAGCAGTGGTGATTAATCCAATTTAATATCCACCCTAGAAACATTGGGTTCCATCGAGTTACTGGTGGTGGATTTGGCGACACTCAACTGATACATACTTTGTTCACTGCTGGTTTTATAGTATCCGATTGGGTTACGGTCACATGCTTTATTTCTATTATATATTCGTTTAATATGAAAACCAGTTGACACACCGCCAATTGGGAACAGAAAAGGGAGTACAACTGAAATGAAAATGTCTTTAGAGCGTCATTTTTGGCTTAAAGATTGTGAGCCAGATTTTACTGATTGTCGATATAGGATTCTTGGGATAAAATTACGGTCGTCCTTAGCTGGCATATTGAATTCATGAGGCCTCTGACGAAGGCTGTATTTGTTGCTTTGATGCCAGTTACAGTAAGCATGCAAAAGTGCCTGCTCTACTGAAGAGTTTCAAAGTTAGAAAGTTCTCTCTTTGAAGAAATGGTCAAAACTAGCTATGTTGTTCCAATGTCTAATGCTATTTAGTCGCGTAACGAAGAAATAATTACAAATTGTGTTTCTCAAATGCAATATTACTTATCAGCGACCAGTGACGGTTGTGGGTATTATGATTACAACGCCAATGAAGATAAAGCAATTTATTCCATGTTCAAGTTTATATATTATAATAAAACCACGTATATGCTGCTGAATGTAACAATGTCAAGATCTCTGTAGCGATGAGCCCTGGGGTTAGACAGCGGGAAAACGTGGCTTCGGTTTTTAAGCTACTCAAAAGCTACCCAAGTGTTTACGATTCAGCTTGATGGCAAATCGCTTAATTGCCTTGGATGCACACGTTTTATGGCTGTTAAGCCACCTCCTGGGCCAGCAACACAACTAATTAAGGCCATCTGAAGTGCATTGCACTTGCAACTGTTTATTATAGCAACGAAGTTCTTTGTTTGGAATGAGTCAGGGTTACTGTGGTGGTTCCCGATATAGAACTAAACGATCACAGTTCAGCTTGCTAGCAACACCTTGGATACACATGACTAGACACGTTTCCGCAAACGCAATATCAGTTAAGAGCTATTAGAAGCCTATAAACGTGAGCTGGCCAGCAGTACGCGATGTTGACGGTTGAATGTATTTGTTGTGTAAGTGCTGTGACGACTGGTATTGTTAAATACGTTAAGAGGATTAGATTTAAATTTACTCGCTCACTGACAGAGAATCAACACCTGGTCCATCTTATAATAATAAGAAGACCCAGTGCAAAGACAAATTCACATTGATTGAAGCAGAAGTCAAACTGTCAATTAAAAGACCAGATTGGTGCATGTCCAGATAATATTACAGTGGTAACATAACATTTATTATTTCACATGCATTGCAAGAAGTGCAAAAACAAACTGAAATTTACAGTATTTAAGAAGCAATTGAAAAGAATAATAAATGAACACAGAAATCCTGCACCTCAATCACTAGAAATCAAACAGTCTTTAACTAAGTTTTCAGTAATGGGTTAAGGGTGGGTAAATTTGTGAGTGTCATTTTGAAGAATGTTTTATATAAAAGGGCTAAATGACTTTATTGAATATAATTACAGTCCAGCATGTACAATATTAGTGCGGCATTTGAACCAAGTTTTTGTGCTATGAAAATGTAGAGTATTTCCTTTGTGAAAAAAAACACAATAAATATACTAATAATACTGTCATCCCTCCACCTTCGATAACTATAATTGGGTACCCTTGTTAGCGAGACTTGTCCCTTTTGGGTTCATTATAAGAGCCCAACCGGGTATGATCCATGTATGTACGATTTATTTTGTTGCTTGCTTGTATAATATTAATGTCTTGTTTTTGTGTGTGTTACGTTCTTGCATTTCACTGACGGTTCTCTTAATTAACAGTTTTGATTTCATTTGATTGATATAATTAGGAAATTGTAATCTCTCAGAGATTCCATCTATATCAAATATGTCGGCGGCAAGGAAACAAACATTAATATTTAGCAATGATGTTATGGCTCTCCAATTCTTTTACGTTCATTGTAGTTGTTATTATTGTCATTGTTGCTACTAATTCGGTTATTTCTGCCGCGGTTAGCTTCAACTGGTACCCAGTTAGGATTTAGTGGTGCCAGAAATCAAATACCAATGAAATGATTATTGAGATTATTTGATTCATATTAGGCTCACCCATTAAAATAGTCGTGTCCAGGTCTCTCAAACAAGCACAGGGATACAAGAGTTATCTAGTTTCAGGAAGTCAGTACCACGAATGAAAAGAAGACTTCGTAACATATGCGAATAAACCAGTGCTGCTTCGAAGAATATGAAGACATCATGTTATGAAGTCTCCATCTTCTTCGTGCCCATAACTTCAGAAGTAGGCGTTATTGTGTCCACGAATTCAAGGATTTATCTTGCGAGTTTCCAGTCGCCTAGATTACTGTAACTGGCTTCTTACTAGTATCAATAAGTCAAACATGCTGAAACAGCAAATATTTCATAACTCTTTGGCTACAGCCATAACGCATACATCAAATGTGACCATTATAACTCCTGTGCTTAACTCTTTGCATTGACTTCCAATTCGGCAACTCTTACACTGACCCACTGTTTAGTTACTTTGGAATCTTAAGACTATCACACATTAAACATAAACAAATTCAGTTTGTTTTGCACAAAATTTATTTATGGGTGACTTTGTATATATTAAAATGAAAAAGTCTCAGGGGACCTTTATTTTAACAGGAGATCAAATAAGGCCTCCCAGAGACTTAGTTTCAGAACATAGTCTCCGTTGGAGGAATTTATTCTAGAATAGATTCCTGGGTAGAATCTCTTTAGAAATATATCAGCTGGGGAGACTTAGAAGAGTGTCTGCTGTAAGACACCGATACCAAAGTACGATTCTGGGTAACATAGGCACGTGTCCACGAATAATTCACCGAAGGTCGTCACATCAAGTCGAACCCGCAAGTGACCAACCCTGCGACCGATGCATCGTGGAATCTCACGCATATGAACCAATAATTATTATGATATAATATAGGACATTATTTTAGTTTGCGTGGGTTATAATTAATTTCAGATATGTGCGTAATCGGCCCATGCAATGTAAGGAGCATGTGTTTGTAAGCTGCAATTAAAGTCTCAGGGGCCTCCGTCAAATGCGCCCGACAAATGCGCCCTTCCCTGCCTGTTGAATGAGACGAAAAATGAGACACAACGAAAGCGGCACAGTGCACGATATTTTAATACATACAAATAATAACCTAGATAGTAGCCTAACTAATAAAACATTCTAAGAAAGAAAGTATGTTGCCAGGCTGACAGTTACACAGTTATAGGATTTAACTTATATTGCAATAAAGCAGTCGATAAGTGTTTAGTTAAATAGGTTAAGGATGGAAGATTTGTAATATCATTTTGAAGAGTATTTCATGTAGAAGGGCCATGATAGTTTATTAAAATTTTTATGATCATAGTATGTGCAATATCAGTGCAGTTATTTAACAACAGTTTAGTGTTACGACAATGTACAACAGTTCCAATAACCATCTAGGTAATAATCTGAGAATATAGAAAACAGGAATAAACACATTCTATGCTTATATCACGTGTACCATATAATCGAAGTATCTTATAGGTTCGAAAGTATATTTAGTACAGGCAGACCAGTGCATATGAATCTCCAATTCTTTCAAGTTAGAAGTACGATATGAAGCTTCGCTTCTCTTCTAAACTTCTAAATCACTTGGTGGGCTTATTTCGCGGCGCATCAGGATTCGAACACAGACCGCAAGGCGGCAAGGGTGTAAGCAACCAACAACCAAGTGCACTCATTATCGATGGCCTGGAACCGGTTAAAGCAATATTGTTTTGTCAAGCATCAATACCTTCATAGAAGCATAAGTGATTCATGTATACATGCGTGTCTTAGATGTTCGAAGATTCATACACAACGAGAATGTTATTAGCTCTTAAAGAGCTTTTCTCAAAGTCGCCTCTCAGATGCACCTGTATAATTAATGCGCAGTAAAGTAAATAAATTATGCTAACAGTTGCAATAAAGCAATTAAAAAGATCAATTATGCTGTTAAGTCACTTTAACGATGTGAAGTGCAATATAATTTAAGAGTAGGCTAAAAGAGCGGTAAACTGAGATCAAGGCAAGTCAAGTAGGCCTACCGATTCGCTTGGCACAGTTTATATGTCCTACTTTCCAAAATAGGACACTCGTTGTTCGTTTGTTTTCCCCCACGTTTTCATTTTAAATCAATTCTATGCGCGTACTCCTTCCATTTTAAATCACAAAATATTATACATAGTTTCCTGCATGAAGCATACGGTCATTTTTGAGTATCAACAGTCATTTTCCTAACAAATCGTAATTTCTTGTATCATAAGGTTTCAGGTGCAAACTAAGGAAGTACAGAAAGTAATCTCTATTAGCGCCAGACAAATTCACACTCCATACAAACAACAGTGCATGAAACAATAAGCAATCATGAACGAAGACCCTATGTGATAGTATGTGTCTTGCCAGAAAAGTATTTTCGCATAATTATGCTGTATTGAGTTTTCCACATCTTGCCACGGTTTGCCACGCTACTAGGGCTTGTCACACTCTGCCTTGATACGTTCTGTTGGTAGGCCTATTGTGCAGTGCCAGGCACGCATTCACAGCTCACAGTTATCAATGGAGTTGAGAGTGGAAGTGGGACTATAGGGATTATAGTAGATCTTTCTCGGTCTTTCCTTTTGCAAGTTGACTTGACTTTGCTTAGCAGATGCTCTAGGCATAGTGATCGTTTAAAAACATTGACACTAAAACTTAAATCCATGGAACAAATCACGTCACAATAAAAACAAAAGTGACGTCCACATAGATAATATTGATAGAAAGAAGTTGAGTCAAATGAAACACAACAATTTCCAATTTGCTTAGTACAAATTCTCGCTTAAACTGAAACTATAACTTAGGCACTTTCTTATGAACAAATAATGATATGGTGTAATAAATTCTGTCTGCCTGCAGCATTCCGATTCCGGTAGGGGACCCCATGGAAAAGAATATTGAGCATACTGGTTAATCCGGCCCTGTACTAAGTACCTGGCGAACTAACTTCAATGGCATTCTTCAATCATTATTTATGTCGCTGGCATAGAGCGGTCAACGTATAATCACGGTGAGCTAAACAATAGTTAACTTTTCCCAAATAATTATAGACAATAGGTATAGCCTGATAGCAGCTTAAGCATTTGCTGCTAGGTGGTATTCTTCAACTAAGACAACCTCGTTGATAGGAGCGAGAACGCTAACTGTTTTCAGTTTCCAAGTAGGTATTATTTGCAGAGTGACCTTAGGCTTTAATTCGACTGTGTATTTTGGCAAGACTAGTGGCCGATACATGGGACAAATAGCATTCTGTCTGTCAAAACAGAGTCCCTATTTCGATGTTTTGTGGATGAATTAGCAGTGCCTAGTTTGAAAATCATGCTACTCGTGTGGCAGTAGGTGATTGCCACCTAATCTTTTAGTATACTTTATATATTCGGTCGCTGTACCTAAACGGCAATTTCCCTCGCTGTCCTTAAAAATTATTTTCAGATCCTAAACCATAATTTTGGAACTAACTTTTTTGCATCTGTGTGTTCTACTCGTTTTTTTGTCATGATTTTTGCCTTTTTCCTTGACGGGTAGCCACTCTGTTTCAGAGGAGTGACTTCTTTCTGAGTATCTCAAATGACTCCGGGTTGATTTTATTGCGCCATCGTATGATGCTTTGTGCATTATACACTGATGCTTTAGAAGTTCTAATCGCATTACAGTTGTAATTGAATAGCCATAGACGTTCGTGACATACTGTCTATAATAGAGATATTTGTGCATCAGACAAAGATAATCTGTTGAATTTTAATGTTAAAGCGAGCAGTATGAAGAGTGCCTAATCTTTGCCGACTTAAAAAGTGCTATGTAGAAAGAGCTATACATTAGATAAAGTAAGAAAACTAGCATTTGCATGCGACTATCACACACACGCAGTAACATATTAAGAAAATGATAACTGTTCGAAGGCTAAACAGTAACTGTTGTTGGACTCTAAACGGTCATTTGAAAAGCGACAGTTCAGTTGCCGATTTTAAGAATGTGTCAAGTTTTCAGATGGACTTAGGTAGAAAACTTTCGCCGTGTATGGAATCTGTGTCGTCAAACTTTCCTTTTACAAGGTGTTCAGTCTAAGAGAGATTTGTATGCACCACAATTAATTAAGATTTTCATTTCGAAAGTCACAAGCAGAGACCCAAGCATCGGCATGTCATCATAGCACAGCACACTTTAACATTAAACATTAACAATAACATTAAGAAACCTATGATCAGACTGGACTTTAAATTATAGCATTTCACATGTACAACTAACAATCCTTAATCAACAATGTTGCAAGTTTTGTGTTAGAGTAAATCGGCATCGTTCATCCTGATCAATTCCTGTTCTATTCTCCTGTATCAATTGCGTCTGAACATGCTGAAGTAGTCTATGCGTCTGAAAGATAAAATCATTAATTAGAAAACATTCTTCCATCTTCTACTCAAACTTCCAAAAGTATAGTAGCAATCGAAGTCGAACTTCAAGCGTTAAAATTGATTGATATATAGACGTATTAAATTGATATACCAACATTGCAAATGAAACTTTACTACATTTACTACGCGCACAAAGTAAGAATTCTTGACACGTATAGACTAATCGTATATATTAACGTTTTTGATAGACGTTGTAGTCTCTCTCCCTTTTTATATCTCAATCTCTCTCATTTCCCTCTCTTTATGCCTCTTTCTCTTTACCTCTTTCTCTGTCTGTCTGTCTGTCTGTGTCTCTGTTTGTCTCTGTCTCTGTCTGTTTCTGTCTGTCTCTCTGTCTGTCTCTCTGTCTGTCTCTCTCTCTCTCTATATATATAATATATAATATAATATAATAATATATATATCATATCTATAATATATATAATTATATATATAATATATTTGAACAGTGTATAGCTCATCTTTTAAGTCGCGTTTTAAAATTCGGAGTTTCAGATTGGGTCATGAAAAAATCAGGCTAAAAATCAGATCAATTGACACTCTGAAAGTCGTTGACAACAGTTTATAATGCTACAAGTTTCTACTCACTCCCCGCTGACTCTGGAATCATTTTCTTCGCTTACTTGATCCGCTCTCATCTGAAAGTAGATAATTATAATAATTTGTCTGAAGATATTAGTTATTGCCATCATCCACCACATCGACGTACACATGTAGCACTTTGAAACAACTAGATTTATACTAGTACAAACAACTAGGCCTGTCTTATTTCAGTTTAGACGTTTGTTTTCCGTTCACCTTTTGTAGCCTCAATAGCTCTGATCCTTTTGAAAAGAAACTGAACGAAATGTTTAAAAATTATAAATATCGTTATCTAATTTAAAAGAAGCAGACTTTTTGTCATCAAGCTGTAAATATTGTAATTAATCATAAGTAGCCTATTGTAAATATTGTCATATAATTTTAAAATACAAGATCTATTTATAAATTTTAAACAGTATTGTTGTATATGATGAATAACTGAATAAATATCGTTATCAGTTTTAAAATTCAAATTCAAATTTATTAGAATCGATTCCATGAACAGTTAACACAATGTACACGTATGAATACAGTTATTAACAGTTTTCATTTCGTAAATGCCATTAGTAGGTAACAGAAATTGTTATTGTCATATGTGATGACTAACTTGACTTTCAAAATTCTGCATAATGTATCTGCCCAATAACGTGTTGTGAAAGTTGTCAGAAGTTTCAGACTCCATTCGAGGCACAGACCTGGAATACCACATTGTCGCACATAAATAAAATAACGTGTAAGCTTACTAGACCTATGAAAAATTATCTTGGCATGCAAATGGTCTAGCGTGCATTGACTTCCATTGCATTTAGGTGGGATGCAGTTTCTTTTTAGGGACTCTATATCATAACGATGATGAACAGCATCGCCCTCATCCTTTATCCAGTCTTCGGACCATGCTGTTGAGATTTTAATATGAGTGCAATTTATTCCCACTCTTTTGGAATGTTTTTCATTATCATATTTGTTGCAGTAGCATGTTATGCGTTTGCAATTACATTTTTTAGATCACGCTAATAATGATAAAGGACGTGCTAGGATTCTTTCTTGTGGTTCTCTGCCTCTTAGGCAGGTTCAAATGTCCGACGTCGCCACTCCTCTCTTTGTTGGGCCTCTTCTTTCAGCTTCCTGTAATCGTTTGTCATCATCCAATGCAGCATCATCTGTCTTGGTCTTCCTCTTGTCTTCCTTCCCTCCATTTTTCCTTCAATGACCGTTCTTAGTAGTGAGTCTCCTCTCAGCGTGTGCCCGATCCATTTCCTTTGCCCCTCTCTTATTGTCCGTATTATATATACATTATTATATTATTATAATATTGTGCGGATGTCATTTATCAATCTAATGTATCCAAATAACTTTTACTACGCCGCAATAATAACGTACGAGACATTAGGAAATGGACTGTATGGAAATCGCAGTATAAATTTATTTTCCGTTGGAGCAGTTCGGTCGACAATAGTTGAAGGCATGGGCTCCGCAGGAGTAGCAAGGGGAAGCATTTGCTAGATTTTGCGCATATTTTACAAAAATAAAATCTTTGGATTATTATGATTATTGCAACTCGATGTTCAGTATATATTCGACCAAGAGGATATCATCGAGCGCCGAGAGTGACGCGACCGGTTGCTTTCGGTAGCCCCGTTAGGCCCCGTGCCAAGAATTTAGAACTTTTCTCCCCCAACAAATATTCCTGCGGACGCCCATGATTGAAGGTATTAAAGAGGAAATGTCTACAATACGTATATCCCAGTGGAATAGAGGTCAAACCACGAGGGACAGATGCTATCTTCTTCTCAATCCCAGCCTGAAATCACATCCAGATAAACTGATAGACTGCTGTATCGCTACGTTATAGTCTAACTCTGTGTGCACGGGATAAAGCCGCTGCGAAAACGAATCCTTGTTGGGACCTTTTGCAAACTTGCACATCGTCATCCATTGATGCTTTCAAATTAGATAATGGTGCGTAACAAATAAAACAACTAAATATGCCTAATAAAATGCACTTCACAAAGTAATCGCAATTCTAAATAATTACCAAAACTATGTAAACACTTTTTACCCGCTGCTACGAAATTTAGCACCACTATAGTACTGTTAGCAACGCAACCAATAAAATTCGCTATGTTTAGTATGGTATATTTCGCTTTTTTATCAGAATTCACGATGAATCATTTGTCAGAAAACGTTGGACACACGTTTGCAGTACAGCATGAATACTTCTTACCAGCCTCCTTTATCTCTGTTCGCCTTGAAAAACTCTTCTGCCATGCGATGCTCCCAGGTTTTCAATTTTTGATCCAAATTCTTTGCTGAAAACACGAAACCACGATTCGAGCAGTAAGTAAAACTTTCTCTAAAAGTTATATTTTTCTCTGTGAAGATTTCTCACAGACACTACGCTTTATATCACCCGGTAACTTACTCACGTGTGGCCTAGATGAACCATGCGTGTGCCTACTTTGTCGCTGCTTAAATATGAACCATTGTGAATGAACTCAAGAACTAGGCAATATAGAGCATGTTTCGCCTCAGATAGGCTTGAGATATTACTCCAATTAAGTATTTGTTCCGTTTTATTTATCTTTACCTTACTCTTTCTTCTCGTGGGCAGAACTTTGTTTTAAGATGTCTGCTCCAACTGCGCTTACAAGCCAACTAAGCTATAATGAGTGCATTGACTGCACACTGTTAGCGGGTGCTGGGTAGATTATACGGCGAAGGAGAGGACCGTCCACCCGCCCTCACAAGTCTCGGTGACTTAGAAATGAAGTCCGTACACTTCATAGCTATGGCTGCCTCCCAAGCTAGCATAAGATGCCGTTCTACTTTTCTCCTTCTCTGTGTTGTTCACCTATAAAATATTCTGCTGCACAAAATACACACGGGTAGAGTGTATATATTTGGCGCGTTGTCTTGTGTTCTTCTTATGGAAGCTATTTCATATGACTTTGCACTTACAAAGTTTAAACCTCATAAGAGTGCAACTGATAAAAAATTATCTTCCTCTTGCCAAATTGGTAGTTTTTCTTTGACTGACTGTAATGTCAACAGGGTGTTCTGTAGACGTATAATAATAGCGTGGAATATGGGTTCTGAATGTAGGTCTAAATAAATGTTCATGTTAAAGTTTGGCGAAACTTGCCACGTTCTTATCATTATTATTATATCGTCAAAGTAATAACAACATTATTAAACGGAATCGTGTTTTACACCCCAAAATACCAATTCTCGAAGAAATTCGCTAAATTATTAAAAATGGTTTGCGGATATTTCGCCCTAGGGAAGTTTTGCTCCCGAAAGATTCGCCCCGGAACCACCGAAATGAAGCATCACATATTTGCTGAATTATAAAAGAAATTATTATTTTAATGAAACCGACTTCTATTTACGTAAAGAATTATCTTCATCAATCGAACTTCTATTTAAACAGGAATTCGGTAAAAGACTGCGTCAGGAATTCTTGCCATCAATCAAGCTTGTATTAAAGGAGTAATTGTTTTCATCAATGCAGTTTCCATTTAAGCAATAATTCATTCATACATTCATCCCACAAATTTATATAGCGCCCCATAAAGATTCCTACTCAGAGGCGTTCCCCCGCTATTCTAAATGATGCTATAAGAGTCAATATGACCAAAGTCAGTCGAAAACGAACACAGCTCAAATAAACGATGACTAGAAGAGTCACCACTGGCAAGATCCCGCAAACACGGAGAGCCCAGTCAACGGATTCTCATCCAGAGCTGATGCTTAGCATGTTATTCAAAGTTCCTTGTCGCGGTAGCGTCGAAGAAGAGGAATGACGAAAGACGACGAGGATCGGAACACACGCACCTCGACACCATGGCAGTTGAAGTTCCTCTCAGACGGTAAAAGACTGCGTCCGGGCATCCCTCTGGCACTGGATCCGCAGAGGACAACATTCTTAGTAGCCGTCAAATGGTCAAATGTCACCGATGTAGAATGGTGGGCGCCATAGCCGAAGGCTTTGTTGCAAAGGTAACAACCTGAAACCCCCTCGGCGGGCGAAACCATTCTTTCGGTCAGTGACGAGCTAACGGCTTCGATGGTAAATGTCCGAAAATAGTACAAAACACACCAGAAACAGCGACGAAAGAGAGAGGTATCTCCACTGACGCATACGAGGCAATTTTGAAAATCGAATATCAAAACGAGCAAAAAACGACTTCGACCACCGAAGTGGTCAAAATTAACACAAAAATAAAGACACGCGGCCACCTTTCATCAATGCAACTTCTATTTAAGCAAGAATTCCTTACACCAATTTCTATTTAAAAAGAGCATCTAAGCTTATCTAAAGAAAAATTATTTCATCAATCCAACTTCTATTTATCAAGAATTCTTTTCATCAATCTAACTTCTTTTCTTCTGAATGTAATTTTAGACACTAAAACGCGGTTTTACCCGAAATATTATAATGCGCAAATAATAAAGAATGCCAAACAGAAAATTTACCCTCCATTTTAACGCATTTTATTATTATCTGGCTGCATAAATAGACGACGTTGGATTGTAGAAAATAATTTGTTGCGTAAATGCAAGTTTGGTTGACGAAAATGATTCTTTGCGTAAATATAAGCTTAAGTTGGATTCAAGAAAATAATAACTTCTTTTACAATTCAACAAATGTGTGATGCTTCGTTTCTATAGGTGCGGGGGCGAATCTTCTGGGGCGAAACTTCTGAGAGCGAAATGTGGGGAGCGATTCGTCCGGGGACGAATCTTACGGGGATAATTGTCCGTATCCCATTAAGAATACATGCATTGAAAATAATTATGTGAATTATTACACGAGGCAGCTACAAGTTACCTTTCAGATCATGAGAAAATCGATTTAATAATTTGCATTTTGTTAGGCAGGAAACAATAATTCTGTTGAAAGTAATACATCGTCTTGCTATAATTCTCACCGAATACTGTAACAGGCGGACTTTCGAATAGGTCTTGCAAACATCTGCGTAGTTCCAGATTGTCTGCTCGTGAGTGTTCTTCGTCTTCAAGCCAGTAGCTCCTTAATTTTTGCCAGTATTTGCACTTGGTTATGAAATACATAATAAAATAATAGGGATAAGTAATCACACAAAAGGGAGGAGGAACCATCGAACGAGAACTGTATTCGCGGAGGAGTCGATATCGCTGCATCTTTGAAACCGCTTTCTGCTTTTCGTTAATAACCGTAAATGTGACGCTGAAATGTAAATATTGTGTGCATTTAATCTATCAAGTACTTCAAAGCTCTCATCAACTGTTTGTAACTAATTATTTGCCGATAAGATGAATAAATTATGTGAATTCTAAATCTTCAGCCACAAACAGCTGACACTCGTCGAATGAAGACAATTTTGTGCAGAGCGTAAAGCAAGCGAGTTTTGGGCACAATTTGCACTTAAGCAATGAATCAACTAAAACGCATAAGTAACACACTGACAAATGACTAAATAAAATAAATAAACAATGACGTGTCTTAAATATAATATATGCGCTGTTCTTCACACCCAAGAGGTTATGCCGCGATTCCAATTTAACAAGCATAGGTTTTACATAGAACTTTGAAAAACGTCAACATACCGAAATGAATGCACGTATTATTATTGAACAACAACAGAAACAACAACAACAACAACAACAGCAACAACAACAACTACTACTACTACTACTACCTACTACTACTACTACTACTACTAATACTACTACTACTATTTTTATTATTTTATTTTTACTATTATTATTATGATTATGATTATTATTATTACCACCACCATTATTATTATTATTGTTGTTGTTGTTGTTGTTGTTGTTACTATTGTTATTATTATTATTTTTGCTATTATTGTTGTTATTATTATTAATCTTATTATTATTAATCTTATTATTATTATTATTATTATTATAATAATTTTATTATAAAATTATAATATTATTATAATTATTATTATTTTATTATTATTATTATTATCATTATTATTACAATATTGTTATTATTATTATTATTATTATTACTATTATTATTATTATTATTATTATTATTATTATTATTATTATTATTATTATTATTATTAGTATTGTTGTTGTTGTTGTTGTTGTTGTTATTACTATTGTTATTATTATTATTTTTGCTATTATTATTGTTATTATTATTAATCTTATTAATTATTATTATTATTATTATTATTATTATTATTATTATTATAATTATTATTATTATTATAATTATTATTATTATTATTATTATTATTATTATTATTATTATTATTATTATTATTATTATTATTATTATTATTATTATTATTATTATTAATACTATTATTATTTATAGAACGCAGATTAAGATTTCGAACGCAGGGTCACACAGAAATGCGAATCTGAAAAACAGTTAGTCAGTCACCAGGTGAAGAGCAGTTTGACATCAAGTAGTTTGAAAGCCAATAAAAACTTACTTTGATAAACTAGAAACATGTAGCAAATTAGATCAATAATAATTAGTAGCAAGATGCGAAGATGTACTTTAAAATGCAATTAGCAGAAATAATTCATTACACATAGTTGTAAAACCCAAATGGTGACGTGGCAATTCAGATAGAACAACATGTCTAAAGAACTACAGCCAGTTGTAACACTCTAAAGAAAAGTCAGCAGGTGAGCGCTCCGAAGCGTAACAAACGAAACTGTAAGATTCACGTACTTGAACATAGCAATGAGCACATTCAGCAGCATGATGCATGTTAGTAAGGCATAGAAAGCCAGAAGGACGGTAACAATCCAGTTGTTCGCAGGGCATCGATTTGCCTTGCACTTCTCGTAATCAATGCCGTCATTGGAAGTACTTGAGCAATATTCGGCTGTGATTACTGAACTCGGATTATCTTCGTTGCAGTGTAAACCTAAAATATTATCACATTGCAAATGTAAAAGTCGTGTAATTATTAGGGTGATCCAAAAAATTAAACTAAAAGTGCTTATCCTCAAGGCTACTCTTGTTGCATGTAATAATATTGCGAATTGTGTGACGAATTTGAAGTTAATCTGAGAATATTAGGGATCGCTATGAATTATCACTTTTTCGATAAACAGAGAAAAATAGCAAATAACGAGAGTTGATTTTGAACATTTAAAAATATTTAATCATTGTAGCCAAGACAATAAATCCATTTGAATTTCCTTACATTTAGACTATGAATATTTAGTAGTTTTATTAACGACAGTTATTGGGATCGATTCTTTTTCGCTATCTCTGAGCTTAATGCATCTAAAAGAGCATTTTAGCTGCTCTCGATATCTTGATGTCTTGCTGCTATTTTCTTTTTCTAGTAGGATTGTTTCCTCTAAAGCAGTGCTTCCCAAACTTTTAAGTGTCACGGACCGGCAGGAATTAACTTTCAATGTCACGGACCGGCAGGAATTTTCCCACTGCACGAGGACCGGTGCCCAATTGATTAACTATTTCTTTTTTCACATAAATTCCTCAAATATGTATAAAAATTGATTTAAATGCATGTTTAGCCAATTCTATGTCTCTATTTCTAATTCTAATTCTATTTCTGTTGCCCTTTATATGTTAGTAAAATAAGTGTTTTTGTTAGAACATAATTATTACGAAATTATTAATTTATATGAAAATATGATGGAACCATTTATTTATTCCGAGACAATTATTTTGACCAGTTTCTGATTCTCACTTTGCGGACCGGCAACTGAGGGGCGAGGGCTCGCGGACCGGCACCGGTCCGCGGATCACCACTTTGGGAAGCACTGCTCTAAAGCAAATCTGTTGACTTGAGAAAGGAACGAAAGAAAAATTGCCTCCGATTTCTCTGGGTTTATGGCCAAATCATTGAAACAGAACCATGTATACATAGATGAGAGGCACTCCTCGAGTTTAAGTTCATCAGATTGATCAGTATGCGATAGAGCAACATGGAGCCGAGTGTCAACCGCGTACTGTTGTAATTGGACTCCAAAGTGTTTAGCTTTACGAGTAATACGACTGATTGGAAAACATCAGAACAAGAAAGAATGGGTGGTATAGGTATGAGGTCCATTGGGGATGATTTATGGACCATGCCTTTGAGAAGGTTAAAGTCTTCGAAGTAGGCGACATATGGTAGGCTATGTAATTAAGGCAGATCCAGGGAAGTCAGAGTCGAGCAGTAGGTCATTCCATACTAAATTAGCTGTACATCTAACAATTGTACATTTAAGATTGTAAATCTTGTTTAAAAATGCAGCAAAATTGGATCACAGAGTCTGATTCGCAGAGTCTAAGCGTTGGCAGTCGACAGTCTCCTTCGAGTGTAGAAGACGTTGGGACAATAGTTTACCTGCTGCGTCTTCTCGGTTGAACTGTTGGATGACAGACCACCATGCGTCATAAAAGACATCATGAAGAAGCGTGCCGTTCAGAGGCTGATTGGGATATAGGATAACATTCGAAGCAACACCGTATGCTGATATGAACACAGTCAATATCAGCAGAAAACCGATGAGATCTGCAACCTACAATTTTATGACAATGTTACCATTAGGCCTACTAGTATCATTGTTTTAAGTTTTTAACTTTAATCTTTTCTCTGATAACATTAAAGAGTTAACATTTAAAGAAACCGATTTACACCTAATATTATAACGCTAAGTATTATTACTAATCTACAAACGGAGGTAGTAAACTACTGTCGTTTGCAGTTCAATTTGCGTGTGTATCGTATCACTAGTTCGGCCGACGTCGTCGTAACAGCAGCTACATTATGCTAATACCTTTCGTCTACAATCGGTGGACATCGCCGCAGTTCTCTTTTACAGGCTAGATGTTGTCATATAATTTTGTTGGCTGTTCCTAGTTGAGCGGCAAACTCATGCAAAAATCGTTCGTTATATATTATTATAACCAACCTTAAACTACTTACTAGTCGACGTATCATGAAAATCTTCGGACCAAGACTTTCATAGATTGATAGAAACTCAAGCGTTCGGCAGAAGAAGACTATCAGACTGAAAGCCAGAACGATCCTAGCCACGTATAAACAATCAGGGCAAATCGTAGGATCGCCGTGGTAAATCATGCGTAGTATGAACCCAATGATGTAAATGATTATGGCTCCAATGTCGAAATAGTTCCATATGTTCATGTATCCAATATTATCAACAGAGGCCTGAAATTAGACATCAAATTAAGCAAACGTTAAGCAGTACTGGTTTAGAACATAAAAACGTTTTATTACCCAACTAACTTTAATAACCCGAGTTACATGTGTGATCCCTTAGGAACAAGATACTACTACAATCTAATCTTCAAATTTCTGAAGCGTTACTTTAAACCAAGAACTAGGAATTTGCGGAGTTGCGGTGCAGTGTGGTATACGGATCGGTTGAAGGACTTGAGATGAGTAGTGACTGAATTTCGGGAGAAGGCGGTCACGAATATGCATCAAGCAGATGCGCGAGAGATTGGTGAGGTGATTAGAGCTGCAGTCAAGACCAAGATTGCACCAAGATGTGTTGAAGGTGAAAATGAAAAATAAGGAGTTACTGGATTGGGCATGAAAGGGGTAGAGGTCTATTATACCCATCGTATGTCGCTACCTCACTCGTGCACGTGTTCTTGCTGTTAATGAACAGTCCAGCCTTTCCAAAAGCAATGGATTCCGTCAAGATGTGTGCGTGGTCAAATATGAAGAGCTTGCTGACTCACTAGCGCAGAGCCGTGGTTCCACAAACAAACATTTTGATGTACATCCGGCTGGATTTTTAAACTCACATCTTACTGTCATTACTTCTGCGCATGTCAACGACTGTTCTTATTCAACTTCTGCGCAATTTCGGCGGATTGTTGTGTTTAGATGCAGAAGAATTTGCACAGTAAACTCAGGTATGTATAAGTTTTTCTTGCTACGTTAGGTATCGAACTTATTCATCGGTTTTGCTGCGGGTTTGTACGTTTGACAATATTTCCATCGCATGACGTCTTGGCCAACGCATTTTATTAGAATGGATGGATTCTAGATTTATGGTCGAATAAGATGATTAAAGACAATTTTCGTCTTCTTGGAGAAGCGACGCGGGTCTTTGGAGTAGCCTCGACTGTTAGTCACCGGTGGTGCTTTGATTTTGGCCTTGCTGGACTCGGGAGCGCCTATATAAATTTATGAATGAATTAACCCTTTAACCGCCGCAAGCCAAGAAATCCGGGCGCCGCACCATATGGGCAAGCAAGCAAGCATGCATGCATGTATGTATGTATGTTATTATGTATGTAATATATGTATGTATGTATGTATGTATGTATGTATGTATGTATGTATGTATGCATGCATGTATGCATGTATGTATGTATGTATGTATGTATGTATGCATGCATGCATGTATGTATGTATGTATGTATGTATGTATGTATGTATGTATGTATGTACGTATGTTGTTAGCTTGTTGTCTAAGGGTGAAATGTGAGTTAGTATGATAAGCGGAAATGACAAGGAAAACAGAAGACTTTCTCAATATTGAATAAAACTCGTATATTTACATGTACACTATGTAAAAAATTGGAACGATACTCATACATCCAAGACAAACACGACAAAAGCACTAAAACACAGACTCATGAAGAAGACGTTGCATAGCGATCAGACCGGAAGTAGCCGGGGTAAAAACATTTCCGCCCAAATATAGCCTATGACATCCTATGCTAATATAATATTCGCCATACTGCATGAAATACGCCACGCCAGCACTATGCCTGAGTCATTACGTTTATGCCGGATTAATCCGGCGCTAAGGCGTGAGGATTTTCAGCTGGCCGCCGGATATATCCGGCATGTGGCGGTTAAGCGGTTTTAATTATTTTTATCATAATGCATGTACAATTGTACATGTAGCTTGGTCCTGGTACTCTGAACATAACATCAGCGCTTGGGGCAGTTTTTTTGTTGAGGAATTAACTGCTGAAAAGTTTTTCTTGAAGTGGTATCTTATAAATATCAGATTACAATTACAATTACAAATGGCACTTACCTAGGAAATTAATATATTTTAAACGTTTTACTATAAATACCTAGATGCAAGGAGTAAATGTTTATTTTCTTTATCGTCATTAGGCTACAACACTGGCTGTTGCCGTCATCAATTACATTATAAGCGACGTGATACTAATTTAGGTTAGAGTTTACAATGACGATTTCGATCACATGTTTAGGATGCCATAGAAACCAGCCACCTGTTTCAACTCCTATTACTAACAATTCAGTGTTTAATGTCGCTGCCATTCTCAGCATTTTCTACCAGCCACATTAAATAAACAGAATCGGACCAGGCGTAGCTGTAGCAGTCTTCGAAAACATTTAATTTCCTAAGAAATGACACATGCAATGGGTTAACAATTTCATATTTTTTGTCTTTTACTTAGTACAAATAACTAAACGTTAAAGCAAATCACAATATTAATATTTTACATTTTTTATTATCGTAATGCTCATCGACGTCATCATAATCGATATAAAATGAATGCACGTGTTGCCTACCTGTACAATTTCTTCTGTGATCAGAATGAATGTCCAAATACTGAGAGCAATTTCCGATGGACTGATCTTAGCTCGAAAGTCAGTTAGCAGAACAATTGAAAACAGCGTCAAATAGCCAATGTAGGAAATCTAAAACGCAGTACACCATAGGTCATTGTATCTCACATAAACATTAAAATTTTGCATTATTACCTAGCCTTTTCCGCACTAAGTATCTGAACGCTACTTCGGCAAAATGTCTGTTCTGGGAAAATTCGCTGTGGCTACTAGTTGACTACGAACCATGAAATCAGCTGCCAAAAACTGTCCATATTTTGGTAACTTTACACAAGATTCTTTTTGCAAACAACCTTTTCTCATATTATTCGGAATATATCGCAAGTGTTCACCATCATCTGCATTCAGCCGGACCACGTCCGCATCAAAGGCTATTATTATTTTATTATTATAAGGCCTACAGTTTAGTTTGTGATCCTGCTGCACACATGAGATTGTGAACGCTGGCGCTATCTGGCAAGAATAATACAAAAACAAAAGGTTGCCTAGCGAAGGCGTGTGCGGCGGGTGTAAAGTTATCAAAACCGGAACAGTTTTTAAAAGTTTTGCTTTATATTCTTCTTGAGTCTTATATTATGCGGTGGTGTAGGGGTATGTTCGGTGCCTTGCAACCGGAGGGTTGCGGGTTCGAATCCACCTCAAAGGGGTATATTTGGTGCCTTGCAGCCGGAGGGTTGCGGGTTCGAATCTACCTCAAGCCGCCGCGTAGGGACCCTGGGCAAGTCCTTCACTCGCAATTGCTCATGCGCTTCGGCGTGAAACTCCGATTCAGTGTCCGCGCTGTAGTCGGGAGCGCCTCTGAGTAGAAATCTTGAAGGGGCGCTATATAAATATCTGAAATGAATGAATGAATGAATGAATGAATATCAGTGAATGCATTTATTTAGACACTCAATATAACTCTTTCAAGTAATTGAAAATTGCTGCATATTATATAACTGATTTTAACCAGTGAGTTTTAAGTAGATTTTAAAATGTTTCGTAAATAAAGTTCAATGTTAAACCACGTTATGCTCTGCAATAGACTGGAAGTATAAAGACAGAAGCAGGCACGAGTTGATAGCGAACAGGTTTTTGATATATAATGAAAACAGAGAATGTCGAAAGAATTGTGTAACAAACGAACAGAAAATCGAGATCACTTACAAACACGTAGGTAAATTTCACACGTGGAGTGTCTACGAAACTTATAAATTTCGGGAAGTAATCGAATAAAAATCTGAAACGTAAAAATTGCTCGTTAATGATATTGGGTTAACAGCTTATATAGCATGACGACATCAAGACTTAGTTGCTTATTACTTAGACCTTATTCCTTGTCCGGGCAAAGCAGCTTCTAAGCTCATCTCTGTACAATAAACTTGTCTTGCCGTAATGCACTAGCATATCTCCTCTCTGTCTTCTTGACATCTCCGCCGCATTCGACACCATTGATCACAACCTTTTCCTTCATCGACTATCTTCTTGGTTTGCTGTCTCTGTCACTGCTGTACTCTGGCTACATTCCTACTTGTCCTCCAGATCCTTCTCTGATAAAGACTTCAGCCACGGTTCGAAACCCATCGAACCCTACTCTGGTGTCCCGCAAGGCTTCGTCCTGGGTCCACTCCTTTTCATCCTGTACACCACACCATTAAGCAATTGCATAGAATCCTCCTCTGTTGAAAACCATCTCTACGCAGACGGCATCCAGCTCTACATATCTTTCCAAAGCTCTTTTGTACATCCATCGCACAATTACTCACCGTTGTTAACTCAATCGCTCAATAGATGTTGTCCAACCTCCTCGGCCTCAACCCTTCCAAAGCAGAATTCATCATCCCAGTCCTTCCTGATCAAATCAACAAAATCCCCGACCCTTCGACATTCCTATCCACTAACTCTTCATATCTTTGCTTCACCTAAGATTCCTCTATCCGCAATCTTGGTGCTACTTTTTATTCAACTCTCTCCTTCTCTAACCACATCACCAAATTATCGCGCTCCTGCTATATATACACATTCGTGCCTCCGCCGCATCCGATCCAAGCTCGACTTAAAAACTGCCTCCAACATTGCTACCTCCATTGTCACACTCAAAACCCGCCTTTTCCTCAACCTTGAATCTACACAACTCAAGCGTCTGCAACTTATATAAAACTCACTAGCCAGAGCCGTCATCAGAACGCCCAAGCATAATCATATCACTCTCGTCCTCAAATCACCCCATTGGCAAAAAATCCCACAGCGAATCCACTTCAAAGTCCTATCACTAACCTACTTCTCCCCTATCTTGAACAGTCAGGACTTCTCCCTCCTTGTCAATCAGGCTTCAGGGCTAATCATTCAACTGAAACTGTTCTCCTGTCCCTGCTCTCTGACATCTACTCTGCTGTTGATAGATCTGAACTTACACTGCTGGCTCTCTTTGATGTCTCTGCTGCCTTTGACATGGTTGACCTTGACATTCTGCTGCAACGCCTCGATACCTCTTTTGGCGTCAGAGGCCTTCCTCTTCTCTGGCTCCGTTCTTACCTTACTGGTCGTACTCAAAAGGTTATTTGTGGTGACTCTAGAACTCCTTGGGTCTTGATTAAATATGGTGTTCCTCAGGGCTCTGTCCTGGGTCCTCTCCTCTACCTCTTATATACGGCCGACATTCCAGCAATATTCTCTAAACACTCGTTAACTGGTCACCTCTATGCTGACGATGTACAGGCGCTTATTCATGGTCCACCCTCGGCTCAGCTTTCTCTTACTGGCTGCATTGATGCTCTCTCTCGAGACTTGCACCTCTGGATGTCCTCGAATCGGCTCGCACTTAATCCAAATAAGATGCAGCTCATCTGGTTCGGCACTCGCCAACAGCTTCTTAAGCTAGATCTCCCTCTTCTTGCAGAGAGATTCCCGTCCTTCACTTTTAACTCCAGTGTACGAGATCTTGGCATAGTCCTGGACAGAACCCTTACCTTTTCTGAACATATTGCTAATCTTACACGTTCTTCTTACTTCCACCTGAGGCGACTTAGAGCAATTCGACGCTCTGTCTCCTCCTCTGTCTTTACCTCTATTGTCCATGCCTTCGTCTGCTCTCGGATCGATTACTGTAATTCTCTCTTGGTTGGTCTCCCAAAGGTTCGTCTCTCTCCTCTTCAGTCTGTTCTAAATTCTGCGGCCAGACTAATAGCTCGACTTCCTCGCTCATACCACATATCTGCTTTCATGTTTCACCACCTTCATTGGCTCCCTCTTATTGCTCGTGCTCAGCTCAAGATACTTTCTTTGATCTACCTGTCGTGTACTGGCCAAGCTCCCAAGTATCTGTGTGACCTTATCCGGCTGCCGGCCTCGGCTACTTCTCTTCGCCCACTACGCTCATTAAACCGGCATGATCTCTTTGTCCTGCGAGCGAGAACTTCTATGGCTAAAACGCGAGGCTTTGCCTTCATTGGCCCTGCACTATGGAACCAGCTTCCTCCTTTCACTCGTTCTTGTTTATTAACTGGTGGGCCAAGTGCCTCTTTTCGTTGTCTCAAGACTTCTTTCTTTTCTCTGGGTCTTTCGCACTGGGAGCGCCTCTGATTGGTGTGCACTGTGAGAGGCGCTATACAAATTGATAGATACGATACAATACTACTCACTACAATACTCCCAGCCCAAATATCCTCGCAAACTCTTCATAGTCCAGCCAACCCGCTCTACACGCTCATTCTCCTGTGGCAGTCTTTATCGACCCCGGTCGCTACTCATAACAAGTTCTCCAACCGAGCAATATTCAACACTGAGCCACGTCTCTGAAACGATATTTTATTGTATTGTATTGTATTTTCGTTTAATCAATGAATAGCAGCAGACAGAAAGCTGATCCTTCATATAGAGAGAGTCAGCAGCGGGAGCCAGCGGACGTGCGGGCGCTCTTAAACTTTCACCATCTTCTCTAACTTTTGACGTCCCCTTCAACATGGCCAAGTATCTTTTGTTCTGGATTACTCTTCTTCATCACGTGAGTCCGTTCCATTACTTTTCATTACATTTAAACTCATCTCTCGCTCAATATTTGACTGGCATCATGCATCCTTTGTCAAGTTTTCATCAGCAGCCATAGACCCTCCATGACTCATCGCATCTTCTCCATTTTCCGCATAGCATGAATCTGTCAATCATCCTCCTCCTCCTCAGCTTTAGGTACCAGACTGCATACCATATCCAGTTCCACCCCTTCAACCCCTCCATGACCTACATACCGTTCACACCCAGACATCATAACCCCGCCTCTTTTTTCACAGCAACAAGGCAACATGGCCACATGTCCTATATTCCTTTGTCGTTCTTCCTCACTGTTGGCCGCAAAAGACCACTTCAGCTTCCAACCCACCTTAGTTTCTTCGCCATGCTAATCCTTCTCTCTGGTGACACGCACGTAAATCCTGGTCCGATTAATAGGTATTCCGCGTCTTGTCCTCCTCCTCCTCCTCCTCCTCCTCCTCCTCCTCCTCCTCCTCCTCCTCCTCCTCCTCCTCCTCCTCCTCCTCCTCCTCCTCCTCCTCCTCCTCCTAATGCATTAGCTCAAGACACAAACAATAACAAATTTTTACTATGCTCCCTAAACATCCGCTCATTAGTTCAACCTACACACTCTGCCGAAATTAACGACCTGGCTCAATCCTCGCACCCTCCAGACCTATTTGCTTTGACTGAAACCTGGTTCAATTCCACTACAACTCTTCCTCAATATCAAGACTGTATCCCTCCTGGTTACCATCTCCATAGTACTCCTCGTCCCTCAAAATCGCAAACCGGTACGAACACCACTGGTGGGGGCATTGCGTTTCTGACTCGAGAACCTTCCACCGTCCTTCACTCACCTGGCTACTGTTTTCGCTCCTTTGAATGCGCCTCAATTACTCTAAAACTCCCTAACACAATACTAACCATTTTCAATGTCTACCGCCCTCCTTCCTCCTCCTCATACTCAAGTCCTACATCCATCTTCTTGCAAGAATTCACAACCTTACTCTCCACTGCTGCCACTACTCCTCATGAATTCCTGATCACGGGGGATTTTAACATACATGTAGATAATCCCTCTGACTCATTTGCCTCAGAATTTCTCACGCTCTTGTCATCTACTAACCTAGTTCAACATGTCAATTTCCCCACCCATTGTCACAACCATACACTTGACCTCATCATCACATCATCTGTCTCAAAGTTATCGCCCGATATCTCTTTCTCTTTTGACACACCTTCCGATCATTACCCTATCTTCACACGCCTCAACATACTTCCTGTTCCACTTCCTGACCCCGTCTCTCATTCATTCCGCCGCATCAGCTCCATAAACATTGAAGCCTTCACACAAGATCTTTCCTCTTCAGACCTCGTCCTAAATCCTCCATCCTCTCTCGATGACCTACTGTCTTCCTACAACACCACTCTCTCCATGCTCCTTGACAAGCACGCTCCTATTATCACCAAATCCGGCTCCCACTCCAAGAACCCTTGGTATAATTCCTATCTCCAGGCCTTCAAAGCTTTCCGTCGACGCCTTGAGCGCACTTACAAACGAACCCGTGATCCTCAACTTCTATCTACCCTAAAATCAGCCACAAATAAATACCATCACCTTCTGGCTACGGCTAAAAAGAGGTTTTACTCCTCACTAGTTCAATCCCGTTCTTCTAATCCTCGCCTTCTCTGGAAAACTATTAACCAACTCCTCCACCGGAACTCCTCAAGCCCACTTCCAAACTCTCTTCCACCTTCCTCAATAGCTGAGTCGTTTTGTTCCTTCTTCTCTGGCAAAATTACTACCCTCCGTCTCTCTCTTCAATCACTACTCTCAAAAACCACCATCGATTCACCTCCAGATACTCCTCCCACCACTCACGACCGTCCACCCTCCCCACCTCGATCATCATTATCTGTCTTCCAACCAACGTCAGAGATTGAAATATCCCATCTGTTACAATCTCTTCCAAATAAGCAGTGTGAACTTGACCCTATACCTACCTCCTTACTGAAAGACTGCTCATCTATTCTCGTTCCCATCATCACCAAAATAATCAACCTCTCCTTGTCTACTGGCAATTTTCCCCTCCTCTTCAAACATTCTTTAGTCACTCCACTTCTCAAGAAACCATCACTTGATAAAGAAATCCTTTCAAACTACCGACCTGTCTCCAACCTGTCATTCATCTCTAAACTAACCGAACGCATAGTCCTGTCTCGGATAAATGATTACCTGACTTCAAACTCACTCCTTAACCCACACCAGTCTGGTTTTACCAAGCGGCACTCAACCGAAACCCTTCTCACTTGCCTCTACAATAAACTTGTTTCTGCCATTTCTCATCAACAAGTCTCCTGTCTGTGCCTCCTTGATATTTCTGCAGCTTTCGACACCATTGACCACAACATATTACTCCAAAGACTGTCTACCTGGTTCGGTTTTACCGACACTGCTCTCCTCTGGATTCAGACCTATCTCTCTTCCCGCTCTTTCTCTGTTAAAACACCAGAAACCTCATCGCAATCATGCCCTCTCACCTGTGGTGTTCCGCAAGGTTCTGTTCTTGGGCCCCTATTGTTCATCCTTTACACTACTCCACTCAGCTCACTCATCAAAGCATCCTCAGTTGACCATCACCTATACGCTGACGACACCCAATTATTCATTTCATTCTCTCCCAGCAGCTTCGCCGACTCCATAGATCATCTCCTTGGTGTGGTAAAACAAATCTCCTCCTGGATGACTTCAAACATGTTGTGCCTCAACCCCTCTAAAACTGAATTCATTCTTATAGGCCTCCGTGAGCAACTCAAGAAAATCCCAGATCCCTCTATTTCCCTCAGCCTTGACTCTGTATCCACTCACACATTCATAGCAAATTCTCCTGTCCGCAACCTAGGTGTGACTTTTGACCAGAATCTTAGCTTTTCCGATCACATCACCCATCTTTCCCGTTCTTGTTTCATGCACATCCGTGACCTGCGTAGAATCCGCCCTATGCTTGACTTCAAAACCTCATCAACAATCGCCACATCAATAGTTCACGCTAAATTAGATTACTGCAATGCTCTCTTTCTCAACATAGATACCACTCAAATTAATCGCATCCAAGCCATTCAGAATGCCCTCGCCCGTGCTGTCACCAAAACCCCCAAACACCACCACATCACACCTGTCTTGAAATCACTCCACTGGCTCAAAATTCCTGAACGAATAGAATATAAAGTCCTATCCCTCACCTACAATGCACTTCAATCCTCTCAGCCCTCGTATCTCCGTCAGTTGTTCTCGGTCCAACCTCTTCGTTCAACCCGTTCATCTTCCACCCTCACACTGCTCCGCCCTTCCGTCACCTCATCGCTTAAATTTGCAAATCGTTCCATAGCCATAGCTGTCCCGCCTCTTTGGAACAAACTCCCGCCTGTGCTACGACAAATATCCGATCCATCCTATGAACTCACCAAAACCTCACCTCTTGCTATCTCTCCACAGGTCTTCCACTCAAAACTGAAAACACTGCTTTTTCACAAATCCTATCCTGATTCCTTCTCTTCCCCTCACCTTCCTCGCCATTTCAACTCTAAGCATCATCCACCTTAGCCGTCTGACTGTCTGCCTGCCTGACTCTCTGGATTTTGACCCCCTGCCTATCGATTCTGTTTTGGTTAAGCGCCTGTGAATAAGCTGGTTCCCGCGACTTCGCTTTTGTGGGCGCTGTAGAAATATCGAGTTTACGATTACGATTACGATATATAATTAGGTCAACTTATTTAGGTTTAAATGTTTCGTAGATGGTGGTCAGCAGAAGAGGTTTATTTAGATGGCTGAGAGGTGTGCAGTGAAGGATGAAGAGAAGTGGCTTCATATTACCTTGCCTTCCTTTACATTTAAACTTTCCAATTCTCGACCTAAACGACACCCGCCTTAACAACTAGGCCTACTCTGCCCCTCTGACACTCTGGAAACCGGTCCCGGACCTCCTTCGGACTACCCTTTTGGACAACGCCTCTGACTCGAAGCAGCGACTGTGAATAAGCTGGTGCCCTGCGCTTGGTTCTCCAGTGGCGCTTTAGAAGTGTGGAGATTGCGATTACGATTATACACCGTAAATCTTCGAACATCATTCAACGACATCTCGGGACATATCAATACATCAGAGATCATCGCCAATGCTTTCCGCCGCTTATTGCTGGGCTTACGCTTATTTTCCTCCCACGATACGAACCACGTGTTCCCTCCATTCCAGTTGACGCGTCCTGATAATGGGTTCTCTATCCTGATTGACCTGTCATTTCATTTAATGTTTTATGCATAAGGACAAGACACTTATTACGGGTACATTCGTCTCTAAGTACTTCTTGAAATATCGTATAATAAGATTAAATTAAACCAAACAGCACTATCTATTAATAGCGCTTGTTGCAAAAAACGCATAATAGTATGAGATCTGCAGACATGAAATTTCACGAAATTGCCGGTCTCGTAAACCAGTCGCGAGATAAGTTATAGGCCTAACTTACGTCCACGCTAACATTCGCCTAAAGCCGTAGGTTTAAATGACCAGATAAGGAAGCCATTGCGCATGTGCTAAAATGGCAAAGAAAGGGAGCGCATGTAGTTAGATATATGACCATAATTCAGGATCCCACTAATTAACCGAGCTGCAGATTTTAAAACAGTGAAGTTGAT
This sequence comes from Aporrectodea caliginosa, assembly GCA_020284085.1. Taxonomy (NCBI): domain Eukaryota; kingdom Metazoa; phylum Annelida; class Clitellata; order Crassiclitellata; family Lumbricidae; genus Aporrectodea; species Aporrectodea caliginosa. Next base: position 238,942 of record JACEVL010000213.1, read on the forward strand.
TAACCCGAGAGAGAGGGAGGTCCGCATAAATGGCATTAATAGCCCATGCATCAAGGTGGAAGCAACGTTAACAGACAGCGAGTGGCGTATAGTGCGGATGTGGCGCAGACAATAAAAACATGATCGACATACTGTCTTCATGTGCTCAGAGGTCAATTCTTGGTGAGTGTGATACCCAAGTCACGCACCGATGTAGTGAAGAAGGCATTGGTGATACGCTAATAATTAAGGGTTTTTGTTATGGCTCAGGCAACATGATTTTTAAGACTGTCTCTTAGTGACACCAATGAGAAAATAGTTGCAGTAGTCATGTCGCCTGGAATCCAAAGCATTAACTAATGAATATAAAACAGACAAACAAGATCTGATGCTGCGAAATTCCCGTATACGAGAATGAATCGACTTGCATATGGCTTGAACTTGGACAGAAAAGAGCATGCTTCAGTTAAACTATTATGCTCAAACTAAGATCGCATAACTGCGATAAAGTATCAATTCAGCGAGTTCATTAGTCATATTAATGGAGCTGATGACTCGAGTCAAGTGAAAAAATAACCTCTCTGATAAGGATTTAGAAGTTATTTACTAGGTACCCTGTAAGCAAGGTGTTTTAGAGCAGGGTTTTAACCGAGGAACAGTTCTATTACATAAATCATCAACATACAAATGGGAGTGCATATATCTATATAATAAACAGAATAAATTAATCACATACTTGCGGATTTTAGCCTTTTTGCTGCTGACATTTTTCTCACCCTGCAATAGAATTTGAAAACAAAATACAGGTTATTCTTACTTCAAACCGTTATCTTATGAGAGAGAGACAGACAGAGAGAGACAGACAGACAGACACACAGAGACAGACACACAGAGACAGAGACACAGAGACAGAGACACAGAGACAGAGACACAGAGACAGAGACACAGAGACAGACAGACAGACAGATAGACAGACAGACAGACATACAGAGAGAGCTTACTGTTGCCATTTGCTAAGCACAAGGGACCTTGTTAGCGAATATAGTGATGTCCTTGTGGCCACACAATAATAGGCCTAATAATTGTCTCATGTTAAACTATAATATTATGTTGTGTTGCTATGTTATAGGCTCAGATTAAATTAAATGGTTAAGTTGTTATTAGATGTGCTAAATTGATTAGTAGCCAGCATCTTAAGGATGTGAAACTAGAATAAGGTTTCGGGGATAATACAGTTAATAGACGGTCTGGGTTAAAGCGCATTGGACGAGTTGATGCATAACTGTCATCAAGAGGAAACGCCAGCATAAGTCGTAACGGGTACTAACGGCCGCCAGCCGTGTGCAAAAGACTTTGAGGACGTGGCAGTTGGGCTGCTGACTATCGTGAATGAAGGGCAGAAAGCTCCATTCACAGGATCGTTGAGTTAGTCTGCTTTAAGTTGACTGAGATCGAGTTCTATCGAGGATCTGAGGGGAAAGTATGACATCAATCCATCGCTGCTATGTAGTTACGATAGTCGTTGAGAGAACATCGAAACTGTGAGATGCGGCGAACTGCTGCAGTCTAGCTAACGGCTCAGTAGCGATTGCGGAACTGTATCGTATAACACTAGATCGATAGCGGTGATGACTTAAGACGTTAAGGTCACGTTCGAACGTTGATCGAATATTACAGCTTTAAAGAAGAAGAGAGAGTTGTTTCATCACGTCCAGTATCGGTTCAAGAGAGCTGTGAATTTCGAATGAAGATTCTAGCGACAACAGAACACGAATTTCGAATAATGGGAATTGTCAAGTGAGAGAACAATCAAATTCTTCCCGAAGAAAGAATCAACTTGTGGGAGGGAGAGCAGGCAGAATATCTTCCATCTAGTATATATAATTATAGTTAATAGGTGCTGGTATAATCATATAGCAAACTTCATACTTGATATAATTCATGTCATAACTGAATTATTAACTGAATACATTACCTTTGATTGACATTTGGATTTCTTTAAATCAGTTATAATCACAGGAACAGGACTCATAAAATGACTGAAGTATGCACAGCCTACATTTTTTTATCCACATGTTATGTAATGGGATTGAATACGAGTGCCGGGGGCAAGATCCAGTCCCACGCCTCAGGGTATGTCACAGCGAACATTTATGATCTTTGTATTGTAATTGTAATTGAACATTTGTATAGCGCCAGTCAGAGATTCAGAGGCGCTCCCGACCCAGGTCTGTAACAAATAAGATGGTCTTCAGGCGTTTCTGAAACAGAGGAAGGGAAAGGTTGAGGAGCTCAAGAAGCAATTCATGCAGAAGATGGCAGATATACTTCTTTGACATAAATTATGTTTCTCATTGCTTGTTTTAAACTAATTTGTTTCTTTGATGACCATTAAAAAAGATTTATTATTCTTCGATCGTAATGTTTATCGGAGACCCAGGTTATTGTGCTTGGTATGAAGATATGCTGTTTTAGCAATTGTCGTCTCATGTAGCCAAATAAACACGCTCATCTATTGAGCAGAGTCTTTTAAAAGTCTGTTTAAGACAGTCTATAACTAGAATCAAGTAAAATATAAGCCTATTTTTTACCGGACCAGTCACATCAAAAGAATCTATGAAATTCTCATATAATTATCGAGCGCCTCTGAGTAGATATCTTGAAGGGGCGCTATATCAAATTTCATTGATTGATTGATTGATTCAATTATATAATACAACGTAACAGGTCAGTAAGCATTCCTGCTGTCAATTCAGCGTTTATGTTGCCTCTGGCTAATAAGGAAACAAAGTAATAGAAAAATAAGTTCCAACACCCAGTAAAGGAACACGGGGATGGGCTCATTCCTTGCTCTTCGACTCTTGAGCTTACAAAGGACGATCCCCAATCCCCATGGTACTGGACAATGGACTAGCTAATTGCAGAGATCGTGCGGCTTACTTTGTGGCTTGAGCCGGTACGATATCCACTGTCTGGTGGCTTAGTTACGTGTGCCCAAACAGCCTGTCCAGTATCGTCTCAGGGCCTCCCCTCAGCAGGCTAGAACCCACTCTTGTTGGATTACAGAACATTACTGAATAGATTACTGTGTTGCACATAAATGCACCAAGCAGGCTATTCTCATTCTACGAAGTGTCACAAATAATATAAAGGAGTTAGACGTTACATTGCTTTCGTTTCCTGGTATTTTAATGTTCAACATCAAGGGTGCAAGCAAAGGACATGCTGTCGATAGAATAATCTATAAAGATAACACAATATAGACTTATAATGACTACGCAATCTGATTATCACAGTTATAGATCACTGATAGTGTAATGCAAACTAAATTTGCTGTGGAAACGATTGTAGATTTAACCGTTCAATCACATCACTAGAAGTCGTAAAATATTAAGTTTTCTGAGGCAGAATTTATAATGCAGTTACAACTACAACTGCCTTTCTTTTGTAATTAACTTAAACAACTAAATTAATTTTTACGCGAAATTTAGTGCAAACGTATCCCTTATTAGTAGTGACACCAATTTAAATAGACTGGTATCTAACGACTTTCATAAACCATCGACGTAAGAATTTGAGGGTTCCATTTTCAATTCCTTAAACCCTTAAATCAGAGTATTATAAATTAAAATGATATTCATTTACGTTGGCTAATTTTTGCCCTTACTTTAGTAAATAGCTCTAGCAGAAACTTCTATCTTTCAATGCATTGCACGAAAAAGTAAGCTAAGCTCTGGAAAGGTATGGCAAGTTCAAGATAACAAAAACTAAGGCTCGGTATGGCAAGGCTTTGCTAACATAGTAACCTAGTCAAAACTCTTTAATGTTGCAAATACTTACCGCCAGTTTCATCAGCAGAAACCAGAATACATTGCAACAAATAGACTTTACTTCCGCCGAATCATCCCGTTGAAAAAAGAAGGAGCTTTCGGTAACATGGAGTGACTGCAAAACCTTTTCAGAAATGTATGACAATAATGGTCAGCATTAGCAAAAAGTTGTGTATGAAGAATAAGAAGTTGACGAAGAATAATAACAGCAACAAGAACAAGAACACAAAGAACAAGTGAATTAGGTAGGACAAGAAGAACGAGAAGAAAAACAGGAAGTAGAACAAGAAGGATAACAAGAAGAAGAACAGCAGTCCCTTAACCTGGCCCGAGAAGCTCAGCCACTGGTATGAAGCGTTAGCGACTTCATATTTCTTAGTCTCGCAGTGTGATTTTCGTTAACGATAACGATAACGAAAATGTTCGTTAACGAAAATAAAATGATTTCGTTAACGATAACTATAACTATAACTAAAAAATATCATTAACTATAACTATAACTATAACGAAAATAACACTAACGAAAATTCATCTTTATTTTCGTTAATACAAAAAATAAAAATAGGAAGTGCAATATGGACGATACGACATAAATGAGAACGAAAAATGCGAAATTTTTATTGTGAAATTTGTCAGTTACTTTGGAAACTCGTGTATTGATGAAGCTGAATGTACCCATGCTTCAAAGGTTTTCATAGCTCTGAGTAAATTGTGAAACAGCGTATTAATACGCACAATTTTGCTTATAGACTTAATTATTGTAACTAAGTAGTAACTAAAATTAACTAAAATAAAAATCTATTAACTATAACTATAACTATAACTAAAAATAATACTAACTATAACTATAACTATAACTAAAATAAAAAAATCATTAACTATAACTATAACTATAACTAAAATAAAACCTGTAAGGAAAATCACACTGTAGTCTCGGCATCTGAAAGCAAACGGCGATTCCTGAGCTCCATCGTCGCAGGCTTGTCCACAAACGTCATTCATTCTACAGCTGAGTTCGATAGGGTGCGAAAGTGAGCCCGAAATCGATAATGTCTAATGCTTTGTGCATGGGACACTGGCGCGATAGAATTTACAGAATAATCATAAAAATCTCAAAATTCTATATGTTTACTCTGACGGCATTGGAATCTAAACCTTTTGGTGTCAAGAAGTAAGCTATCACGCGTCCCGAATATATTGTAAATGGATATTCACGTTCTATTATCTTTAATTTAAAGAATTTACCGGAAAGTATTTGTGTTTGTCGTGCTTTTCAATGTCCTGGATCCAGATGTCGTCCAATAGCTCCTGAATGGGCGTCTCGAATAAAAATTCATTGTAGTTGGCTCTGTCTGCTATCTCTAGCGGCGTTCGGTCACCGAGGTCTTCCACTTTTCCGACGAGCAAATCATGCGTTTTTTGGCGATCATCCGCGTAACACTTTCGCACAAAATCGAGAGCAACCGTCGAAAAGAACCTGAGTCACAAAACATTCTCACGCTGAATTTAAGTAGAACCCTGTGTCATATTCACAACATAGGGAAAGTGATCATTCTAGTTCTTCGTCCGTGATCCCGGCAATGAGCAAATCAAATGATCCTGAACGCCGAGTCAGTGCAGTGCAGGACTGTCCTTTGTTTACGCCGGTACCAAATTAAACTGCACAGTGATTCAGAATATTGTGCGTGAACAAGCTGTCCGGTGTCTTTACTAATTATACAGTCGCCACTGGTTATGGTAAATTCTTTCCGATTGGACATAGGCCTAAGCACAGTATTAGTTTCGGTTTAACGAACGATGCTGCTTCACAACGAAGATGACTAGCATCGCTCTTTTCATTCACCTATGCTTCGAACAGACCCCACCCAGTTCATAGTGTGGTAGAGTTGCATAACTTTAATAATAATATTCTTTATTGAAACAATCCGGTTGACAACCGGTTATGCAACCGGTTATGCAACTGAAACAATTCACAAGAACACAAATGACAGAAGACATAAATCTTAATTACTAGCAGAACAGCCAGACTGCAATAAACGGTGCTAATAGCTGCCTACAAAGCATGTCCGCCCAAGGCACTCTCTATCTCGGTACCTCGCGCTCTCTATGCCAGTGTGTTATCCAATGCGCTATCCCCCACCCCCGATAGTGCATTTATTGAATGTAAAATTTATTTTAAACTACATTACATTAACAAACAAACGAATGGATGACAAGAAACAACTGATAATATTTTACTGGAAGATGGACCAGTACAACCAATACCATGTATTCATGACCGACCGGCAGGGACGTCCATCCTATGGGGGAATGAAGCAGAAATCTTCATAGCCTTTTCAGGGGGAAGAAATTTTTTTAGTTCGTTAAATGTCTCCTCAGTTTTTCCATCTTAGAAATTAATCGATTTGGTTTTTGATTTGATGCGGCTTAGCTGTATCAGTGCAGTCAGAAACTGAAACTTATCACAGAACATTCATGGTAGTCTCTAGTTGTAGAAGCACAACGATTGCAACGGTCCACGATGTTGATGCAAACTTTCCGGGTCATCGAGCAAGACGATCACCCAGGCAACATGACGAGAAAACTGAGAAAAGGACAGTTTGCCTAAATGTGGTGCTCAGTAGCACAGACCACTATCGTTTTGGTGTTTACACTACAACACTGAATAGTGGATACTGTTGCTTGTCAAATACAGGACCATTTCCATGATGTCATGCTAGGTATTTTGTGAAGAAATGGGTCACTTTTCACCAAGGAAGTTGATAACAGAGGATAACGTACCGACAGACAGTTTAGCTGACCTGTGTAACTTCTGCGACCTAACTTGAACTGATTCACCTACGTGATACAGGCACAGGCAGTGCCGATGATGACGAGCAAAAGACACATCTGTCGACCGGACAGTGGATTGAAAGCAGTTAATATGTTAAGCCATTACGTAATGAGTGATATGTCAACTTTCAGGCTATCCAACACTCCCCAACTTGTACACAATCCTGGTCTCCCTTGCGGTGACCAGTTGCTCAGCTGAGCGAGTAACGAGTGGCATCAGCATTGTGAAAAATTAATGGAGATCAACCATGGTTAATGACTGGTTTGCACCTCTGACAGTATTAGCCTGTGACCGAGACGCTATACTATATCACTACAACTTGACGAAATTGTTGATCGCTTGGCTACACACTCTGCTGCTCTGAAGAAGCTCCTGCTCCTAATGAGATTTTAATAGTTTATGTTAGTAGGCTACTGTCTGGCCGCTCTGGTGGTATGCCTCTGTCTGTGTAAAAGCCTTCATATTTTTTATAATGCATAATGTTGCTTGATTAGTGCACTGAAAGTTAAAGAATCTAACAGTAACATTGTGTTTCAAATTTCGATAATGGAGATTTTCTGTTGTATCGACAGTCGACCAATCTTCTGGGGTCTTCGTCGTGAGGGGACAATCTTATGACACGAGGGGGAATGCTTCATAGGCATAAGGGGGGATGGACGCCCCTGCCGACCGGAGACGGGCCAGTTACATCATAATATTCATGGCCGAAACAAAATGATAAATATCTAAAATTACAAAATAAAGAAAACCTAGAATAACACTAAATACGCTCAAAGCCATCCTAGTTCTAACATGCGTATGATCTATTACGTTTTATTGTCAATTCAGATCTCAACTCCATTTGCATCGAACTTATCCACTGGTTGTGGATTCACTGCGATTGGACTATATACATGTATGCACAACATAGCCTACGATAGGCGGTTACTCTTTAACGGTGCTGCCTTACAATGACGATGATTAGCTTCGCCTTCTTACTTCATTCAGGCTTTGCACCATGGCACCAACCGAGTATAACACAGTGACGGAATTTCACAGCACGACTAATTAAAATTAGTTTAAATATATTACATTACCATGGAGGAAAAAAGTGTCAAACACAACTGATGATTTCTTACTCCATTTCCTTTTCCATGTCGTCCTTCTTCAAGTGATCTTTTGACATGCAGTAAGCAAGCAGAGCCATCACAAGACAGTTCTAAAGTAGGCAGTAAAATGCAGTTGATTTTACTAAAGACCTTAGAGAACAGAAAAATGTGCAATTAATCTATTTTAAGATCCAACTCGTAATCACAATCGCAAACTCCAAATTTTTATAGTGCTATTCTATAGCTGGTCACAGGGCACCCGTTTATTGACGAGATTTGTGTCGTGTCAGAGAGCAGAGAATGGTATTCCGAGTCCGGTTGCCATTATAGACTAGAGAAAAGAGACAGAACAGCTGCTTAGGGGAGTTTCGCTGAGGAAGAGAAAGCTCGCAAGGCGGGCAATCAGATGGATTAGGGAAGGAATTCTTAAAGAAGTCAGACCAATTTGGAGTTGAATACTGCGGATAGATGAGCCTGAGGCAGATGACGGCGGTTGAGCTTTGTAAGAGAAACTGAAGGAGTTGTTACAGTAGGTTAACGATTGGACGCCGAATTGGATTCGCTCAGGGATTTTCAGCCGATTGACGGATGGGAGTGACATGATGATACTTAGTTACTTAGTATCTTGGTAACACCTTGGGCGAGTGAATTTTGGATGCATCGTAGACGTTTCGTTTTGGTGGATTCGAAGTTGAGGAAAAGCGAATAACAGCAATCGAGTGTGGCGTGGGCAATGGCGAGGAAGCGATAGTGGGCGCATTTTCAAAGTCAAGCATGAGTCGATTGCGGTGGAGGTCACGACGCAGGTGCGCGAGAGGTTGGATATGTGATATGAGAAGGAGAAATGTGGATCAAAGGTAATGCCAAGATCACGCACGGAAAGTCGGAGGTGAACGTGAGAGGTTGAAGTGTTGGTGCATTGGTCCATGGAAGGGTCGGATATTTTCTTGATCTCATCTGGGAGCCCTAGGTTAATACACTTTGGTCTGCCAATGCTGAGGTAGAAGATGTTGGAGGACATCCAATTAGAGATTAGATAAACCATAACTTAGCATGGAAGAGGAAACATAGCTGGCGAGAAGGACATGAAAAGTTGGTGTCGTCTGCGTAAAGATAGTGTACAACTTTCCTAGTCAAAGATTAGCTTTTTGGAGTGACAACAGATCAATCACCACTCCACGGAGAACTGCTCTTCTTTCCCAACTGTCTGAAGTCAATTCTGCAGTCGATAAATCTGAAGTCACTCTTCCGTCTCTTCAGCGTTTTATATGGTCGATCACAACATACTCCTTCAACCTCATGGGACCTCCTATGGGTTCAAAGGCCTCCTTCTTCGCTGGTTCTGATCATATCTAGCTGAACGAACTCAAACGATTATTTACTAATTATTCTCGAACTCAGTGGGTACATGTTAGGCTGGGTGTTCCTCAAGGCTCAGTTCTTGGCCCGCTTCTTTTCATTTTATATACAGCTGACATCCTTTTTCGGTTCCAGGGGCTTTCACCTCCGGACGTTTCACCTCCGGACGATTCACCTCAAGGGGTTTTCACCTCCGGACGTTTCACCTCCGGTCGATTCACCTCTAGGGGCTTTCACCTCTAGGGTATTCACCTCCACTCTCATATTTATTAATAATTAACCATAAACGTGTAACAAATAGAGTAAGATAATAAGACAAGATATTGGCTAATTAACGGTATATGATAACGCGTGTCACTGACTGAGAGTCAGTGAGAACGAAACATATGCAATATACAAAATATTTGAATATAATAAGCAACCAATTATCGTGTCATAAAGTAGATAAAGCGAGGTAATAATCAATACGTAATTAAGTTGATTTCTTATTGTAAACTTATCAAGTTTTTTGTCCACGACGCCGAGAACTAAACATAGACAGCATAGGCCTAAAAATCGGCAACTACTTATAATGTCATCTAGTAAAAGGCCATTAAGTATGATAAAGATTGGCGATTGCTTTCAAATACCTTATTACCTGATTCGATTTATTTCGTGTAATTGCAGAGTTTTCGAGTCAAAGGAATATGCTAACTACAATCACTGACACGTGTTATCATAATAATTACAGTCACTCACTTGTCTTATTATGTGATTCGATTTGTTACGCGTATAATTATACGCGTTTAAGTTTAATTAATAAATAAATATGAAGAGTGGAGGTGAATACCCCTAGAGGTGAAAGCCCCTAGAGGTGAAAGCCCCTAGAGGTGAATCGACCGGAGGTGAAACGTCCGGAGGTGAAAGCCCCTGATACCCCTTTTTCTTTTCCCTACTTGTGAAGCTGCTGGCCATCACTTTGACGACGATGTGCTAGCTTTTGTCCATGGAATAGAATGCAGCGCTTAATTGTTTCTTGCATTAATTCCAGTTTTCGGCTTCACACCATCAAGTCATTCCTAATACTATAATTGTTTCAGCCACAACTGAAAATCGTCAAAAGAATAGTACAGAGATTGAAAGATATTTCCGTGACAGCGGGAAAACGACAACAAGATGTTTTTTAACCCACAACTCGCATTCGTACTCAATTGCAAAGGAATGACAGACTGATCAGATTATTTTGTGAAGATGGCCTCAGTTTCAAAACGGAGCTCATTGACTTTCATTGACTGTCGCAGGTGTATATAGTACAGACTATAGAAAGACAACGGTCAAGTATTACGATTACGTTAATGCACATTCAGGCTTCGCGTATAACATCACTAAATGTCACTTGAGTATAACGAGCCGTGGAATATAATACACCGCTTCATTTTTTTCTTGCATTAATTCCAGTTTGGCTACACATCATCAAGTCATTCCTAATTCTATAATTTGTTCTGTAGTTTTTTTTAAACTGCAACTTGTTTGAGAAATTCCGTCCATGAAACTACCTTACCTGTCCTTGTCTCCAAAAGAGCATTGCCGTTTCAGGCATTTGTTTCTGAACACACCAAATGAATAAATACTTTCCTGAAACAAGAAAAACCGCAAGTTGTTGTTACGGTGCAAGCATGGAACAATGTGAAATGCACCAGTAAGTCAATTAAAGAATTTATACATCTACAGTTTCTTCTGTAGATAAATTCCATATAGGTTTCTGCCTCTAAAATTATGCTACTCAATTCAAAAATGAATCCGCAGAATTTTAGCTGCATGATTATTAATTTGCCTTACCCTTTATTCTGAGACGTTTATCTTCTTTGCTCTCTGGATCGTTGACTATACGCAGCAGATATGTCCGTAATTTATTCGTTTTTGAACCTTTCTCCTCCTTTAATATTAAAGCAATTTCAGATAAAACTCAGAGTCTGAAACAATAAAGCTATTATGTTACAATTTATGTTACATTTATGTTACAATTTTGTTTTCTTTGAGGCCCAGCAAGAGTTGTAACTTCAAATGGTAAAGCGATTTCAGAAGCATCCATTATAATAAAACGAAGTAATAATATTAGCAATTTAAGGTGTAAATTAAAAGTTGAGTAAAATTACTGAAAAAATAAATAAATCGTCGGTGCAGTTTTCTAGTGATAAACCACTTTCCGGTAACGAATCACAGCGCGGTATCTTAGGAGGCCTAAAGGGAGTATCCGGTTACTCGTTCTGGCGGGAAGTAGATGATGGAGGACATGTCCGGAGTCATTGAGAATAGCAGCAAAGAGGGTTTCATCTGCCTTAGAACACAACATGTCAAATAATGTAGGCCTTTGTAGGGGTATTGGATGGTAAAAAAAACCTGTCGTATGAGCTTTCTAATAATAGCACACCCTCGTTTGCAAAACCCCACCATGCTGGAGATGAATACAGCATTGGTACTACTGTGGTGGAACGTACAACATCATGGAGTCGACTGCCTGTCAAACCATTTGCCACAAAGGACGCGGAGTGCATAAAAGGATTGCTTTGCTTTTCAGACGATGTTATCAATGTGCATTGAGAAACCAAATCTATCGGAAAGAGGGACGACCAGAACCTTAACTACTTCAACCTATTCGATCCCTACTATGGGGGAGGGGAGTCAGAAGTTTTGGACGCCTAATTACGGTCTCACATGACTTGCTATGATTAAGTGGCAGGTTGGAATTTCTAGCCTATTCTGCTATGTGTTCAAGTTCTGCATCGGTAATGTCAATTTTTGATGCAGGAATCACCAGATAGCAGTCATCTGCATATTTGAAAATTCTATTCTCTGCATATAGTAGTTTTAATCCCGAAATTAAGGTAAGAAAGTTAACTTGCCCAAGACCAGACCCCTGTATGATGCTTGCATTAATGCACTTATAGGCCTATGAGGAGATTATGCCACAGAACTTTGTACAATGCACTCGATTTTGTAGCAAAGCAAGAACGCAGTTAACAAAATCGGGTATTGGCATGGAGGCTAACTTCAAGGCCAGCTACTGTGCCTCGCTGTGTCGAAAGCCTTCGAAAAATCTAAAGACATCAAGTGGACACATTTAACTGATTCTAGTAAATGGTGGGTTAAAGCTATCAGCGCAGCAGAAGGCAAATTGTTCTGAATAATGTAGTTTTCATCAGGGTCTGTCAGAATTAGATAGTAATATTTATGCACCACGAATTTTTCCAGAATTTTACATAATAACTTCTGAGTTTTTTTCTTCTGATTAGATTTCTCGAAGGGCGCTATATAAATCTCCTGAATGAATAATACGGACGTGATGGATATTGGGCGGAAATCGTCCTCGGAGTCAGGGTTAGGCGTCTTAGGAATTGGGGTGATTTTAAGCTCCTTCCACTGGGGTGGGATATACGATATACGATTCCGATAAAGACTTTTTAAACAGGCATGATATGGGTGCAGACAAAAGGTGGGCCATGCTTGACAGGAACCACGACGGAAGACCCTGAAAAGACCACGTCGGGTCCAACCGACATTCCCCTAATAGACGATAGGGTGCGGAAGACCTGATATTCATCTAAGAACACGGCATCATCAGAGGTAACAGTTGCTTTTTTGACAATCTGCGATTAGGTTCATTTATTTTATGTTGCATATTAATATTCTAGCTTCCTAAGGATACTTTGATCGACACGATGGTCTATTTAATTATAGCCCTGGGTATGTTGTAGAAAAGTACTTGTAACGACTCTGGACAAATTGTTTACGCACAGTTCCTTTGCCAAATACAGCTATAGGATACGCATAAAAAGTCTTGTAATGTGATGGCTCAGCGGCTAGAACGTTGAGATTTGTAAATTTCTGGCTCATAGGTTGAACAGCGGGAAGTGATAACCTCCTCTCCGTTCATCATGGGACATTGATTTACATAAGAACTCAACATTAATGTGGACTCGTAAACTGAAAGTCATAGACCCCTTAAGTAGTCTATGGTACATTGGTGAGGGTAAATACAACCGCGTCAATGAAAGCAGCAGGGCATCGTTTCAAAGCGTCCACCTTCAAACACTGAAGAACTAGTGTGCATGGTCGGATGAGTTAGCCATAGGACCTTTCTTAGCTGCAAAGTTAAGAAATATTCAATCTCGACCCTATATAACTGTACTGCGTACTTGCCATCCGCATATCTATAGCAGTAAAACCGCCGCTGTATGTATTTGAACACTTCATTTTAGTGGAAAAGTTTAAGCTTACCAGAGGTCCTTCAGGTTGTGTCAACCAGCTGCAATTACTGATATATTCCATCATCAACTTAACGTATTTGGTCTTGTTATTGGCCAAAAGTTGTCTGAACACTTTTTCATCATCTTTCCGCTACAACCAAAAATATCATTTTCCGTAAACGAATCGATGGTCGTATACTCGGAACGAAAGAGATGATGTGTTATTTAAGTACAAACTCTTGCTCTACGATAAAGGTTTAGCTATTAGTATTATGCAAAGAAGGTATTTAAGTAGCACTTGTATGCATCTGAAGAGTACACGTGCATTATACATTCCACAAAACGATTACGCGCACTTTTGAATTAAAACAACTTCAGCAATTTATAATAGAATACTGAAAATGACCAAAATATACTCCGATAAAGAAAATTGTTTGTAAATTTTGTATCTAACATCAGATACCTGAGAAGTATTGTATTGTATTTTAAAATGAGCAAAGAGTCTCTTACAGTATAAGTACTGTTATTCATAATTAGGCCCATTACTTTCAGTGGAATTTAAAGGTTGAGTTATCTACATGTAAGTTTTATGTTGGAGTTACGGTTATGGAAGACAATTAGAAAGTAAACGTATAGACTAACCTTCCACTTTTCCTGTAGCAGTTGCCTGAAGGATTTTTCGTTGTCCCAATCGGCAACCAGAATATATAAGTCACTTGGTTTATTCTGTTTTGCTGAAGGAAAGATTATTAGCAGTTCTGAGTTACAATAAATAGCTGTTAGCCCTAAACTACTCCTCAAGTCTACAACTCTTGTTCCAAAGAATTGCAGCTTTAATATTTATGTGGGTTTCTTGATTAATTGAAATCTGTTGCATGAGGTTGCCCTGTTTGGTGCAATTTCAATCTCGCCCACTGCACTTTCGAATGCTCCTGTGTTCTCAGTGTTCTTTAATAATGAAGTCGTGCTGACCTGATGGTCAACGCGACTTAACATATCAAAACAGTTCAGTCGTTTAAATAGGCTAACTGATCAAGTAAAATTACAAATACCGTGCTCTAAAGGGCATGCTCTTTTAAATTCATAGGCGTACTTAATGTCTGGACTACCCTTTAAAAGTAACCACTGATAAATAAGTCTTATAGGTGCACTTTGTTGCATAATACCGTAACTCTTAATTATTTTTGCGACAACAATTAACATTGCAAAGCACAAGCGATGCTATATACAATTTTGTAATCACGTTATCGTATATTGTTATGAATATATGAACGAATTTAGACCTTATGGTGCATGTTAAGTACATGTAGAAGAAAAGGGCCCAGAAGATGCTACAGTCATTAGGAACGAAATGTCATTAATAACTTCATGAGATAACTAGAAGTCACCACCAACGCATGCATATCGTATCTTCAACATTGCCGGCTTTAGGTCTAGGCTATATATCAGGGGGCCCGATAGCACATTGAATAACACACTGGCAAAGAGAGCGAGAGGTACCGAGTTCGAGCACCGTAGGACGGACATGCTTTGTAGGCTGCTATTAGCGCCGTGTATTGCAGGCTGTCTGTTCTGTTAGTAGTTAAGATGTATGTCTTCTGTCATTTGTGTTCTGGTGAATTGTTGTTTCAGTTGCATAATTGTACACTGTAACCGGTTGCGGTTTGTCAACCGGATTGTTTCAATAAACGACACAATATTATATTATATATAGGTATATATATATAGGCGGCTGTCTAGAGCGGTATTTTCAAGTGACGACAAATTCCGTCAAAATAAAATAGAGAAAAAGAGAAATAAAATTAATGTTTTGTTTGTACTTCTTGCAGATTTTATGACGCCCCTATCGCCTCATAATTTTATTAGTTTGGAAGACTAAATGTGCCCTTATGCATAACAATACTCAGAAATTGCGGCAAGAAATTCAAATTCAAAGTCACGTGAGAAGTTGATCCACCCTCTAGTTTAACTTATCACATCAATGTTTTTAAATTCCAAAGTGCATGATCATCAAACGCGAGCCTCAAAGAAGTATCACCAGCACAGCATGCGCACTAATATCAGGAAACATAGTATTCGATACCACGGGCCAGTGCTCTGGAATGCACTACCGAATGAGCTGACCTGTCTCCACACCCCGTACCAATTTAAAAACAATCTTAAAGCGCATCTCATGTCTGTATTAAATCAATAATTACCTTAGGTTTAAATAGTGTGAAATATGTCTTGCTGTGCAGATAGATGTTTTTGTGTGCTCCTGACAATAATTGATCTAGTTAAGAACAATGTTTGCTGCTGAATAATAACAGTACTGCTGGTCTCGTTATATACAACTATGTGAACTATTATAATAAGTATGTTGATTTGATTACAATGATGTCTAAGAAATAAAGTCAAAACAAAACTAAGTAAACCACTGTATAGACTAGACTGATTGACATAGCATTAGGGCTATCCTGTTAGCGGAACTTAAGGTTCATTAGGGTCTTACCAATTGTTACTGCATTTGGAAAAATCTGTCTTAACATGTAAACACTGAATTGAAGCGGTGAACAATAAAGTTGATTTGACTGATTGATTGAATTACGTGATGGTTAGGCTACTGCTGTCAAAAGACGTCTGCCGTTTAACAATCTGCCTTACTACGTCTGATGAAGGTATCACTATTTATTATATCTTTATAATCACTTTTGCTGAAAATATCGAAAACTAACAATAATAATCATTATTATTTTTCGATATTTTCAACAAAAGAAATAAAGAGAAATAAAATAAATCATACGTAGTAAAACAGACACAACACTCATATTTCCATTTAATTTCGTATTAACTAATTATTAATTAATAAGCAATTAAATGGAAATATGAATGTTAAAACAGAACGATTGCAGAAGAGTTGGATGTGACCGAAATAGTGCAGTATTTTGCTTGTGCAATAGCAAGAAAATCATATTTTTAGTTGAAATTAACTAAGAAACAATGCAAACCGTTTCACGTTAAAAGTCAGAAAAAACGAACATTATTGAGCAAAATCCTCAAATTGCCAACTAATATGCTGAAAAAGACATGCTTGACAAATACGGAGACATCGTGATTAAGTGTAACTTACTCATGATGTTTTGATGATGATGATGATGATGATGATGATGATGATGATGATGATGATGATGATGATGATGATGAGGAGAAGGAGGAGAAGGAGGAGGAGGAGGAGGAGGGAGGAGGAGGAGGAGGAGGAGGAGCAGGAGGAGAATAAACACTAAATTAATAATATTTACTGTAAATGTTTGCTTTTTAAAGCGTGTACCCACCTTCCTTCAGAGCTTCGACGATGATATTGGTGAGGCTTTTCGTCTGTTTGCCCATGATGTCGAATTTTATCAGCAGATTCGTTTCTTTGTATTCTCGTATTATTTTCAGATAGGTAAGGACATCATTGACTTTGGCCAACGTTTCTTTCGCGGCATTAGAACCTAGGTCATCTACAGCTTGCTTAGCTTTCTCCTTCGGGATTCCGTTAACGACCAGCATCTGCTGAAATATTGCATGCAATGCACTGGCTGGGTTTAGTGCTTCATTGAGGATATTAGGCTTCAGGTGGTCGACAGATGGCTCAGCGCTCTTTTCCTGGTTTCCTTTAACAATTGGCAACTGCTGAAATACCACAGGCATCATTCGGTTGACTGTGTCAGGTTCAGCGTTCAGCTGAATGGCTGCTGCTATCGAAAGGAATTTGTTTTGAGTCATCGACAGATAGCTTAGCGCTCTTTTCCTGGTTTCCTTGAATAATCCGCATCTGCTCAAATACCACAGGTATTCGGTTGCCTGTGTCAGGTTCAGCTGAATGGCTGCTGCTATCGAAAGGAATTTGTTTTGAGCGGAGGAGTTCCTTAATTGCAACCAAAAGGTCGTTGGTAGCTGAAGGAATTTGTTTGGAGATCAGGATGTTCTTGATTTCAGCCAAAAGGTCGTTGGCTGTTGTTTTCTCCAAATTGGCAATTTCCTCTCTAAATTGTGTTGCACCTCCTTTAGACACTCTTTCTTGGCTCAGCAATACAACAATCTCGAATAACAGGTCGAGTTTGGTTTCAGCCATGATTTTAGCAATGACGTTTTGAGCTTCCTTATCAGTGATCCCTTTTGTCACCAGCAATTCTTTGATACGATTGAATGGTTTTTCAACCATTTCTGGCAAGTATTCTAGGGTAGCCCTGATTGAATAGAATAATTTACACAGTTCGTAAACTAATGGTTGGGTGGAAGTGCGAGTTTATTTCAAAATAAATATTTCAAATTCGTCATTGTGAACGTACTACCTACTACAACTACTACCTACTACAACAACAAAAACAACAACAACTACTACTACTACTACTACTACTACTACTACTACTACTACTACTACTACTACCACTACCACTACCACTACCACTACCACTACCACTACCACTACCACTACCACACTACAACCACCACTACCACTACCACTACCACTACCACTACCACTACCACTACCACTACCACTACCACTACCACTACCACTACCACTACCAATACCACCACCACCACTACCACTACCACTACCACTACTACTACTACTACTACTACTACTACTACTACTACTACTACTACTACTACTACTACTTCCACTTCTAATGCTACTACTGGTCGCCTGTGTGCAGAGACGTATCCTTTACTTATTCTAGGGTACTCACTCTTGAGTTCTGTAAATTATATCAGCTGCTCCTCCGGTTCCCTAAAAGAGAAATAGCTGGATTAAAAACATGGTCTTTGACACACTGGCATGGCTAAAAATAGGGCCTACCATAACTCTACTTGCATAAAGTAATGAATTTGAAATCGCGTGCCGTGGTAGTAGTAAAGAGACTTGACAGGTCGAACGAGGATGTCATAAAAAAATAATTGCCAGCAGAAATCGCTGTTCGTTTTGTTCGATACTTTCTTATACCCATCGTATGCAACCCAATCCAATCTGACCCAGTTGTGAACTGCTACGATGTTATTTGAACTGAACCGTGCCAATCCAAACTAATCCAATCGGATGGAATTTGATCCAATTTGAACTTACCCATATCTGATTTAATAAATTCTAGTTTGTTCTAATCTTTCATATTTTCAGTGATATCTCTCGTGCAACTTAGAGTGGTTCTGCAACATCCTGCATATACTTTCTTGACTTTTAAAGCAATCACCGTAGCAATGATGACAGGAATTTTCTTTGCCAGGGCACGTTTAACGAAGCGGAGCGCTTTGATGTTACCTCCAGTTAGGATGTAGAACAGTAATCCGCCTACAAAAATACCAAGCCTACAATTTTCTCCTGCAGGTCATTTGATGTTTATCTACTTACTTTTATTTTTATTTCTATTTCTTATCAGTAATCAGTGTCTGCTATAGCGCTGATGTCTAGAACATAAGGCTTCAACCACTTGCGCAAAAACCCCAGCCCAATCAGTTGAACAAGCAGAAGATCAGTCTGTTCAACTATAAGGTTCGTCTGTGCAAAGCACTTACGAAAGAAACTGTTAACCTGTGGATATTTTGCGAAGGATGAACTCTAGTAGTTAAGCCAAATCCTTAAGAGCTGCACCAAGAAATGCAGCACCCTATAATAATTCTACACTGTGGCTCATAAAAAACTCAAAAGATTGCAGGCTGCAGGGAATGATATGAGGAGAGGCTAGTGGCTGAAAGTAGGAAGTATTGCTCGTTGTAAGGGTTTGATAGGTCAGACAGGCCAGTTTTAATTCTACAAGAAACCAATGCAGTTGAGCGAGCAGTATAAAGGTTTTTGTACAAAAAAGTCCCGTTTAACTTAAACTAACTTATTTGAAAATAGATTGCTGCAAATATCAGAATATTACTGTCAACAGGTTGAATGACTCTATAGCAGAATTATTGTTTATATAGAAAGTCTATTTAAAATTAATTAGCTCTTTTTAATCCACCGTAATAATTTGTGCGACAAACCTCTGTCTTCCAGCAAAATCTTCAACTCTTCAGTCGCTTTAACACAATAAACTGTTGCCAACTGTTGTATTGCATATCCCTAATAAACTCATTTGCTTCAAATAATAAACTTTGCGACATACCCGAGCCTTCGTTGTTATCATTTGTTTCTCTTTTTGTCAGAGCTAACTCGACCTTTTTTCTTAGTTTACGTTCACAGCGTGAGTTCTTCTGTGTACCGTCATCGACAAGAAGAAAGTGTGTGTGATGTTGATTCAGCGAAGATCCATGACCAATTAAACCACGTGAATGCTTGAAACAAATAGCAGAGAATCAAAACCCAGCATCGAAGTAACTCCAAAAAAATATGTGGGCTTACTAATTCGTCCAGGAAAACATACAATGTTGTTCAACCTTGATCTTAAGTGTAACACAATAATTATATGTTAGATAACCATGCTTGGAGCCTATTTGAAGTTCAGAAAGGACGCCAAATAAATAGCGAGCTAAGTAGTTAAGAAAGTGATAAAAATATTAATGGGTCCAGATTTAACCTAGTGATGATATGAGCCCAGTTTTAACCTAGTGATGATATGAGCCCAGTTTTAACCTTGTGATGATATAAGCCCAGTTTTAACTTAGTGATGAGAAGAACCCACCTTGTACCGAATAAACCCCGACTCTAAGTGCAAGGTCAAGGTCACATCAAACAAGTGAGTGCTCATGTATATCTCATTTGATAGGTTGATAAACAAATAGCTATCTTGCTTGGACTAGCATGTAGACGAACGCAGACAAGCAGTCATATCAAGGCAGACGTCCACTGTAGGTGGTGACTAAAACATTGTCTTAAGAGGGTGAAAGTCCAACTCCAACGTCTAATACAATAAAATTTATGATGTGTAGCAGTTGCATAAGAGCTGGTTTACACACTATATCTTTTCCACCTTTAGAGCGAACTCGAACCTATGTACTTTTTATAGAAGCGTATTCGAACCTTATAATATGGTTTTTAACCCTTTAGTGCCCATGGTGGCAAAACTCTATGAAATTCTTTGGTTTGGTAGATAATGGGGTTGATATGAAGGGAAAAATGTGGGGAAAATTCTGCGACATTGGGAAATAGAAATATAGGCATGGAAATTCTTGTCCCTAAAAAGGGACGGTGGGCACTACCGGTCACAGGTTTTATAAATGGAAATACTTGAAACATGACTGAAGCCATAGGCGGAAACTTGGTCCTGGGTTTTAGGGGGACCGGTAAAGGACCGGCGAGGCGCGTAGCGCCGAGTAGGGGAAGGGGTTTGGGGAGGGGGATGTGCCCCTCCCCTATTTAATTTTTTTTAAATTCCGCACTGTAATGATAGCATTTTAAGCTGTCATCTGAACAAAATTGCTCTATAATTTGAGTGCTGATAGGAACCAGCCGTCACTCGTAGCTAACATGTAGTCTGCGTTTGGGGGTTGGGTTTGGGGAGGGGACGTGCCCCTCCCCTATCTAAAATTTTTGAATTTCCACACTGTACTGGCATTTTAAGCTGTGATCTGAACAAAATTGCTGTATAATTTGAGTGCTGTAAGGAACCAGCCGTCACTCGTAGCTAACATATAGTTTGAGTCGTGTTTGAGTTTGGGAAAGGGTTTGGGGGGATGTGCCCCTCCCCTATCTAAATCTTTTGAATTTCCACACTGTAATGGTAGCATTTTAAACTGTCATCTGAACAAAATTGCTCTACTATTTGAGTGCTGATAAGAACCAGTTGTCACTCGTAGCTATTATTATTATATTCATGAAATATTTCAGAAATATTGGGAGGATATAAGCAGCTCCGTCCCCCCACCTCAAGTTTGGAGGGGGGACCGTCCCCTCTGCCCCCTAAGTCTTCGCCCCTGACTGAAGCTACTGCAGTAGCATGTTATTAAAGTAAAAAATTGCAACATTTCAATGAAAAATAGCATAAAAAGATGAACAGTAACATATAGAAATGTCAGAACCAGCGTTTAACACATCTGTACAAATGTAACTATGGAAATGCTGGTAAAAATGGCAAATAGCTAGTAGCAGTCAATACTGTTTCAGCAGAACACATTTATTTACACACTTTTGTGTATGAAACCAGCAAAACAATCAAGGTATAGGCCAACACAGCATTTGACAAAAATTTTATATACTTTCATGTTGTACTGTATACGGCGCATCTAATTTGAGTTGAATTTCGCTCAATGAAATGCCCTTGGCCATCGAACCTGACTTCAGCCGGACAGCGATGCGCAAGGGCAGTCCGGTTACAAGCCTGCAGAGGACGCTCAACTGGTGACATGGAATACTTTGTATGATAAGCAGCACATAGAGCTGCTCTTATAAACTGCAGATGGGATAAATGGTGGTCAGTTGCAGCTGGAGATTCGCGGTACAATTGCCAGGCGTTGTGTTGACCTGAAACAAGTAGGCGATAATAGGCCAGTGCCAGTTATGGATGCGTAATATATACCAATTCTATACTGTTCAATGTTTTGATAAAGACCATCAAGGCCTCCATGATTTTATTGTATTGTGATATTAGGAAAGCTGGTCTATCTCAAATCTGGCTTTTTCTGCATTAGAACAACTTTTGGCATAGGCAATGGAATGGACCCCATTGCAGTTGGATGCCAATGTAACAGGACAGCTATCCTTCCAACACACAAGCCCATTGTGACTACTGGCTTCTTAGTTGTAGTCGTATGTCCCAGGAGCAGTTTCCGACAAATAAGAGAAGAGACTATCCATAAGTCTGTAACTTCGTACTGTTCCAGTTCCACCAATCCCCATTAGAGACAGTCTTGAGCAATGGTATTGACGAGATTTTCTCTGTGGTGGCAAGATGAGACTGTTCAGATGTCGATGGATGAGCAGAATAATCGATCGAAGCAACACGTGATCGACCGGAAGATCGAGCACCGGTACCACGGGGCAATCGACTCTGCTTTCTCGGTGGCTGAAAACACAAATACGAATGGTTGCTCAGACACTGTGAATGTTGATCACCGTTATAGAACGATTTTAGGTTTCTTTCATGTAAGATATTTTCTAAGTATTCTGGTTCATTGACATTTCCCTACTAGTCCTTTACGTCCTTGTATGATGTCAAAATAGGATTTGTTGTATGTAACAAGAAACTTACTTGCACCATAGGCCTATCCGCGGGCTGCTCATCGTGTCATTGTCTCCCATACGCTCTGTCTCGCAAATATGACGAAATAATTTTGCCTCTCCTTGAACACGTAGTTGTTTCCCACATAGATTGTCTGGCGATACATCGGCAGTAGTGGCCTATTGTCTTCTTCGGCTGCGCTATCTCCGTCATTGCTATCCCAGTCTCTGGCAGAGTTATGTAAATGTCCGCGCAAAAAATGTCGGGGTCGTCCTCGAGAGCACTGAGGACATCACTGACAGCAAAACTGTGTTTTTTGTAAAAAAAACTAAATATTTTAAAAACACAAAAATAATTTTTCTATACAGAGCAACGTCTGGCATTGAAATAATGCTATAACGAATGGACCTAATAAGCTCCAGTCGTCAAAACACACACACGCAGCCATGTTTTCATCTAACAAAATACTGCGTCGTCTAATGCCCACAGTCCCTTTTTAGGGACAAACTTTCAACACAGCACAGTAAGGAATAAGAACACGACAAATATGAAACAAAAGTATTCCTGCACAAGCTAAATAGTTGTACTTCATAAGCATCAATCATTTTATTCAATTTACTGAGATCATTTTTTAGAAAAACGCTCACTTTCGAGAGGAATTCAGCATTTGTGAAATTTCTCGCGGGCGAAGTTTCTGACGTCATATTTAAGTATAGAATATTTATATATCTTGAAATAGAATGTTTCAAATATTACTATAGACATTAGTAAGTACAGCAAAAAAGACCCTATCAATTTGCGGCTCTTGTACGCTAGACTGGAATTTTATAACTTTGTGTCCCTAAAAAGGGACCGTGGGCACTAATGGGTTAACTGCGTACTCGAACCCTAGGTCGCGTGGCGCTATAGCAATTTAGGAGTTTAACAGTGAATTCCAGCCGTATTGCGCATCAATTCCAATAGCATTTTAGAATTTTTCAGTTTTAATAGCGATATCGAACCAATTGATATAAGAGCAAATTCACCCCTTTGCGTGTAGTTTTCGAGTGGTGCCAGAGAAGTTTAGGAGTTTTAATAGTATATTTTAAACCACTTGTCCGTCCTTACAAGAGACGTTTTTAGAAATTTTCAGTTTTAAGACGAAAAAGAACCTGAATGCACACCGTTTTAAGAGCAAATTCGACCATTTGCGCCCTTTAGAACTTAACAATTATTTAATATATTTTAATGAGAGTTCAATTATAGTTTGTACACGTATGTAGTATATTGAAGATCCAACCCTAGGTCCTCTTGAAACAAAGAATTAGAACCCTAGAAGTTGTACTCTTGCACCACCTACTGGCGGGTTCTATTTTAGCAGTCAGATGTTTCATAAGCAAATCGAACGCTGGCGCTACAGAAATTTGAGCTGTCATACATTTCAGAAGCGAATCGAACGTGTAAATAACGACAACACGCCTCAGCACAGATGCACCACATCCAGTGAACTACGCCATTCTTCCAATGCCTTTATGGGCTTTTATTGTAAAATGTTGACTTTTAAGAGTGCAAAAACGATTAGCATGAGATATTGCACAGCAAACTTATAGTTTTCTAGATTGCAAAGTCACACAGGATGAGATAAACTTACGACTTTTATGTTGCGAAGACGTGTGAAATGAAGGCTTGTACACTAAACTTAAAACTCTTAGATTCATGAAACGGCGACTTGCATGGCAAAATTGCGAATCTTAGATTGCTGAGATGCATGGGATTTGAAAAATTACAACTTTGCTAACCTTACAACCAGTGTAATTCTTCTTACAGATTTTATTTTAGCTATAGTTACAATTATAGTTAATGGTTTTTATTTTAGTTACAGTTATTAGTTATAGTTAGTATTAATTTTTAGTTATATTTATAGTTATAGTTAATGGATTTTTATTTTAGTTACTACTTAGTTACAATAATTAAGGCTAGATGCAAATTGCGCGTATTAAAACGCTGTTTCACAATTTCCTCAGAGCTGTGAAAGCTTTTGAAGCATGGGTACATTCAGCTTCATGAATACACTAGTTTCCAAAGTAACTGACAAATTGCATAATAAAAATATTGCATTTTACGTTCTCATTATTTATGTGGAATCGTTTATAATGCACTTCCTATTTTTATTTTTTGTCCTAACGAAAATAAAGATGAATTTTCGTTATTGTTATTTTCGTTATAGTTATAGTTATTGTTAATGATATCTTAGTTATAGTTATCGTTAACGAAATCATTTTATTTTCGTTAACGAACATTTTCGTTATCGCTAACCTCAACGAGAATCGCACTGCTTACAACGTCTGAAAATTGATAAACTTACAACTTGAGTGGTTGTAGCCACAGGCCTATTATTATATACCTGAGATGATCTAAGGAATGTAAATCTATTTTAAGCCCATAATGAATATGAATTCAAATATTAAATAGCCTCAACAGCATAAATTTTACAGTTTAATTACTTATTTGGTTCTTCGCCTTTTGCAGCCTTTAAGTGCAGTAATAAAGCTAAAATACTTTACATTCAGAAGATCTTTCTTCTCTTCAAGACATCCCCAGTTGCTGATTCCGAGAACAGTCTGCGGACCCTTGTCCCCATTTGCCAGTCTCTGCTTCACCTCATTTCCGATGAGTAGGTCTGTGCCTTTGTTTTGTCCACCAGTGATTATCCAGGCATCTAGTGTAAACCAGTTATTTATTATTAAGCATATTATGCGCATATTGTGAGTGCTATATTAGAAAATCTTAATCTGGGGCGTGTGATTAGTGTGCGCAAGGAGCTTTGTCATCTATACGGAGTCAGCTCAGCAGACTCGACCCCGTTATCGTTGAATTACAGATCTAACGCTATTGAGTGGATCATAAGGAAATTGTAATTAGTAACTATAGAAGCGATACATGGAGATACAGAAATTTTGCCACCCACATTGCGTGGTATACATTCTCCCTTGGTATACATTAGCGATAGTGTGTCATATCAGATAAAGACATCATCACTATATCTGGTCGAATCAATATGTCTTCCTGACAGGTCCCTGGCCCATGCGCCATTAGTAGGGGTCTCTTTCGGTCGTCTCTGCCATATTAGTTTGCACCCGAGATTTGAACCCCGGATGTATCACGTGACCAACACAAGCGGTGAATATATATAAGCCCGCGCAGACCTAGATCAAGTCATTCTTGTGGGTACCATGGCTTACGGGAATCGTTGCGTGGCTGACTATGATAACCCTCCGTGAATTCAGAATACAGCTTTACTTCTTTCTTGGTATGTTCATTATGGGTTTCATTTCAATTTTTTTAATTATTATATTTTCATTTATCCATTGCTGGAATTCAAATCGTATACTAAAACACTTTTATATTTCCGATATCTTCTTCTAAGAGCTAGTTCCCAGAGCTAGTAACATAAGAAATAAGAGTTAATCCAGAAGCCTATCTCAATTAGACGACGTGCCTTTGTCATTCATTCATTCATTCACTCATTCATTCATTCATTCATTCATTCATTCAGAGGACTTATAGCCCCCCCTCCAAGATAGCCTACTCAGAGGCGCTCCCAGCCCAACTACGGCGATAGAGAACAGTTTTCAAAATCTTGTAAAAGGTGTATGCAGAGTCTCCAGCTAGAAGAACACGCAGATCTGAAGGAAGATTATTCCAGCCCAACCACTGAGAAGTCATACATACATGTACATGCAGACAGACATAACAGAGCATACGCACTTGTTGAAGCCGCAGTTTCGACAAGATTTCTGCAGATATTCTTGATGTTCTGAATCGTTTCATCTCGTTTCGTCTCAGTTGCCTCGCATCCATTATCCTTGCAACAATCGCTGTCGGATTTGATCGAAAAGATTACGTCCGGTTTAGCCATTTTCCAAATTCCATGCAGTTTCGGGAAGTTTTTGACATCTGTTTCGTGATCCAGGCGGACATACTGCAATTTTAGATGAAGCACAAGTATTGTATTGTATTGTATCTATAAATTTATAAAGCGCCTCTCACAGTGAACACCAATCAGGGGCGCTCCCAATGCGAAAGACCACGAACGAAAAGAGTGATCTTAAGACAGCGAAAGGAAGCACCTGGACCACCGGTAAATAGTGAAGAACGAGTTGATGTAGAAAGTTGGTTCCACAGTGAAGGGCCAATGAAGGTAAAAGATCGATATTTAGCCATGGCAGTCCTCGCTCGTGGGACAAGAAGGTCAAGGCGATCAAGTGAGCGAAGCGAAGTAACATCCACTGTGCAGCGGAAACTGTTTTGCAACTTCGTTCAACGTTTTATTTCTAATGCCAAGCACATACAATGTATGCTATAGTGTGTGTTCGATAGAGGGAATTTGCTTTCCATGTGGCTTACGAGCCAATTGCGAGTCTAGGTAGAGAATAAGCAAGGCGAATTGGTAAAGATATAGACGGTGGCCGATTGGTTAGAGGGCTCTACCTATAACCAATCGGCCATCTAACGCAGAGTACGGATTCTAGCCAAGCCCGCTGCAGTTGTTGTGTAGGAACCTTTGTTCAGCGTATGCTATCGTATGCTCGTGAGGACAATATCAAATACAGTTGTATAATTGCATTGCAGCGTTATCCATAGCATAACTATAACATCACTTCATAAAAATGCAGCCCCAGATCCAAGAGGTCCGCAAGTATACATATATGCATGCATGTGCGTTTGCATATAATTATGCTTGTATAAATGTATGTATGCTTGTACGCACGCATGTATTCATGAATGCACCGAAGTTATCAAACGATTGGGCTGTAGACTCGTCCTATCGGTATAGCGCAGCATTAACTCAAAATAGGAGGTGTTTGATTTTGTTAAGTGCTACAATGCTACATGCATGCATGTTACGCACATATGTCTTTGTAGCGCAGAGTGACCTGGTTTCTTTCCGTCCTGTACTTCTACATTGTACAACGAAACATGTTACCTTCGCCGTGTTCGGCCCCCTCGTTCCAGCACAGACTGTAGCGCAATTTAGTACAAGAGTTTCCTATTCTTTATCTGCTTCTGTTTCGCCAATAATAGTTGAAGACCATTTTGAAGACCATTTTGCTTGGTATTGTGTTTTCAGGTCGGAAGCTTTCTTGTAAAGGCAAAAAAATTAATGCGCATTGCGAGTTACGTAACCGGGACTCTAGTTATCTACCTTTTTTTATTGTTAATGACCAGACTATACTCTCAATTAGTTTAGCGAGACGCACCATGATAGTGAGGTAGGCCTACTTTGAGGACACTGTGTGTTCAGTTGTATACATAACATACGTTGGTTTCGTTTCCTCCATTTCACAAACAAACGAAAACGAAGAGTTAATAGAAATATATTAATGAAGCGTAATACTTGTATGTTCTTCGATTTAGTCTTCCAGACAGAGTCGTCTTCTTCATCTTCAACGAAGTCCAGTTTTCCAAAGGCGTCGGTTGGAAAGGTTATTGTCAGCGGTTCTGACGGTTTAGATTCATTCTGAAGGGCTTTAAAGCTGTGGTCGCTCTTACTGTATCCACATTCACAGATACTAAAAGAAGAAAAATTGCAATGATATTACGATTTACATAGACTATTCAACAAGTTAAATTTAAGTTCGCGTTCAAAATCTACTTTTCACTTTGCCATTTAAATTTGTAATTACTTTCTGCAACATCAAGCCATTTAGAGTTTTTCTTACCAACATTTGGTACGTTTAACAAAAGTCAGTAGTTTATTCATTGTCTCACTTAAAGCTGTTTTTGTAGAAAACGTTCAAGCTCAGTAAAGGTTTACAAAAGCAGTGGGCGTACCCGTTTGACAATTGCACAAGAACAGTTGCTCGCCAGGTTATTTTTTACTCGTTAGGCCAATCGCTAAACCTGGTTCATATTAATTTCTTACCCTAACTCACAATTTCTAGGAATTATCAGTGTAGGTACTCTATCCATTTATTCAGCGTCATCGTATCTAGTGACTAACTTACTAACATGCATGTATAAGTTTAGGCTAGCAAACTTCTTCTGCTTTATGGTTCTAACTAAGTTAGCAGAATCTTTCAGTTGAAGCGCAAATCTTCCATTGCAATCCAACGAAATTACATGGTCAACGCCTTCCAGCAATTGTTATATTTAGGTAATAGCCACAAAGACGCATGTCCGGCGGTTATGATGCTTTCACAGTTCGTCATTTTCATCGTAAAGTTTGTATTAAAACGGACATTGTTACACAATCCTTTCATGTTTGAACTGATAATGTCCTTCGATCTGGCGTTTCAGAATAACAGACACGAATGCAAGAGTGTTAGTATATGACGACACATAATAGAGCACCTTCTAAAGCAGCCCTTTGAATGCTGCGATTTTGGATATTTTTCGTCTTCTGATTGAAAGCTGTTAGACTATGGAATGGTTCATCTCTACTAAAGGGTAAGGTAGCCTACTTGTCGGTTTTACGACCACCAAAATTCTTCATATAGGCCTATTACCTCATTTAAAATTCTTCATAATCTACGTTATTTTAGGCCTACAGGAATGTGTTCGCGACAGTTAATATCTGTCTTCTAATGACGACACTAACTAACCTGACCCTAACCGACCCTCACGACTTCAAGTTTTATAGTCCATATCGGTAACGTTGAGGTTATGCCTCGTTACGCGCCGTGAGGGTCGGTTAGGGTCAGGGTTAGTGTTAGGGTCGTCCATGTTTTCTAATGACGAAACGGTGCTTTAAAGGTTTATGACGTAATAGATAAGTTCTGACGTAACAGAGAATTAAAATAAGGTAGAATATGAAGAATTTTAAATGAGGTAATAATATGAAGAATTTTTGGTGGTCGTGAAACCGACAAGTACCAAGGGTAAGACAGACTCCAGGTGTACGCTACGTTTTCGGTTCACACATACCGATCTAACACTCTACGCCAGAGGTTCCCAAACTGGGGTGCATGCACTCCCAGAGGGTGCGACATGTCATTTCAGGGGGTGCGAGAAAGAGGGAAAATCCGTAAGTATGTATGTATGTATGTATGTATGAGCACTTGTTATAGCGCCCCTTCAAGATTTCTACTCAGAAGCGCTCCCGACTACAGCGCGGACACTGAATCGGAGTTTCACGCCGAAGCGCATGAGCAATTGCGAGTGAAGGACTTGCCCAGGGTCCCTTTACGCGACGGCTTGAGGTGGATTCGAACCCGCAACCCTCCGGCTGCAAGGCACCGAACATACCCCTACACCACCGCGCAATGCATTGATAATACGTTATAAATTGTTGGGTGGATATAGGATAAATATGGGTTAGGGTGTAAGATCAGATTCTTTATTTCCATGTAACTTTATAAGCCTGTAAGGCTAGCCTAAGACTTAAGCACAAGTTTCAGTAGTAGGGTATTAGATGTCTTCAGTATCGGCGACAATAGTAGGTCATCTCCGGTAAATGAAATCTGTCAGGTTAAGATAACTGTCACGAAATTAACTTACTATCAAAAATGTTTCAGTCGAAGGTTAGCTCAAATTCATGTCAGTATAATTAGGCTATATAAATAATTACAATTTGATATTAATTTAATTATTGTAGTCAATGTAGTGTTTACTAACTTTACTTACTGATCAGTATTTGTAACATGGTGCAATCGGCATCTTGCAGTGTGTCCACACCCGCAATAAGTTAGAGTCTAGCAGTAAGAATTAGAATCTTAGAATAGATTTAGTTCTGCTTATTTTCTTTAAACTTAGTTTAATTCAATTTATCCACACACAGTATCGTAAGTGCGTATGGCAGCAGTATATGCCACTGTATGGCATTGTATGCAGTTCAGTCTTTGGTTCAAAAGCAACAATTTCATGCATGCATCTTCAAATGTCATAATACTTTTGTAGGAGGTGCGAACATTGGTCAAACATTTCCCAGAGGTGCGAGGCATAGAAAAGATTGGGAACCCCTGCTCTACGCCGTCGATCGGTAAGAGAAGGCTTTGGGATCACGTCGATCGCCTATGATTTGTCGAATAATTGTCCGTAACAGATCGATCTTGTGGTTCGTGTAATATTCGGACCACAGCGAAGCTTATGTGGAGCGCCGTGGAAGTTCGAGCCATAGGGACAGAGCGAAGGAATCTACGACCTGGTATATACAGCAGTGGCACAGTAAGCTCCCTGAGATAAACTGGGGCTTGACCTGGATGCGTTTCAAAGGCCGGATGGTATGATATTCCGTTAGCGGTAACCTATCCAGCAACTTCCAATGCTCGCTCAACTCGGTATAAGTGCTCTTCCTACCGTCGTATCAAAAACACTTAGCCATTAAAAATTATGCAATCGCACAAACATATACAGCAAAGTAAAAGTGTGGTTCTCACTCAATAAGACCCTGACAAATCTCACTGCGGAATCGATTGCATTCTCGCTTCCGGAAGATCTGGCTTAGCAATAATTCTTTCGATTCGTTCACAACGCCCTGTCAAATATGGAAACCAGTTATAATTATTATCCTTAAGCTTTCTGAATTAAAGTAATAGTAGATAGATCCATGCATTTAGTTGAATTCTAATAATGATAATGCTAGTTGAAAATGTATGTAGCGCCACTTCAAGAGAGACTCATCAGAGACGCTCCTCACCTAACACGATGCAGCCAAGATCAAACAAAATGGTCTTCACGGGTTTGCCTTTTGGCAGAGAGACTGAGATTATCATGTCGCAGGTTGTTAGGCAGCTTGTTCTAGAAAGATGGGCCGACAGCAGCAAAAAGTCTATGACGGATCGTGGAAGCCCGGGTCAGCATAATAACCAGTCGCCATGCGGTGCAAAGCGGAGAAATCTGCGACCGAGGCAGGGAGATACCAAAACGCAATTACGCATAAGCATCAAGAACTGAAACTCGCCTTTGCGTGAGTAACCAGTGCAGTTGACAAGGATTTTGAACGACAGCTTAGAAAATCATTGAACGCTAAATTGTTATAACGTGTAAAAAATTTACAATTTTTTATTACGTCATTTTCCTATAATTCTTTATAGCTTGTTTTGTTGCAAGAATTGTGTTATGTTAGGCTTGACTCAGAATAGCTGTACAGTAGGCCTACGCCAAATATAACTTCAATAGAGAAGTTTCTTCTTTCAGTATTTATTTAATTTACAGAATGACAACGGTTCAAATGCCAAAGGCAATATTGCCTAACCCTCCTCGCATTATGAGAAAATCAAGAGTTAAATTTGGAGTTAACGCTGATAACCATGCTTGTTGAGTTAGTTATAAGGCAATCGGAAAATGTGCGTTGGTAAGCCGTCGTTGACACCTGTGGTACAGAGCAGGCCAATATGTGCCTGTGACTCCGCTCTCTATGAAGCTCAACTTAGAAGTTGTATGGAGATTGCGTCGGGTTTGGGGAGAGTTAGCCTGCCATTACAAGTTTCAGGGAGACAATTTTGTCAACACCGATCCTTGCACAAAAACTAACAACGAAACTGACACTTACACACAATATAATACATAAGAAGAAACTTTCAGAATATCGTGGAATTAGATTAAATAAGATGTTACTAAATGACAATATGAGATTATTTAATAGTATATTTACGTTTGCTGGCATCGGATGGACACCATTCATGTTGCCGTTCATGTCTATAATTATGATAATCGACACATCCAATGCACTTTCTGTCCGGCCGTGAGATTTCACCTGTGCCTGTCAATTGATATCAATACTTTCCAATTAGCATAGCAGTTACGAAATAAGCTCATTTAGTAAAATGCAACAATTTCATGTTTGTTGGCATCGGTCTTTTTGATCAACCTATTCACGCAGCTTTTCAAATGGAACGAAACCGCATTCTATCCTTCTTTCACAAGGTGTCTTTGTCTCCGAAAGTTAAACATTGCATCAAAATTATCATCAGAGTTACCTTTTCACTATTATTAGTTTGCTTCCGTACTCTAGTGATGCAATAAAAGTAATCGGATTAGTAAGAATAGTCAACCGATTGTCTAAAGCCGAGGCTTCTGTCAGAATACTTAAAACATGTAGGGGTAATATAGGAAGGGGTGCTTTTGAACATTAATTCCGTTATGCCTTTCATTTTGTTGACTCTTCGTCTTGGAGCTGTATTATGCCGCATTTAGATACTGGCAACACTGCTCAGCAAGCATTTTCAAACTACTTTTTGTAGTCATGTCTGCAGCGCTTTTATGAACTACATAAATAGGCTATATTAAGTGTCTTAATATGTATACACTACCACACTACCACAAGCACCACAGTCAAGCACCCTCCGGGGCTGGAGATTCTGTGGATCAGAGTGGTGGCTAGAGGGACAAGGTCTACATACCACCCTCCGAAGCCAATAATATAAAACCGACCAGATGATTTCCTCTTAGCCGAGAACTTAAACCAGATACCATCGGCAAAGATCCTCTCGATGGGATTGCGGACGGAATTCGAAGAACCGTCGCATGAAGGACACTTATTGGACCAAATCTACATCTCTAACAAATTTTACTCCTCGTGCACGGTTGTAAGGTCTATCGTCAAATCAAGCACTCTGCCGTGATTGCAGTAACCGACTCCGCCAGAGTTATGCCTAATCTAGGAAGAACTGCCGGTTAGTTCCGTCCACGTACTCCAGGGCAATTCGCAATGCTACAAAAATATTTAATGGACCTATCATTGGAATTTATAATTGAGAGTGCTATCACCTACATTTTCAACCATTCCCTTATATTTATTTTCGTTTATTTCTACTCTTTCTTGACCAATCCTTTGTGTTATTCTTTCCTCGCCGCCAAAGTCTTGTGAACTGGATCCTATCCCAACCTTTTTGTTCCAGGAATTTGTTGTTGCTTCCTCTTCTTACAACCTCTGTAATCAATCTCTACAGGAAGGTACCCTGCCGTCGTCGCTTACATCTGCTGCCAAACTTACTCTAGTGCATTCCTTCACAGCTCGTCTTGACTATTGCTCATCGCTCTACTTTGGCCTCCCATCTAGCCGCATAGCATGTTTGGACCGAGTCTTGCGCTCTGCAGCGCGCCTCATTAGGCAAATTCCAAAGTATGGTCACGTCTCCAGCTACATGCTGGAGGTCCTCCACTGGCTCCCTATCTGCCAGCGCATCGAGTACAGACCTACAGGTTAGCTGCCCTTGTTTGGCGCTGTCTCCAGGGTCTCGCCCAAACTTACCTCCGTGAGCTCTGCTGTTTGATATCGGTTGTCCCAGGGCGTCGCCTCCTACGCTCCGCAGAAAAAGGAGTTCTTATGGTGGTTCCTTTTGCTCGTACTGCAACAATGCAGAACCGAGCTTTTTCTGTGGCAGGACCAATGATTTGGAATGGTCTTCCTCTAGAGCTGCGTCTACACCCTGGGAGTCTGCCTGAAACTTTCCTTACTAAACTCAAAACTGTTCTTTGTGGGCGCGTTGGAGTCGGGAGCGCTTCTGAGTAGTTTCCTTGAAGGGGCGCTATATAAATTCCCGAATGAATGAAAACCGCTTCTTCGCCGACCAATTTGCCTTCCGGCCGACCAGGTTCCACCTCGGATGCCGTCATATACTGTATCTTATCCACAGTATTGCAGAGCTTCTAAGATCCATTGTCGAAGGATCGGGTGCAGAACTCAGCAGCTTAATCTCTGCAATTCTAGCCTCGACTTTGCCCACCCCTTCAATCGTCTCCACAAATACACTGATGATTGCAATCTGATAATACCAACTTTTAATAGAATTGGCCCGTGTGTGACGATGGGCTGCAGAATGCAACTTGAAGCTCAATCACAAGTAATCCTACGAAATACTTATTCTACGTCCTAGTGGGAAACGCGACCGTGCTGCGGCCCAGAGTGCTGTGACTGGACTGGAAAGGGTCACCAGTATGGTGAATGTGTTTCTGGGGGATTAAAGTCTCGGACACCCTTCTGAGGCCATGCCCACCGCCTATGCAGTCAGGGGCGCCAGTCACTGTACATCCTGGTTGCTCATGGCTTGCAATTACCGCCCCTACATGATGTTGTGCGGACCACATTTATAACCTTGGCTAGGATGCTCTATGTCTCCCCGGCCTGGCGGGGTTTCACCAGCCGTAGCGACCGGTTCCAGGCCGCCATGCGTCGCCTCATACGCTTCCATTACCTTCCCGATGATACTCCTTTTGATCAGCTGTGTCTCACAGCGGACCCATGTCTGTTCTTGGCAGTCCTGACCGATGCACGTACTGTATGACCTGCCCCCGCCGATTAAGGCCTCTGCGTATACCACGACCTCATGACTCGCACGTTTATACCTAGGTCCTAGGTAAATATGTATATACATACATACACACGTACATTTGTTCATAAATATATATGCATGCATTCATACATGCAGTCATGCATACGCACATACATGCATAGTACATGAATGCATACATACATGAAAACGTACGTACCTACATCGGTGGCTTGACCTGTAAACGCAAATTCTGTTAAGCAATAAGCTAGATAGAGTCTTGCTCAAACGATTGATCTGTGAGCACTTTGAGCACACCCTTCAACACTAATTTTCTCATTATTTGTTGTATAAATTAGTTCTATATAAACACAAGAGAAGAAAGCGTGCATACAACATTTTTAGAATAAAGTTTCAGCTCATTATGCTAACCTGGCTCAACGAGAAACCAGCGTGGGACCGAAAATCCTTCTTAGGATTTGATGCACTCACTGCATACTGACAGACTGAGGCAACTGAGGCAATTTATTGCTACCCGTTGGTGATGTACCGAATCTTCTACCCTATAAGCGATCGTCAAGCTATGAGTGTATGTATATTTATATATCTATGTATTCCGATCTGACTGTGTGCTTCTTATAGACTGTAATGAGTGTTCGAGAAGCTGCATCATAAACCATCCCACAAGAGCCTCCTTAAGTCTGCCATAAAATGTTGCAAGGCTTAGTTTTAAGAGCTTCTTATATAGGGAATGGCGCGGTTCTAATCGCTTATGAATCCAAAACCACTGAAACGCTAGAGATTACATTAAATTTTACATTGGGGATCACATCAGCACGGTTTTCAAACGATCTCCTGGGGGCAGAACTACTATTAAAGCTATCTGAAGTGGATTTCATTCTTGCTGTCGTTCATAGCAACGACGTTGTTGTTTGGAATAACTCAAGGATACAACTAACTTCTATTGTCAGAAGTACAATTAAAAATAACGATTGACCTTACTCTGCAATAATAATGGAGGACGTAGTGCATGATTAGACATGTTTCCGCAAACTTTATTAAAAGGCTTTTGGCGTGAGCTGGCGTGAGGTCACAAGGGTGACAGTTGAGTGTGTTTACTGTAGACGTTGCGCATGCATTGCGACGCTTGGTGATGAGTCACTGATGACATTAGGAGGATTAGATTTAGATTTATCCATTTATTGACAGAAACCAACAACGTATTATTTCGTAATCGTTATGGTAAACTAAAAATTTCTAAATCTTTACTCGAAAGTTAAGCGCAAAGCACCAGCTTAATCATGAGCGATGCGTCGTATCGGAGATTCAGAGATTGATGCCCAGATGAGGTCCTAGTCCTGTTTGATATAAGAAGCTCTTAAAATTAAGCCTGGCAACATTTTATGGCAGAGCGGTTGCCAAGGCGGGTTTTGTTTTGGACGAGGACGTTTCGAAGGCCGAGGCTCAGATGGGAGTTCTTTAAGAGATTATACTTCAACTTGGAATGGAAAGCCTGTGGGGTGATACTCAGAGGAGCCCGAGGCAGACGACGGTGGGTGATTGGCGGTCTTGATGGAGTAACTGAAAATAATTATGTGGAATTCAATGGGAAGTTCGCTCCAGAGTCTACGTGCAGTGTGAGATATGGATCGGTTGGTGAACTTGAGGAGAGTGACTGGAAGACGAGACAGAGTGAGATACGATGATGATCGGGTAGATCGGGATGCCTGGTTGGTGATGAGTTCATGAAGGGAGGCCTACTGTGGTTGGGATTATTGTGTAGCCTATAATCACAATAACTCCAGTCAGGAATCAAATCAAAAATCTCAACGACTAACACAGAAGTCAAAAGGTAAACCAGAATGACCAGCTGAAAATATTTGAAAATATTTGACAGCAGTAACAATGCATTTATTTTAAGTGCCAACACAAAATGTAAATTATGGTATTATAATAAACGATTGAAATTAACTATTAGCCACATGTAATTCAGGCAGCCTTCAAGTGTTTTTCACATAGGTTAATAAGGTTGCGTAGATTTGTTATTGCCATTTCGAATAATATCATACAGATGGGCCAGGACATTTTAAATAATTTAAGACTAGTATGTGCAATACCAGTGCAGTAATTTAGCAACATTTTAGTGTTATGACGATACACAGAATCTGATGACTATAGCAAAAAGCACAAGTCCACAAACTGAAATCTGTCTAACAGCGGTAACTTTGTATGTTTGCATAAACCTATACATTTAATGTAGCGCCTTTTAAGAACTTAAACGCTGCTTATACCGTGATGAAAGCTAGGCTCCTCTTCTGCTCTTCTGGCTGGATCGGTCAGTGTTTAATATCACGGCGTATCAGGTTTCGAACCGAGACCGTAAGGTAAGGTCAACAAATACCAAAGCAACAAAGACCTACCGATGACCTAGAAAAGCAAACGACGATATTATTAGGCATATAACTCAGGACTTTTTATAGAAGCACAACTGATGCACGTGTGTGTTTAGCTATTCGAATCAACACACGATGAGAATTTTATCAGCTCTTAATGAGTATTTCTCAAAGTCTTCACTCAGTAAAGAAGACATGTTAATAGTTGCAATAAAGCAATTAAAAGAGCAATTATGCTAAAATATCACTTCAACGATGCGCAGTGCAATATAATTGAAGAACAAAATAATAGAATAGTAAACTGAAATCAAGGACACTCGTTGTTCGTTTGGTATTTCTGCACGATTTCATTTTCAATCAATTCCATACGTATACATTCCATTTTCAACTACATGTTCAGCACTTCCTGCATGTCAGTCAGTTTTGAACGTCAATAGTCTTAGTACGCAACTTTTCTCAACAATCGTAAATTCTTGTATCACATACCCACACTCAGAGATATTTCAATTTACTTAGGTTTCAAGTATAAGTACAGGTACTTAGCTCTCAAGTACAATTACGAGTACAAGTAGGCCTACTTTGGCCTCAAGTGCAAATACGCTTAAGTTTTAATACATGTTCACATGGCTACCGTAGGAACAAGGAGATAATTTATTTAATAGTTAAGGCTAAATCAATTATGTATTAAATACACAATCTAAATTTTAGATTGGCCATGCCGTGAGATACATTAGAATTGCTCTTGAGAAATATTGGCGATGTGATGTTACTTATAAACCGCATCGGTTTACTATTACAAATGTTCAACAGGTGCGTTAGATTCTTAGTGCTATAAGCGCTGAGTCAGACGGTTTTGTCAAGAACAGCTCTACTCCGTTATTTTTCAGATGCCCAAGAAATAGCGTACATATCAAAGTTACCATAGTTACTTCATAACAAAACTTACACTTTACAGAAGAAACATCTCTTTCACAGTAAAATCGTCTTAATCAAAATCATCATAGTTTTTCATGACATAAATTACACTTTGCGGAGATAAAATTTCCCTTGACAGTCAAATAAACAAACCTTACGACTATAATGATAGGAATATAAGCTTATTGTAGCATTTTACTATGAACATTATTGGGTCTATTGGCGTCCGTGTGCTCCATTGTAAAAGGACAATCGGAAGGACATTCTGATTAAGAAGTGGTTCATCTAAAAACTGGTATCAATAAAACAACTGTGGCTGCCAAAATGTCCAAACCGTGAGTTAATGACTAAAAGTTAGCAACCTTTTCTAGTGCCTGTAATTTGCGTGTGCTGTAATTTATTTCAGATATGAGCTTGATAAATAAAATGATTACAGTGTAATGTACGTGTGTTTGTAAGTTTCAAACATTCTGCTTAATATGCAAAATTAATAAAGTCCAGTTACTGGCACATCTACGATAAGCATTTAACAGGCCAGATGTTCATAGAAAATATGATTAGCCAGTTTTGATAGTTCAAACTATTTGACTTGTTCACGAATACTGCAGTGCAGGCAATTTGTTGACATGATTACGGTTTGGCTTTGGTTCACCATTGGTTGATTTCTTGTGAATTAGACACTGGCGTTATAGGAGTTACTAATCAATTATTTATAAAGATAGCTTATTCTGACGATGAAGATTGTCTCATAATATGATATGGGTCTATTATAATACGATAAGCATTTCACAAGCCAGGTGTTAAAATTAACAAGTGGTGAATACGTGAAGTGCCGGGTTGAGCTCTAATTATATCGTCAGCCTATCCACCATGATAGGTTGCCTATGCGCACCAAAATGATAGGTTGCCTATGCCTTTAAACGCATAGGCAACCTATCATTCTGGTATTGAAATTAATACAGCTTGGGTTTGAAGCGTCATTATTTGTGACCTTGTGCATTGGAGACCAGCGCTAAATAATTGTAATAACTATCAAACTCTATTAGACTCTGAGAGAATGAATAACAACAGTTACTGCCAATATGGACATAAGTGTTTCCTCAGATAGCCAATTGAATCGAAAGCCTCTCTTCTCACAGAGAAACCCTTTAAGATTGCTTTCGATTTGATTAGCCTAGGCTACGTATTGACATAATTATCTTTTCAGTTGTTTTTTGTATTGCTGGACCTAAAAAAATACTTTCAGCTACTGCACCAACGCCTAAATATTGGAACTCTCTATTTACATGTGTTCGATCTGCTCGGTCGTCTTTATCCATTCATTCATTCATTCATTCAATCAATCAATCATTCTGGAGATTTATATAGCGCTCCTTCAAGAAATCTACTCAGGAGTGCTCAATTGAATCGAAAGCCTCTCTCATCGTTATATCTCTGCTTCAACTTATGACTTGCCTTTTCAGTTGGCTTATTCAACAACCGGCAGCCTAGCCTCTCTGTCTGAGCAAAATAATTTATTTTCCGGGCACTGATTTGACTTTGGCTTAATTTTGGTCTGCCATCAGTGTATGCCTTGAGCATTAAACACTGGCGCTCAAGAAGTTGCTAATCATAGCACAATTACAATTAAATATAATTATCTGAATTTTATATTTAGTGATAGGCCTATAAATGGAACACAAAACAGCCATTGCGTTGACTTTGGATTAAAAGCGTATTATTAGGCCTACAAAGGGATCATAATCGATTGCGTTTAAAAAATGATTTGTAGCAAGAACAATATAATTGATTATCAAACTAGGTTACATACATACACTTTTATGTGATTTCATTAATACTTTTACGCAATGACATCAAAAAGCGTGACACAGTCTCAAAGACCAAACAGTTATTGAACGTAACTAATTGAAAGACTAGCTTGCTACAGCTTCGGTCGCCCATGTCTATAAGGTATCAATTCCACTGATGGACATACACAGGAAACGTACGATGTTCATAGCAACTATGCCAGTTTCATCGGTTCTATAACGTTTCGTCAACGGACTGTTCGTCAATTGGACGTTTCGTCAACGGACTGTTCGTAAAGGACTGTTCGTCAACGGACTGTTCGTCAAGTGGACGTTTCGTCAAGGACTGTTCGTCAGCGGACTGTTCGTCAAGGACTGTTCGTCAAGGGGACGTTTCGTCAACGGACGATTCATCCAGCAAAAACGTTACCAAATATTAATGAATGAACAACCGAAAATGTTTCATATAGAAAGTGTTAGGTGACTGTTATACCTTAAAGACTCAATACCATTACATGTATTTTAATAACGATGAGGTCTTTACAAGATCGCTATATTTCTTTCTGTTTCTGATAGTATCCATGGCCGTTCTCATGTCCAGGTCTTTTTTCTGCAAGATCTTCTCTCACGTTTTCCATCCAAGTCTTTGTTTGTCTTCCCCGACTCCGTGTTCCCTCTACGTGACAATATAATGCCCTTGCTTGGTAATCTCCTATCGTCCATTCTTATTACATGACCGCACCATGTCAGTATTCTTTTTCTGATCCTGTCTACCAGTGTTTCCCTCTATCCCAACTCCTTCCGCATTGGCCTTGCATCAGCGATGTTTGACAGATTGAATACGATGTGGAAGGCGAGCAGCATATATATATCAACATGAACAAAAGTAAAAATGTACAGGGCATTTGCGCTCGTGAATAAACGGGTGCCCTGCGCTTGGCTTTCGAGTGGCGCTTTAGAAATTTGGAGATTACTATTACGATTACGATTACGATTTTTCAATCCAGTACTGATGTATGGATCTGAGTGTTGGTCTTACGGAAGGAGGACGAAAGGAGGATTCTAGTGGCGAAAATTAGCTCGATAAGAAGAATAGCGGGGTGGATAAGACGAGACAGGATTCGTAATGGGGTAATCATAACACGATTGCAGTTTAATAATTAGGTTATCTGAGTTTATTATGTGATCCCATTGATGCATCAGAAATAGTCAATCATTTCATGTCATTTGTATATTTATAAGCGTGTAAAAGTTCGTAACCGTTAACATCTCAAATACGATCATGTGAAAAACAATGCAATCGGGTCTGTTCAAGAGAGTGGCATAACGAAAGAGTGACATAAATACCGTATCAATATAGTAACAGCTGAAGAAAAACATTTGCACAGAGTGACAAAACGTATTTCGTTAAATATGCATCAAACGAGTCAGAGCAATTTTTCACTACTACTGATCACTGTAACTTGATTCATATCCCAATCTATGACTTGGGCTGAAATTAATATTGTGCGCAACCCCTCGAAGCTATTCATCTACAGGGACAACGTCATGTCTTCTGACAACAGTGAGCCTCTCTTCCTACTGGACCTACTCTTTCTTCTTTTTAACTCGAATGTTCCCTGTAATTAACCTCTCTACCTCTTGCCTCAAACCGATTCTTTGCCTCAATAATATTGGACCAATTGAGGCAAGGAATCGGGTTCTTTGGAATGCGCTGTCTCCATCTACTCGTTCTCAAATTCCTCATCTATTGCTTTTCTCAAAGCTTATTCTTCTCTCGTGACCTTGCGAACTCTGAACGGTTCACCCTACTATAGGCGCTTTATCAATACAATACTATGTATATACATGTATACAGTGAGTATAGCTATAATTATGTCACTCTTTCGTTATGTCACTCTTTCGTCTGGTAATAAAATATTTAGTCACTCGTTTAAAATTGCAGGAGGTTTCCCTTCTGATTGATTTTACTAACAGAGATTTTCAATAAATACAAATGGTTCGGATTGCCATGGCAGGAGTCACAGGCAGCATTTCACTTATTTCACTTCCAGCAGTAACAGTAAGAAAGGTTTTTGAATTTAACATATCTCACACCTAAAACTAACTTTTTTTCTAATAATGCCAAATAATGTTTCTGGAGTATAACAATGCTAAATACGTGTGTCTAGAGTAAATACGAGTCATTCATCTTAATCTCTTCCTTTCTTCTGTCGCTCATTGATTTCATCGGTTAATTCAGGAGATGCTTTTGCTTCTAAAAGAAAAACATTGCCTCTTATTAAAAACCATTCTTTTATTTTCTACTCGAACTTCGAAAAGCATAGAAGAAATAGAGGTGAAGCATAAAGCGTTCAGATTCAATGCTTCATGCAACAATTTCAAAGTTTTTGTGTGGTATAGACATATTAATTAACTTAATATGCTGTCATTAAGGATGGATGTTTATAATATAAACTGAGTGCACAAAATGATAATTCATAACGGATGGTATGTCAACGTTTTTGTACCCGTTTTAGTCTCTTTCGCGCTCTGTCTCTGTCTCTCTGTCTCTGTCGCTCTGTCTCCAACTCTCCATCCCTGTGTCTGCCTGTCTCTCTTTCTCTATCTATATATCTATCTCACTCACTCTCTCTGTATTCCAGTCCTCAGTCGATCCTTACGTTCTACGCCTCTTGAGTACTTGATGGTACCGTGCTCCTGTGCATCAATACGGACTCACCCTACCTTTTCGTGCATTGCACCATCATACAGGAGCAGTCTTCCATTAATTAACAAATCGCAACATTGCACCGCATGCAGCTCAGGAGACATGCTCGAACTTTCTTAAGTTGCATCTGTTCAGATCTTTTAGGCAACTACGTTAGCGCCTTCGTTAGGTTCCTTTGAGACGCTATATAAATGGCTATGTAATACAGTATTGGTAAATTTATTTGGCTATTCAGTCGATTAAAATGCATCCAACGTATTTAAAGTATTGCTTTGCATGAGCGCCTAGTTCTGCTTGGTGCAAAGTGGATCAGGGCTATTGCGATACAACGTGTTCCATGTTTCTGGAATAAGTTGCCTAGCAGCCAACGACTAGAACTTCTGGGTTTTCTCTTAATCTTTCCATAAGCATTCGAAAACCGTTTTGTTTGACCATGGTCTTGTGTTGTCATGTCGAAAGTGCCACTGTGGAGCTTCTTTGAAAAGGCGCTATACAACTGTGTACTTACGATTACGATTATAATCGAGTCCTCCGTGAGGCAATCGAACTAAAATTAACTTTTTACAATAACCGACTAGCTAAAGGCGTTACAAGCTCAAGGTCCCTACATAGGGCGTGTTCAAACGAGCAGCCTACACTCCGCATTGCACAATCGCTGTCTGAACTGAAGGACAGGGTTTGCATATTTGTTGCATATAATATGAAACGTCGATATAATGCTTGTCTTATTATATCTATGATATAATTATGCTGAGCATAATCCGCCGATCTCATGTGCAACTGCTATTATGTATAAATTTGCAAACTTGGCACGGTGGCCGACTGGTTAGAGCGGTTGATCTGTAACGCCGAGAGTACGGGTTCGATCCTCGTCCGGGGTGGTTTAACTGTGTGGGGACCGTGAGTAAATCCTTCGCGCACAATTGCTCTGCAATATAATTGCATTTGCACCCTAGAGGCGTGTGCACTTCTGAGCTTTGGGGCACCTTTGGAAGATACTGTTTAACGATACACGCTTTTGATATCGAAGTGAGATATTGTTAGGGCATATTGAATATCTTGTAACAGATCGCATCTCAGGCATTTTAAAGGATTGTTCCGTTGTTAAGGATATTTCGTCTGTGAACATTACTTTTTGCTTGACAGTTTATTGCATAATGCATTTCACTGCATTGCGTTACGTAACCAACAGTTCTAAGTTTTTTTGTTTAACCACAGACGAATATTAACGCGATGACATATTTTTGAGTTTCTGATCCTCCATCCATCTCGCCGCTCACCAACCATCATCTACCTCAAGTTCATCTAACATCCCTCAATATTTTCACTTCAAATTAAAGTGTAAACTCTTCAAGAATCCCTGCTCTGACACTGATCTATTCACTCATCAGGTTGTATCTGTCTTCCTTAGAAGCACCGCTACCTCTCTCTCTCTCTCTCTCTCTCTCTCTCTCTCTCTCTCTCTCTCTCTCTCTCTCTCTCTCTCTCTCTCTCTCTCTCTCTCTCTCTCTCTCTCTCTCTCTCTCTCTCTCACTCTCTCTCTCTCTCTCTCTCTCTCTCTCTCTCTCTCTCTCTCTCTCTCACTCTCTCTCTCTTTTCTCTGTCTCTCTCTTTCTCTCTTTCTCTGTCTCTCTCTGGCTCTGTCTCTGTCTCTCTGTCTCTCTGCCTCTCTATCTCGTCTTCGGGCAACCGCTTCGCATCTCTGTATAGCCACTCTGTAACGACGCAGTGCTCGTGAATAAGTTGGTGCCTTGCCCATAGTTTGGAAACACCATTCTGCGTTAAAGATTAAGATTAACGTCACGCTATTAACAAGGCGAGTGGATAGTTCGAAATCCGATCGACAAATACAATGTCTAACAAAGCTAGAGTTTCCTACTCACCTCCGGCTAAGGTATCAGTTTCTTCACTTGGTGGTTTTATTGCTGAAAGTAGATATAATAATTTGACTAAAGATATTAGTTATTGTCAGAAGACTGCATTCAAGCCACAGGCATGCCTCTACTTATATTGTCACATGGCTGATATTTTGTACTGGATCTCACGATCTTGGGATGCGAATGGTCTATGTTGCATTGGCTTCCAGAGCTCGTTGGAGAGAAGCAGTTTCTGTTTTAAAGAACTCTTTATCATAACGAAGATCCTTAGCATCGCCCTACTTCTTCCTGGATTCGCATTACTTGTTGAGATTTCGATTTAAGTATTAGAATCGCCGCGGAGCAACTGATTCGTCTTTGTGACGTTTAGTATGCCTTTGACACAACATTATACTACGCCATTGATTGAAGCTTGCACAATAGATTATAAAAACAACTAAATGACATCAAATAAATACACTTGGTAAATTTATCATAATTATAAATAATTAAGATTGTTACTTGAGTACTGAATGTTTGCTGATTGATATGATATATTAGCACTAGGGTGTGTTTAAAAATTGAAGTTTCAAAATTAATATCGGCCTTGTTGTTTTTGTGTTC
Organism: Aporrectodea caliginosa; assembly: GCA_020284085.1. NCBI lineage: Eukaryota > Metazoa > Annelida > Clitellata > Crassiclitellata > Lumbricidae > Aporrectodea > Aporrectodea caliginosa. The sequence goes on from JACEVL010000213.1 coordinate 283,837, forward strand.
CACCTTGAGAAAAATTGTCATTTGCCAAATTAGACAAAAATCGGAATAGATTTAGAACTGGCGCAAAGCCCCGGAAGATTTATCACTTAGAAAACAATGTAGCCTAATACATTGTCATTTTCAAAGATCCAAACAACTTTTAACACTTAAACATAAAATATAAGGCAAACGCAAAAGAAGAACCGTCAGTTATTTGTCATTTCTTTATTCCATTTAGTGCTTTTGGGAATTTGTTTCGATGGTACTCCACCAGTTGAAGAACAAACTGTTTTTCTTCCTCATTTCGGACCAGGGCTTCATTGAAGGACTGCAAGAGAGAGACTCCTTTCTCCGCCAAATCGTTCGTCACTTTTAGGGCGGATATGATATTTTTGCCTCACTGTATGATTGTTCTGACTCCCATTGTTGCGGGTCTCGATCAAGAAAAGAGTCATCCAATCCGAGGATCTGGAATATTTTGGTGGTAGAAGTAGTGAAGAAAATCATTAGGTGCTTTTGTAGGTCGATTATGTATTGGAGGAAGTCTCTTTGGAGGTTAATCTGATCCCTGATTGTTTCGCATGCTGTAGACCATGCGCTGTTTTTCGTCGAAGGTGACTGAATCATCAAAAAGGCTGAGGCTTACCAGGGTCTCCGACAGATACCAAAGGTGTCGGGAAAAAGCTGTTAGGGCTACCTTGAGACTTCCTTGTCAGGGTACGTATAGATTGCCTTCAGGAATTGAAGATCGTTCCTTGGGCTTCAGCGGGTGACGTACAGGTGAACCAGTACTTCACCTAAGTTGTTGTCACGAAAAGGGACACTCGAAGTAAATGATTCAGCACCTTTTGAGGGTAGGATTGTCGAGATGCCCTCTCTGAGCTCTGGCGTTGTTGAATGGGAAACTGATCCCTGAAAAGCCACATCTTGATCGCATAGATCGCACGTGCCATCCAACGCGCGCGGTAAAATGCCCTTGGGTACCTGAACTTTATTCCTTTCGGTGGGATTCCTCCTAGAAATATGACTGCTAGTTCTAGTAGCTCTTTGTAGTCGTCTCTGTGGTTTTCGGTACTCAGTTGCTGCAATGCGAAGGTGATCACATCGTCTCGAATTTCTGTGACACGCTGTGCTGCATCTTTATCATCCATTGCTGTGCGATACTTGGCCTGATCGATTTGCGGCCAGAAGTCACTGAAATGACTGAATAGTTCCAATTTTGGAGACCTTGCAGAATCATGCAGTGAAAACACCTTTTCTAGAACAATTTCAGACACATGATGTCGACAGGCAAGGTTCAAGAGGTCCTTTCCTAATTCCGCTTCCAGCTTGATGCACACGCCGCCCTTGCAACCCGTGTTACTCGCCGTTGTGTCGAAACACATGGCCACGATTCTGTCTTCCAATCCCCAACTTCTTATCTCAGCCAAACATGCATCTGACATGACTGCAGCTGTCCCGGATTTGAGTTTGGGGATGGTCAATAGCTTGGTCACATCCTTGCCAGATACCATTATTGGAAGGCGATCAACACACCCTAGTTCTGTCCGTGTAAGATCTGGCATGATCTTGCCGTCCCAGTGAATATTAAGAGGAACATTTGGATCGAAAGATTCACGAATCTCTGCTGCTAGGGCTGCACGGTTATCTTTCCTTGCTTGATGGATCGCTGAAGGACTTATGATCAGCTCACCAGTCCACATGACAATGTCCCCACGAACTACAATATGGGACACTGGGATACAGTGGAGCAATAAATTTATGTACAACACGTGCGGCCCATAACCGTCCATCCCACTCTTTAGCTTCGACTGTCAAGGTTAATATATTATAATCGACTGGTTGATGCTAGATGCTTGAGGTGAGAGTCGTCTCGTTGGCAAAGAGCTTATAAATAGATGGCTAGTGTTATACCATATTTACGTTTAATTAACTGTCAAACGTCAACTCGATTGAAAGCACCGCTACCCGTCATTTGCAACACGAGATCAGTGACATAGACACCGTGAGCTCAGTGACGTCATTATCATGAATATTCATTACTTGGGAGCCGGCAACTGAGAGGGGCCTAAGGATAGCTCGTTCCTTTGCTTCAATAATATTGGTCCCTCTCTTTGGAATGCTCTTTCTCTTTCTGTTCGCTCTAAAATTCTCTCTGGCAGTCTCTCTCCTTCCTTCGCTTTTCTCAAAACCTGTTTATTTTCGCGGGGCTTAGCACACTGGGAGCGCTTCTGAACGGTTCACCCTACGAGAGGCGCTTTACAAATGCTTAAATACGATACGATACGATACGATACGATAGCATGCATTGAAATTGTGGATGCCTGTATGCCACCTGTGTCCAATTTCAGTTGCCTTGCGCCAGTCCTAAATGTTCAGCTATCAAGACATATTGTCGGATATGGAGTTAATACATGAATTGGCATGATAATTCGACTAGGCCGACAAAATATCTTTGAGTTGAAAATATCACATGTACCTTAAAAGCACCCTAATTAGCACCGTTTAAGCAAGAGTATACTATTTTAGGCAGCGGGGTTGTGAGGCTTTAAAGGGCGTTCTATTGAGAGTCTCGATACTTGCTCATTTAATACTAGAAGTACAGAGAAATCGAACTTCCTAGAAGCACCGAAGGGGTCATTTAGACCCCACATAATTTATAATGCAAAGTCAATTGCAAATTCAATTAAATTGACTACCAACTTTATTAACATGAATTACATTATCTTAAACAAGTGTAATTAGTAAGTTGGAATGGGATAATAGGAGATCCTTTCCTTTCACCAGATCTCCTATCCTCTCCCCAGATCTCCTCCGCTCTCAATAAATCTACTATCCACTCACCAGATCTCCTATCCTCTCATCAGATTTTCTATCTTCTCACCATATCTCACCCTATCTTCTCGTCAAATCTCCTATCCTCTAACCAGATTTCATATCCTCTCACCAGACCTCACCCTATCTTCTCACCAAATACCCAACCCTCTCACCAGATCTCTCCTCTCACCAGATCTCATCTCCTTTCACCAGTTCTCTTATCCTGTCACCAGATCTCCTCTCCTCTCACCAGATATTCTTTCCTCTCACCAGATCTCCTCTCCTCTCACCAGATATCGTCTTCTCTCACCAGATCTCTATCCACTCACCAGATCTCCTATCCTCTCACCAGATCTACTACCCTCTCACTTGATTTCCTATCCTCTCACCAGATCTCTTCTCTGACCAGATCTTCTTTCTTTCAGATCTTTTTTCTCCTCTCACCAGACATCCTCTTCTCTCACCAGATCTGTTCTCCTCCCACCAGATCTCCTCTTACAAGATCTCCTCTCCTCTAACCAGATCTCCGCTCCTCTCACCAAATCATCCTTCTCCCCAGATCTTCTATCCTCTCACTGATCTCCTCTCCTCTGACCAGATCTTCTTTCCTCTCACCAGACCTCCTATCCTATCACCAGATCTCCTCTTCTTTCCCCAGATCTCCTCTTCTCTCACCAGATCTCATCTCATCTCGCCAGATTTCCTATCCTCTCACCAGATCTAACCCTATCTTCTCACCAACTCTCCAACTCTCTCAACAGATCTCTCCTCTCACCAGATCTTCTCTCCTCTTCTATCTTCTCACCAGTCTCTCCTCTCCTTTCACCAGTTCTCCTATCTTATCACCAGATCTCCTATCCTCTCACCAGATCTCCTCTCCTCTGACAAGATATTCTTTCCTCTCACCAGATCTCCTCTCATCTCACCAGATATCTTTTTCTCTCACCAGATCTCTCTCCACTCACCAGATCTCCTCTCCGCTCACCAGATCTCCTCTCACCAAATCATCCTTCTTCTCGCCAGTTCTCCAATCCTCACACTTGATCTCCTATTCTCTCACCAGATCTCTTCTCTGACCAGTTCTTGTTTCTCCTGTTAGATATCCTCTCCTCTCACCAGATATATTTTTCTCTCGCCAGATCTCTCTTCTGACCAGATCTTCTTTCCTCTCACCAGACCTCCTATCCTCTAACCAGATCTCTCCTCTGACCAGATTTTCTTTCCTCTCACCAGACCTCCTATCCTCTCACCTGATCTCCTCTTCTCTCCCCAGATCTGCTTGCCCATTGTCAAATGTCCTCTCCTCTCGCCATATCTCTAATTCTCTCGCCAGATCTCCTATCCTCTCACCAGATCTCCTCTTGTCTCACCAGATATTCTATCCTCTCACCTGATCTCCTCTCCTCTCACCAGATCTCCTCTTCTCTCACCAGACGTCATCTCCTCTCGCCAGATCTTTTCTCCTCTCACCAGATCTCCTATCCTCTCATCTGATCTTCTCTCCTCTGACCAGATCTTCTTTCCCCTCACCAGATCTCCTCTCCACTAACTAGATATCCTCTTCTCTCACCAGATCTCCTATCTTCTCATCTGATCTCCTCTCACCATATCTCCTATTTTCTCAAATTTTATTACGTAATTAGCTTTGATCTATAATATTATTGAATAAAAACAAGAAATGCGTAGCCTGACATGCAAGTACTAATACAGGGGTCAGATTGACCCCTCGGTGCTTAAAGGTAGAACAGCAAATTCTCAGAAATTGTGAATCCCCCCGAGTTCAAATTTTGGCAGAGGGTACACCCTACGAAGTTAGGAGAAGTCATAAAATTACAGGACCCGGGCTATATCTGGGGCCGAGGTGCGTTCCGCTAAAAACCAAAAGGGGTCAGATTGACCCCTTCGGTGCTTCTAGTGTTAATTAAGTATAATCCATGTGTGTTTTGAGCAGATTATTTGTTACCCAGAAACGCTGCAAAACTGTTTCAATATAGCTTACCTTCCTTTTTTCTCAATGTGTTGTTTGTAATACTTTGCGACGACGTGGCGCTCCCAGTCTTTCACCGCTAATTTCAGATCCTTTTCTGGAGACATGAAAACATGAATCCAGCAATAGTATAGAGTTTATCAATTGGGCCTAGTTTTAGTCGAAGACTTCTCACAGGTACTACAGTTTTAGTAACACCCTACAATTTCTCCGCAATCTCTACTTGAAGCGGTAAGTCCACTGTGCATCCATTTGAACACTGCGACATGTGGTTCGTCACAGATAGGTATAGTCATTGCACTAAAGTAAGCATAATCTAATGTTTGTGATTTCCTATTATGCCTATAGAATATTTTTATTGTACAATGTAATGACCTGTAAAGTGTAACTTGTAGGCCGCAGTGGACTAATGCTCTTTTGGGGATAATATTAGAACGTTTAAAAAGCTCACAACACGTATAACGGATGCAGAATTTCGTCTTGATATCTGTCATAGGTCTTTTTGCGGGACATTTCGTCCTTTAATCTGTTCGACGTGATTCGAATGCCTACTGATATTTTTTATGTGAATAACTGCAACATCGATAGATGTTCTATGAATGTTAATACAAACTAAAGTAGAATGTCCCACATGTGCCAGTAAGTAGGCATATTAAAAGTTTGTAGTTAAAATGTATATGAAAGTTCCGTAAAACTTGCAAACGTCGTAGACTATTTTCATCCTTATAGTAACTATGCAAAGCCTGCGTAATGTTTTCCAAACTCAGAAGACAGACACCAGATATCAGATAAAGGAGCTAACATCATTATCAAAAGCAGCATTAGAAATTCGATTTAATTATTCTCCTCGTTTTGCTGTGTACATGTAGAATACAATAACTTTGACAAAAAGGTCACTGCTTATAACTTATTCTATTTACACTAAACGTAGATATAATCATCTTGATTACTTACCAAAAGCTTTAGGCTGACTTTTGGATTGTCTTGACATTTTGCCGGTTTGTTTCTTATCGTTGTCTTTTGGCTGTGCTTCTTTATTTTCGTTGTCTGTTGGTGACCGATTTAGGCATTTAATTGAACTAAGCAAATACTTAATAAAGACATAGGGATAAGTAATCACACACAACGGAGTAGGGATCATCTGGTTAGAACTGTACTCGCGGATAAGTCGATATCGCTGCACCTTTGAAACGCCTTTCTCTTTTTCGCTTATGGTCGTAAACGTGGCGCTGAAATTAGATAGTTTGTTTTACTTTTCATTTGATCTATTGAAGTAAGTAAGTAAGATTCAGATTCACATGTCGGTGTGACCTTGCGCGCGTTACAAATTTATTTAATAATAATAATAATAATAATAATAATAATAATAATAATAATAATAATAATAATAATAATAATAATAATAATAATAATAATAATAATAATAATAATAATAATAATAATAATAATAATAATAATAATAATAATAATAATAATAATAATAATAATAATAATAATAATAATAATAATAATAATAATAATAATAATAATAATAAGTATATTCTTTATTGAACCAGCTGCAATCCGCATTCAGGTGTGCATGTGCATACATTATGTAATAAGCAGTCAATAGTCAATATGAATAAAGCATTCTAACTATAAAAGTTTTTCATGTTATTCTCAGCTAATGGTAAAACACGGTCATGTGACCGGGATCGATGGGAATAGGTCAACGGCTTTTTTGAAGGGAGAATTACACAGCTCTGCTTATTGCTTCATAGCTTGTCACGTCATAGCTTGGCGCTATTAATTTGCGCTAAGATAAACAAAATAGGCATGATAATAAAACATATTAGAAAACTTTGACAAATTCAGCAGCGACAAAATGTTGAGGAACACTGACTGAGTTTGTACAGAGTGTTACGGAAGCCAATAATTTGCAAAAATTGCAGATGTAAAACGAATCAATTACATGAATTAGAAAATGACCTACCAAATAAACGATTAAAGAAATAGTTATGTGAAATTAATAATTATTGTACAAATTAATTAAAACAATGAACAATTCTATTGAGTTGTTCCACACATCAAGCGGTTATACCGCGATTAAAACTGTGTATATCACACAAACGTAGGCCTATACGTTTGTATGCAGTACTTTAACAGACGTCAGCATAACAAAACGCGTGTATAGTATTATTTGTTATTCTCGAGGTGCATAATATCCCTCAGCATTTTCAATGACTCTAATCCATTATGTGACCCGAGGACCCGTCTGCAAAATGGTGTTGGGGGAGTTTCTCACTTCCATGTAGTCAGTGGGTCCCTAGACATGAAAAATCACCGAGGTGCTTGTCTGCCATGACGCCACGAATTACGCTATAGCCAAATCCATTATGGCCGCCGTCGCCCATATTGGAAAATTCAACTTTGTTTTCTTACAGTATATGCATGATTGCACGTGTAATACCTCTAATGTTACTGACTTCGGTATGTATAATTCATTTCTGACATTGTTTTTGTCATTCGGGAGTCATCTTTAGCTTCAAAGGTCATGGTTAAGGACAGTTTGTTGCATCAACGATGTCGATTATAACTTTACCAAATATAGCAGTTGAAACAGGTGTAATATCTCTAATTTTACTGATTTCGGTATGTAGAATTCATTTCTGTCATTGTTTTCGTCATTCAGGGTCATCTTTAACTTCGAAGGTCATGGTCAAGGACAGTTTGTTGCATCAACGATGTCGATTATAACTTTACCAAATATAGCAGTTGAAACAGGTGTAATATCTCTAATTTTACTGATTTCGGTATGTAGAATTCATTTCTGTCATTGTTTTCGTCATTCAGGGTCATCTTTAACTTGGAAGGTCATGGTTAAGGACAGTTTGTTGCATCAACGATGTCGATTATAACTTTACCAAATATAGCAGTTGAAACAGGTGTAATATCTCTAATTTTACTGATTTCGGTATGTAGAATTCATTTCTGTCATTGTTTTCGTCATTCAGGGTCATCTTTAACTTCGAAGGTCGTGGTCAGCGAATGATATATTGATCGCGAAACGTTCCGAGTCCGGATTGTGGAGTTTAAAAGGCTGAGTAAAGCTAGGGGAGACCGATCGTAAGATATAAAGAAATCGCAGGTCTGTTAACATATATGTGGAAACCCCATTAGAGTCGTTAGATAAATACGGGGAAAGTTCCCCTCTAGTGGCGTTCGATAGCCTACATATCGGGGAGGGCGTTGGAGCAGCATCGATAACATCGGGTAACTATACTCGCAAATCTTTTATTTGGCTATTTTTACCCTCAGAGATGGGGGCCATGCTGCATCATACTGTCGGCCGGGTGAAGTGTCCGAACATGTTCGAAGTGTTGGTTAGCACCAGGCACGCCACGAGGGTTTCATCAGCAGCTCTGACAACTTTCCTTTCAAAGGAGGCTTGACGACGCCTGGTGGAGTGCTCCTCGCCAGTTCAGAGCTGCCGCCCCAAATACACACAGCTTCCCCGGATAGACATTGGCCACCCAGTCAATGACATAAAGTCTAGCAAAATAGCATACCCTCTCCTTATATGGACCAATATCATTAGAGTCCAGTTTAATGGTGACATAAACGACATAGGCAACCTCGTCCACCAGAGCAACCAAGTCAGGCTTACGCTTCCCAGCTCCGGTAGAGATAACCAGCTGGTGGATCACCGAGTGACCCTTTGACTCAATGTTTCTGCATATCAGATGGAGCGCCTAGTTATACCAATCACACCGAGGACGGTGGGTCACGCATAGCTTTGGGAGATGTAAGCTAGGGTGCCTTGAGCACTGCACCCAGCGTTGCACCATACTGGACCCGTCCACCGTCACGTGAGCCACACTCCGCAGACGGTAACAAGATTCCCCCTCAACTTGATGGCCTAGATGAAGTCCCCCCACGAAAGGAGGGCGGACCTATAAGTCACCCAAGAGCTTTACTTGAGGGGTTTCTCCCTGCTGCTTGAGGCCCCGACCATCCGTACCGGTATGTGGAGCTGGATCGCTAGAAAGTCACTTGCACTCTTGCTGTTGCTCAGCTCCTGACCTGCGACTCTTGCCGTCCTTGTTACAACTAAAATCGTTGATGAAAATTACGTCCTTGACCATGACCTTTGAAGCTAAATATGACCCAGAATGACGAAAACAATGTCAGACATGAATTCTACATACCAAAATCAGTAACATTAGAGGTATTACACGTGCATATACTGTAAGTAACAAAAAAGTTGAATTTTCCAATATGGCTGACGGCGGCCATATTGGATTTGGCTATAGCGTCATTCGTGGCATCATGGCCGACAAGGACCTCGGTGAGTTTTCATGTTTATTTACCCACTGACTAAGTGGAAGTGAGAACCAAGGGTTCCCAACACCATTTTGCAAACGAGTCCTCAGGCCACATAACGGATTACTCCGGGGAATTGTAAAATGTCTGCGATGGCTAGCTTCGTCAAGTTTGGACAGCGGCAAAGTGTTGCGAAAGACGACATCATTGAAGCAAGAGATCACAGATGAGAGGCGTGGAAGAGTTCTCTAACTGTGGGTCGCGACCTCACCCCCACCCCCCTGGGGGGTCGCTTTACAATTTGCCACAGGTCGGCTGGAACCTTCAGGGATCTGTAAATAAAAATGTTTCAACGTAGGGGGCCTAGTTTCTTAATATTTAATATTTATGTAATTATGATTACTACATTAGCTACTACACTACAGCGACTTAAAATTAACTTTTACTTATTTCTTGTGCTATGATTCATTCTCAACATTAAAACCAAAACATTATAAATTGTTTTGTTGATTAACGGCTGATTATGCCAATATGGATGATGCGCATGGATTACCAAATGGTGAGAAGTGAAATGGACCATTACGGTGCATTTCACTTTTTATAAAGCGGCAGCTGTTTTTTAAGGCGCTCTTGTAACGACATGGTCGTATTACGGCGCAATTTAAATTGTCGTAATTATTATTATTACGGTAGAAAAATGCGGTGAATGGGAGTAACCCAATCAATTTTATTGTTGAGGTCGCCCCAACTTTGGAAATATTATAAATCGGTCGCAACTCTAGAAAGGTTACCGCTGCCATAGAGTTTCAAACGCCAGTGGAATAAAATGATATTGAAATAGGAGTGATATATATTTGAATATTCTCCTAGATACCGCCAGTTCTGCTTCCCCACCGCCTGAATAAGAAGTTTCAGACAGTGACTCCCATCCATCAAACCCTCCCTCTTCCATCAACAGCTTCAATTCCACACTTTCCAGTTTCCTCGATACATATGCCCCACAGTACACACACCAATTACCCTTGGTTCACCTCATATCTTCAGGCATTCAAAACCTTTCGAACATACCTACAAGGGTACTATCGACCTCCTGCCAAGGAGAAAGTCCATACCTTTCTCAAATCTGTCACCAACTTATTGCTGTCGTTAGGAAAAAGTATTGCTCATCACTTATCCACTCCAGCTCTACCAACTCAAGTCGCCTGTGGAATGCTATTAACTCTCTTCTCCATCGGAAGTCTTCCTTCCATTACCATGCTCTCAACCCTCTCTCTCTATTGCCGGTAGCTTTTGCTGATTTTCTCTGATTAAAGCCGCTTCTCCTTGCAGTCCTCTCGAATCAACCTCTACGTCTTCATCTAGCACTGAACCAGTGCCTCATATCCGTCCCATTCCATCTGCCTCTCAGTCCTCTCTACTAACTCTTCTTCGAGCCTCTGAGTTGCACCTTTCTTTCTTTCAACTGACTAACCAGCCATAATTGATTATTGTTAAAAAGGGTGACCCTAATTAAGCGTGGTTTGTGCCCCTTTTGGGTCTCCTCTGTTCCCTAGCCAATGCACCGATATGTAATAGTCAAGTTATAATTGTTGTTAATTGTTATATGCATTGTGCTTCTGGAAATAAAAAGTTGTCAGTTGTCAGTTGTCAGAAGTGTTATTCCTCCTAAATTCTCTCCCAAGCAAACAGTGTGAACACGATCCTCTTCCAACCTGTCTTCTCAAGAGTGTGCCTCTACCATCGTTCTTGTGATCGCTGAAATAATCAACCTCTCTGCTTTTCTACTTACATGTATTACTTCCCCACGGTCATTAAGATTTTTCGTGTCTCTCCTCTCCTCAAAAAGCTAATCTTGACAAGAAAAAGCATTATTATTGCTCAACTACTCGGTCTGGTCCACTTAATCTCTAAATGGATGTTCTCCTCCCTCTTCGCCACAACCCTGATAGAACAGAAGTTATTATCTTTATAATCAGATCAGATCAAGGAATTCCCGACCCTTCCATACACCTACCGATCGACACTTCATCTATCACTTCCACCTCCTGTGAGCAATCTTGGCATTATTTTTGAATCCACGTCTATCCTTCTCTAATCACATCTCCAAATTCTCGCGCACCTGCCTCATGCATATTAGTGTGTCCCACCGCATCATTCTACCTATGCAGACTTCAAAACTGCATCCACTATCGCTACCTCCATTGTCCATTCCAGCTTACTGTAATTCACTTTTTCTTCAACCTCAATCCACCTAAATTTAACATCTGTAACTCGTCCAAAATTCTCTCGCCCGAGCTGTCATCCGGACACCGGGCATCATCACTCCTGTTCTTAAATCAGTCCACTGGCTTAAAATCCCTGAACGAATCCATTTCAGAGTCCTATCGCTAACCTACAACTCAATTCCAGCCAAAGTAACTTAGCGAACTCTTCACCATCCAGCCACCCCGCTCTATCTGCTCCTCCTCATATCGCACTCTCTCCCGTTCCCCAGTCATTACTCGTCTAAAGTTCTCCAACCGATTCATATCCCACATTGCACTTCACCTCTGGAACTATACTGAATTCCGAAAATTCTCAGTTCCTCCACCAACACCGCCTTTCGCCTACGGTCATTTGCCTCAGGATTCTTTACATATCACCCCAAAGGTTTTCCACTCCAAATTGAAGTCTCATTTCTTCCAGAATTACTACCCTAATCCATCCGAACCTCTGCGTTCCAAACTTTCTCGTCCTCAACGAAACCTTCGAAGCAGCTGCTCTGCCTCCTTTCTCTGGTCTTGATTCGGACCTCCGCTGGACATGGATCTCTGGACAAAATATCTTATACGACACAACGCTAGTGAATAAGTTGTGCCCTGCGCTTAACTTTAGGCTAGGCTTCAGAAATTTTCAGTTTACGATTACGATTAGGAGATTAGAGCAGAAAAAAAGGTATGGCTATGGTATGATCTGTGACATATCGTTTGGTAAGATCGGACCTTAGTTGACCAAATGCCCCAATTTAATAGAAACAATTAGCAAATTAAGTTATTAATTTTTCCGATCAACTTCGGCTTATTTAATATGTACTTTATAATTATAGTTCAGCAGCAAGCAACATGTAGCTGTCTGCTTTGACGCATTTTAACATAGCAAATAACACATTACTTCATCACAGACTGATTAAATCTAAGAGGTTGTGTTACAATAATCATATACAACACATTTATAATAAACATTAAACAGCCATCCGTTATTATACGCAACTTTTCTAAAAATATCAAAGTATATGAGCGTATCAAAGCGCATGAAATGACATTGCAATCTCAACGTACTTGAACATGGCAATGAGTACATTCAGCAGCATGACGACCGTGAACAAGGCATAGAATGCCAGTATAACGGAAACAAGCCAGTCGTTTGCAGGACATTGATTTTTCTTACACGACGCGTAGTCAATATTGTTATTGGTAGTACTTTTACAATATTCCTTCATGGGGATTGCGCTAGCATTGTTATTGCCGCATAATGAACCTACAATACTCAAACACCAACACCTTGTAGATCAAAGTCTTGCAATTATGTCATATATTTATTCACATAGATAAGACAGATAAACTTTTTTTATAATCACATAGTTATTTCTATTAAGACTCATCAGACTTACAGTTCCATGAGCGAACAAATGGCTTAAGAAGCTCATGCAACGGAAGTAATGAAAGTCTTAAGTGTTCATTCATAAGCAACATGTTACAGAAAGTTGGACCAAGCGCAGCAACCCAATGAAGTGGGATATATACAAAAGCAATTATGCATAATAATGGGCGTCCGCAGGAATTTTTTAGGTGGGAAAAGTTTTAAGTTGTTGGAACTGGGACCAACGAGGGTGCCAAAAGCAACCGATCGCGTCACCCTCGGCGCTCGCTCCCGCGATTAGGGGTCTGGCGCGGATCCCAGCAGCCGCCAGTGCTTTTGGAAGCATTAATTTTGACATGTTACGGGGCCTTTTGTTAGCGTTCTTGGATCCGTTTTCAGCTATACCTGAACGCTATTTCAAAAGCAAAACTGCTAAAAGTGTCAATATTTTAAAATATTTTAAAATATTTTAAATTTTTATGGTTATTTTGACTAGTTCTGATGAAGAAAATAAAATCTGGAGAAAAGCATAGCCATTCATTGTCAAAACTAAGATAAGTAGTTTTTTAAATATACGTAAAATTCAGGGATGGGACAAATGCATCACCATTATTTTGATGGCTTTGACTTTAAAAGTCAGTTCACTGAACGATTACAAACGAATGCAACGCCCTAATTTACCTGCTGTTTCCTCACGGTTGAACTGTTGAAGTACAGCCCAACATGCATCATAAAAGATATCATGAAGAAGTTCAAGATTCAGTGGTTGATTGGGATATAGGATGACATTCGAAACAACACCGTATGCTGATACGAAGACAGTCAATATCATCATAAAACCGATAAGATCTGCAATCTACAATTTCACGCAATAATAATTATTAATACTACCGTCATTTTTTATTTTATCTGTTTAATCGTTACTTTAGTAAAGTTAGTGGAAAACTTCTAATTCAACTGGAGGACAAATAATGTTAAACGCTGAATGTTATTACTAATATTCAAATGAAGGTATAGTGTGTGTTTGTCTCACATTTGATTTTCATTTTGTGTTTAAATCATACCACGAGTTCGGCAGATGTCGCAACAATTGCTATATTATTGTACTAATGCCATTCATTAGCCATTCCATTTTTCAGCCAAGAACTTGTGATGTATTGTATTGTATTGTATTGTATTGTATTTGAACACTTGTTATAGCGCCCCAACCAGATTTCCCATTCAGAGGCGCTCCCGACTACTGCGCGAACGCTGAATCGGAGTTTCACGCCGAAGCGCATGAGCAATTGCGAGTGAAGGACTTGCCGAGGGACCCTACGCGGCGACTTTGAGGTGGATCCGAACCCGCAACCCTCGAGCTGCAAGGCACCGAACATACCCCTACACCACCGCGCCCCAGTTGTATTGTGATGTGTTGTATTGTGTGTTGTATTGTACTCCACGTTTATAATGCGACCGAGCCACCCGCAGTAAAGATCCGAGAAATTAATCTCTGATAAACCGACCCGACCGGGAAGCGAACCCGGGGCGCCGGCGCGACGAGCGGGCACCAACCCACTCGGCCACTCAGGATCCTTATGTATATTGAACTTCTTAGTGGAGCGGTCTAACCCATGCAACATTATCGCATGATTACCATATGTAACCTGCTCACCAATCGACGCATCATGTAAATCTTGGGACCAATATCTTTGTAGATCCATAGAAACTGAAGCGCTCGGATGAAGAAGATCAGCAGACTGAATGCCAGAACGATCCTTGCAACGTATAGACATTCAGGACAAATCGATGTATCGACGTGGTATATCATACGCAGTGTAAACCCAACGATGTAAGTGATTATGGCTCCGATGTCGAAGAAGTTATATAAGTTCACGTATGCACTTCTCTGATCTATAGCCTGGAATTAAAACATCAAGATAAGTAACAGTGAAACAACACTGATGTAGGTCATCAGAAATTTTTATTTTATGAGTAACTTCATATAGCCTACACCAGATATATGTATGATGCCCAATAACAAGAAATTGAGGAATTCAGGAGGAAGATCGTTGCAAAATCAAGGTGCAATATAACTGGAGGACTTGAAGAAAAGTGGTTACTAGGGTAGGGACAAAGAGAGATAGCCGGATAGAAGAGCAGAGCTGGTTGGGTGGATGGCGACTGCAATTGTGGTTTATTATGATAATAAAATAAATTATTAATATGATGTTCCACGCATGACGTCTAGTAAGTTAGTACGTTATAAGAAGCTAATTAGCTGACCAGCGTTTTATAGGACAAACATGTAAAATGTAAAACAGGTAGTTGCCGTCGCCATCATCATTTACATTAGAATTGAGGTGTTCTGAATGTACGAGTTCCTACCTGTTTAACTTCTTCTATAAGCAGAATAGATGTCCAAATGGTCAGAGCAATTTCCTTAGGCCTCATACGAGGCTGAAAGTCAGTTAACATCACAATGGAGAAAAGTATCAAATAGCCAATGTAGGAAATCTGAAACGTGGTACACCATAAAAAAGTAAGTAAATAGATGTGTTCTTTATTAAACGCAAGCAAACGTTCAGCGCTGTACATACAAAGTCAGAAATAACTTAGGTATAAACAAAAGGGTAACTAGGACAAGAAAATGAAGTCAACTAAAAAACAGAAAACTGTACAACATCCTAGCCAAGAAGCCGCTCCTGGTATGAGAATCAAATCTAGGGAGAACACGGTTATGTGAGCGTGGGCGCAGGTCATGACCAGTAGCCTACAATTGGGATGCGGAGAAGGTCGTGGAGGGTGTGACTAGTATTTGTTAAGATGTTTTTAAAGAAGTTCCGTGGGGGAAAAACCGAACTTTTCGGTAACGTAGACGCCCAATATATTCAATGACATAACCCTTTTAATGCCAGGCAGGACAGGATGGGCCTGTATATTATGTATAAGATTCATCTTTGGTTTGGTAAAAACAATCTCACAGGATTTTGAGTAGTTCAGGTGGAGATTACATTCAAGAGCCAAGGTGCTAATATGATCTAATTCTGCATCCGATGCAATCCGCAGTGGAGATATTAGAAGCCAAGATCACAAGAATGCAGTCATCAGCATATTTGATTGCTGCATTTGATGCACAAATAAACAATCAATATTATAACAGGCCTCTTGGGCACCAAAAATCTACTCTATTTCCGAAAAAGGTCCTTGTGCCAAACTTCGCTTAGGTAAGGACCACAGAGGTAGTGATCAAAATTTGTCCATATTTTGATAAATTTAGGGTAGAGTCTCTTGCAAAATAACTTTTTTCAATGCAATACAATACAATACAATTCAACTGAAAATTCGTAGCGCGCTTTAACAGGACAGGTCTTGCACGAGAGCGCGTTTTGCTACAATCCTAGTCCAACAATGTTCTTGACCCTTACACAGACATTTTCATCTATACCTCTGTATGTAGATGTTAAAGGACTGATTTGGACTTATTAATAGATGTGTAATAATCAGTGGCAATCAATGTTATTGGCTTAATCAGATGACCAGTACAGACGCTCAGTACATTTTAAGGATAAAAACAGAATAAGCTGGGATATTCACTGTAATGCATGGTTACAAACGATGGATTGGATCATGTCGATTGGTATATTCTAAGTCCAATGAGCGTGGATGAAATATCGTCTGTCACGCATGAGCACTCAGAGACTCTGGTTGGAGAGGATGATAGACAGCGATGCCATTCTTCGTTGACATGGGACGTCATTCGGAAGATTAATGGCGAATCTTCTGCTGGTCGTTATCGTTAATATCGTTACTATTTCGACAGAGCGATCAGTAGTTCTTCGGCTGTTTTGGTCGTGTATATCCTGCCAAAGGGATATGACATTTTCCTGGAGTTTCACCGTGAAATCGAATGAAGGTAGTCGGACGATGTACGAGCTCATGATATAAGCGTCGTTTGTGAACTCTGATAATCACAAGTTCGGTATAGTCGTGACGATCATGAACTTTCGAAAGAACTTTCTTCTGACATGTGGAAGAGTGGTGTTCTACGCTAAGGACAATAGCGGTTCGATAGAATCTCCTTCGAGGAGCGAAAGAACAAGTTTCGTCACGAAACGAACGACTCAGGTTTTGCTACGCTCACTGAATCTACAAGCATCACGATCATCAACGAACGACGTTCGGGTTGAACTGACAGTGAAGAAGGGACAAGAGCTATGCAGAAACTCATCTGCTTCATTGTAGGAGGTAATATTTAGATCTAGTCTTAGTATGTACATGTATAAGCAGGAATAATGCTATTATATTAAAGAAACCAGAGACAACAATTAACTGATGTATATGTATATATTGGCTTCTTATTAGTTTATATTAATATTCATATTAAAATGAACTGACTTTCTTTTATTGGCTGACATACATAACAACCAAAAAGAGGCAAGGGTTGAAGCTACAACTGTGTACGCATTACGCATGTGCATAAACATATTATAGGAACCTTCCATGGCGCGGTTCGCCAACATAAATAAAGCTACAGCTTCATAAGAAAGAAACATTCTTTCTTAGGCAACAGTCTCTATTGGCACACTCTATTCAGCGGCGTCTATCCTATGGAGGGAATGAAGCAGAAATCTTCATAGCCTTTTCAGAGGGAGCAATTTTTAGTCTGCTCAGTTTTTCCCAATTTCAGAAATTAATCGATTTTTTTAAATTTGAAAATTGCTTTTCTTTGTTTTAAAAATAATAAAATATTGTGCTGTTCGCGGACCGAGCTGACGATAGTCTTCAATTTCATAATTTTGGTGTATCGTATATATGGGTTCTATTCTTTGGTAGCAGCTAGGCAACATGACGAGAAAACTGAGAAAATGACAGTAAATGTCGCGCTCAGTAGCACAGACCACTATCGTTTTGGTGTTTACTATGCAACACTGGATACGGTTGCTTGTCAAATACAGAACCGTTTCCATGATGACATGCTAGGTATCTGTGACGATGACGACGAGAAAAGACCTCCATCTGTCGACAGGACAGTAGATTGAAAGCAGTTGTGTTAAGCCATTACGTGTGATATGGCAAGTTTCAGGATTTCCCACGTTCACCAGCTTGTACTAAATCCTTGTCTCCCTGCTCAGCTGAGCGAGTAATGAGTCGCATCCGCATTGTGAAGAATTGACTGAAATCAACCATGGATATTATAATGACTGGAGAAGGACCTATTTTAATTTTAGTACTTATGTCTGGTAGGGTGTTTCAAAGTGTTAGACAGTTATTCTCCAACCCATCATTGGTTGATACTAGATAGAAAGAGTAACCAGTAAAATTTATAGCGTGATATTTAAAACTTGCACAAACCAATCAAAGTTTGTTATATATATAGTGTTTCAGTAAAATCGTCAAGTGAAATAGTAAAATACTAACACAAAAAACACAAAAAACACAATAAATAATAAACACGCATGAAAAATGAAAACGGCAGTGTAGTGGTAAAGTAGCAGTGCAAAGTATGTAAAATAGTAATTAAGTAGGCCTACAATCAGTAAAACACTAGAGCTGCAGTGTAGCAATGTAGCATCTACTGAAAGCAATGAACGGCGAACGCTATACAAAACAGTATGCCCTCTATTCAAAGTAAAAATGCAGTTACTACAAATCCACCAATAGTTCATATTGCCGGTTTCTCTGGAGTTCTTGATAGCTGCTCCCCTTACTGGCACACTGAACTTGCTTCTAGTGCCCTTAACCACTTTAATCGGTTTTTGTTCCTCGTTGCGTGTTAACGAGGCATTGAATTCTTGAATCAAGGCAATTCCCCTTCTGCAAGATCGTTCACAACCTTCACAGATGTGACAACCATCTGTTCTTTATATATGACTAGCAGTTTTTACCCGGCGTTCGCCCGGGTTTTCCTCAGCGCCCGTGCATTTGAATTTAACGACATCTTCGTCAGCGCCCGTGAATTTGAATTTAACGATGTGCAAATTGTTCGTGTGTCCCTCTGGCGAATTTACGCGCTGGCTTGAAATTGTTTAACTGCAACTCTACGCAATATATACTCCTGCATAGCTAGATTTCAATGGCATTGAAACAGACTATGACCACACCGAAACTTAAAATGTGCAAATATCGGAATTTAAAGTAAATTTTGAGGTGAAATAAAGTTGGGTTGAGATCTATAGAAATTCAAATGAAAACGTTCGTTAATAATTTCGTATCGCTAATTTAAAGTGTTGCATTGAAATTCTGCCGTGGGCGTAACCATTTCTGATTTGAAATCAACGGTCATCGTGATTGGTTGCGAATCAGAGCGTTGACCTAGATACTGCGCGTGACGTAAGATTGCATATTTAGCCGCGTGACCTGGACAAATGGCCATAGGCTACTATTATAAGATAGCCTCGTCGAAAAAGTTGTAAATTTCAAATGTCCATATATCGGCGTTTAAATAAAATTGCGAGCTGAAAATAGTCGCGTTGACCATGACGTGGCGTAATAATGTTGTGTAAAATATTTTAAATCGCTAAAGCGTTCCGTTTCGGAGCCTTTAGACAACAGACAAACATACATACAAACATATAAACGGAAGGACAGCGTAAACAGAGTACGCCTTATAATATAGATTCTTGGAGTAGGCCTAGCCATTCGCTGGAGTCATTTTGCAAGAATTCATCACCCAGGATCTTATAAAACGCCTTGTACATGAAAAAGTCATGTAGTACCTTTGGTTCTGGATTGACGAATTATAGTGGAATCCGTTGTAGAGGTTCATCGTACCACTCAGTATCTCTTAGAGCCATGACAAGTAATTTCTTCTCTTCCACCGAGACATTATCGTTGAAGAATCAAAATCCTATCAGTAGCTCAGACATGTATCATAATTAATTGGTGACCAAATGCTATGGTGGCAGCTTCTGCAACCTCCATGTCAAGGTATGCCGGCAGACTACAAACAAAGGGGACAGATAATTTCTTGGAGCAGCTGCAGATGATGGGCTCTGGACCCAGTATCTGACATGCACATTCCACAGCAGTCAATAAGAGACAGACCTCACTGAGATGCTTCCTTAGTTGTTCGGGATATTATGGACCACACGACTTCCGGGATTCGGAGGACAATAGATGCAATGGTTCATATTGTTTGCGGAATAGCCACAGCGTCATGGAGTTAATGGCTCTGGCCATCCAGCGGGCACGGTGAATTGCTGCTGGATATCAGAAATGGATTCCACTGTGAGACGACGTTCTATTAAAGAAAGCAATCGACAGCTCCAGCAGTTCACGGTGGTCATCTGGCGCTTGGAATGTTTCCAGCTGTGCTACTCCAAACTCTATGACACTGTTTTCCATGGAGCGATAATGGTTGCCATACTTTTCATCGTCAAGGGCTGTGAGAAAAAATCTCCGGAATGAATTTTAAAAAAGAAGCTTGATCTATTCGTTGCTAGAAATCTTTGAAATGGCCAAACAGTTCCATTGCAGGAGACTTTGAGACACAATAGATGCAAATCATTTCTCCAGCATGATATCTTAGACGTGGTGCGGCGTGTTAAATGTTGGAACTCGGATCATCCTGGATCTCTCCTGATGGAGCCATTGCAGAAATATTTCAGCCGCCTTCTTTTCCCTTGCTTTTATACGATCTAGTACTGCATCCACTTCAGGAGTGATCACATTCACTGTGCCTATTACAGGGTGCGGCCGAAAAAAATAACCCATTACGAAAATTGCGATTTCTCGAAAACCGCTGAATATTTTGTTACAAATATTTTCATTCTTATTCGTAACATATTTTTGCATATTATTTGAAAATTCTATGTCAGTATCTTTATATTTGTGATCATGACATCAGGCTGAAAAAATAACTGCATTTTTTAAACTGAACACTTCATTCACGAAATAGGAAATCATATTTTTACACAAAGTAGCCTGCGGTGTGCCATAATTACGTTATTTCCGCTTAGCAGAAGGTGTTTTATTCACATTTTGAGTTAAATTGCAATTGTAAGCAAACAGTTTTTATTCAACATGGGCAAGATATCCGATGATGATAAAATGAGAATACAGACTTTAAGAGAACTTGGTTTTGGTTACAGAAAAATCAGAGCCAAATTTCCCGATAAGAACTGGAAAATTGGCACTGTGAAGAGCATCTGTCGAAGGGTGGACGAACGTGGCTTGGCGGTAAAGCGCAAATCCGGAAGTGGACGACCGAGAAATGTGCGTACGGAAGAAAATGTCGAAAAAGTTGCTGAACTCATCTGCTCTCAAGACGAACCCGGCACGAGTAAGAGTACGCGACAGATTGCAGCAGAGCTGATGATAAGCGAGAAATCGGTTCGTCGTATTGCAAAGTTTGATCTCGGTCTGACAGCATTTCGTCGTGTTCCCGCGCAGGTGATAAATGATGCCACGAAACAGAAAAGATTGGAGCGCAGTAAGAAACTGCTGAGACGGCTGAATTCACGAGCGACAAAAAAGGTTTTCTTCACCGATGAAAAGATCTTTTACATCAATCCACCCATTAATAATCAAAACAACCGCGTCTGGGCGAAGAAGAAAAAAGCCGATATCCATCCAAGCCGTCTGTTGGTCGAGAGAGCCAAGTTCTCTCCCCACATCATGGTTTCTGCAGGTGTCAGCTATGAGGGTAAGGGACGCTTGCATTTCATTGACGAGAAGGCCAAAGTCAATGCTAAGTACTACGTGGAGAATCTTTTGCCTAAGCTTGTCGATGACTGTCACACTGTCTTGGGAAATCAGTTCATTTTGCAGCAAGATGGAGCGCCCGCTCACGGCGCAAAGCTGGCCCAAGATTGGTTAACAAGTCACAGCCCGTACTTCATCGACAAGGATTCATGGCCGCCAAATTCCCCAGATGTGAACCCACTCGACTATGCTGTCTGGGGTGCGATGCTTGAGACCTACAACAAACTTACCACAAAGCCGAAGAACATTCCTGAACTGAAAAATACGCTGCAAATCATCTGGCATGACTTGCCACTTGAGACCATTCAGAAGTCTGTTCTGGGCTTTCGAAAACGTCTGCAAGCTTGCATAAAAGCAAACGGCGTCACTTCGAACATTCCTTGCACAAAACTTAACACTGGGCCTAATCTTGTCAATAACAATAAGTAACCTTGAACCTTGTTACATTACTGTTTGCGTAATTACTTTGTTACTTATTGCTGTCAGTAACTGTCTGTTGAAACGAAAATGACATTGTTTCACTTCAGGGTTGCACCATTTTGGTTTTCATGATTCGAATTTCATTAGATTTAGCAAAGCTGTAGATAGATATGTGTCACATAGACTGGCGAAGTTTTGTAACAAAATATTCAGTGGTTTTCGATAAATCGCAATTTTCGTAATGGGTTATTTTTTTCTGCCGCACCCTGTATATCACTCTCGGCTTTGAAGTTCACGGATCTTTCTCCGGATCAGGTGACAAGGTAATAGGCTACTGTTGCTGTCCGAAAATAATCCATCAAAATAATCATCACCTTCCTGAATATCAGCTCTGGTGGTAGTGATGATGTCACAAAGTTCTGCGCGGTTTGTCTTCACTGAATGATTTGCTGCAGTTGTTTTGAGGCCTCAACGCGCAACTTTTCTTGAGTGTGGTTTCTATCTACTACCGGCTATCGTTCCTCTCCGACGATTTTCTCGCTGAGCCTCCAAAAATAAATGTTCTTTCTCAATTTGTATTAGGGAGCACTGTTAAACTAATCATCCAGGTGGTCTTGAAACATTTGCTGATTTGCAAAATTTTTCCAATGCATAATTTAAGAATAAATGGATAAAAACCAAAAAAATGCACTTTTACAGAATTTCTACT
Source organism: Aporrectodea caliginosa (assembly GCA_020284085.1). Taxonomy (NCBI): domain Eukaryota; kingdom Metazoa; phylum Annelida; class Clitellata; order Crassiclitellata; family Lumbricidae; genus Aporrectodea; species Aporrectodea caliginosa. The sequence continues at coordinate 306,354 of JACEVL010000213.1, forward strand.
GGTTTCTGCAAGTTCTAAATATTGTTCAATCTTCAAAGTATTTTGGCTATAGAGTCTCAATATCAGACATCACGAAATGGTTGGTTGGAGGATTAGAAAAATATACATGAAAATTCTCCATTAGGGATGGGAACACCCTACTGTCTGGCCGCTCTGACGGTATTGCCTCTGTCTATGTAAAAAGTTCATATTTTATAATGCATATTGTTGCTTGATCAGTGAACTAGAATTCAAGAGTAAAATGTGCATCAAATTTCGATAATCGAGATTTGTTTATCTTTTGTCGACAGTTGGGCAATCAACTGGAACCGTCGTCGTTGGGGCAATCTGATGAGAAGAGGGGGAAATGCTTCATAGCCGTAAGAGGGGATGGACTGTAGAAAAGAAAATGTCTCATCTAGTTATAAGCGCTGGGCAACAATTAGAATTTTTAATCGAAATTAATCGCACGATTAACATTTTTAATAACGCGATTAATTTTAATCGCATGTCACAATAAATAACTACTCTACCGGATCTGAGCAGTAACGCTGAACATGGTCTATATAAATGCTTGCATTCAATTAACAGAAAGCAAATATACTTTTACTACTTGCTTTAACTTTTTAGTTTTTACTTTAAAGTTTAAACTTAAAAGTGTTACTGTGTAATAGCGGTTTTATCAAGAATTGTTTTAGCGCATTTCTTAAAAATAATTGGGCGCAGTGACAATAGCGTTAACTGCGTTAATTTTTTTATCTCGTTAATTAATTAACGCATTAATAACGCGTTAATGCTCAGTCCTACGAATTATGGATGAACGATTATTTTCAAATGATGTATGCAGTATATATCACTGGACAACAAATTTTAACTTTTTTTTGCTGCCTAAAAAACTTTAGCTGTTCTATATAGATTTTGGCTCGCTGAATCCAGTGGTGTTCTCATAATTTTTGTATCACGTAAGGTTTTTGAGAAAAATGGTTTGCAAGATTTTAAAAGAAATGCCCAGAAATTTACTTAGTGCATAGATTTCACTGGACAACAAATTTTAACTTTTTTTGCTTCCTAAAAACTTTAGCTGTTCTATATAGATTTTGGCACGCTGAATCCAGTGGTGTTCTCGGAATATTTTTACCACGTAAGGTTTTGAGAAAAATAGTTTGCAAGATTTTAAAAGAAATGCCCAGAAATTTACTTTTTAGTGCATAGGTTTCACTGGACAACAAATTTTTTTTTTGCTTCCTAAAAAAATTTAGCTGTTCTATATAGATTTTGGCACGCTGAATCCAGTGGTGTTCTCGGAATATTTTTACCACGTAAGGTTTTTGAGAAAAATAGTTTGCAAGATTTTAAAAGAAATGCCCAGAAATTTACTTTTAGTGCATAGGTTTCACTGGACAACAAATTTTAACTTTTTTTGCTTCCTAAAAAACTTTAGCTGTTCTATATAGATGTTGGCACGCTGAATCCAGTGGCGTTCTCAGAATTTGTGTATCACATAAGGTTTTTGAGAAAAATGGTTTTCAAGATTCTAAAAGAAATGCCCAGAAATTTACTTAGTGCATAGATTTAAATCTATGCACTAGACCTGCTGGGAGAAAACTGGTGCCATATCTGGAATCAGCAGGCCAAATATACCCAGAAACACTTCTAACATTTGAGGCAACAAATTATGTGTTGGCCAGTGTAATAGTATGTGCATTTTTTTCTATCTATGGCATTCTATGCTTTATGTGATATGGATTACATGTATATATATGGATGTCTGAGTATAAATATTTTAAATTGTGTGCTGATACCAGGCTAATGCAAGACACTTCTGTGCTGCGGTCGACTGTTTGAAGTGGAAGGCTTAAGACAGGTTCGGCTGAATTTGATGATGGTACAGTATTGCGCTACATAAAGAAACGAAACTATGTTATTCAAATAGTCACAAAAATTGAAGAGATCACTTACAAAGCCATAGGTAAATTTAACAAATGGAGTGTCTATGAAACTTCTGATTCTCAAGAAATATTCGGGCACAAATCTGAAACGTAAATTTTCTCGTTAATGATCAATCCTTTAAAAGATTATATAACATGTCAGCATTAGAAACTTAAGCTTCTTCTCTCGACTCTCTCCATCGCCAATCTTCGGGCCTCATCCAACGACGTCTCATGACATCTAAGATCATCTTTCCGCCAGTTCCTTCTTGATGTTCCTTTGTTTCCTCCTCATTGATCCAATTGGTTGGATTTTTTTTATCTCTCTCTATACGAACCCTATTCCCCATCCATGTAAGTCTTGGCTTTCTAATTCTCTATACTGTAGTCTATGTAATTTATTATATTATTCTTTCCTTTCGCTGTTAGTGTGCACAAATACATGAGGTTTGTGGCGCATTTAAATATTAAAATTTTCTGTACAATACGATTAATTCAACAAAAAGCAGCAGTTAGAAATGTCGAGCATTACAAATGGCGCAAGGTTTAGTTATCTGTCGTATTAGTAAAATAAATCTCAAGAATTTTTATGAAAGATATGAATAATAACTAAGGTCCAACGTGAGTGATCGCTTAAAGTAGCCGACTAGACCTCAAATGATCAGATAAGGCATGAAAACTATTATAATCGGATTATAATTGTCATAGGTTATGGTTATGTTTATAAAAGCTGCAAAGAAGGGGAGTGAACAGTTCCAGGAGAAATACTGAAAGGTTGGTATATTTTTACAGAACTATAGCAACCTGCCATGGGCATTTGATGGGACTCAAGTAGGCTTTATATGTGTCCCATATTCTCAAACAGGTGATACATGGGCTCAATATAGGCATGTTTGCAGGGCATTTGTTTGCCTATAGGACGATTTCTTACAGCAGAAATGTCACTTCAAAGTCGCAGCAGCTGCGATACATTTGGTTACATTTGTTTAGCACTAGAACGTCGGCATGGGTCATTTTTGACCCATAGCGCACTTTGTGAGCGTGCCATGTAGCACCCAGTAACCATTAAAGGAAAATATTTTATGACATCTATGGCATTGTGGCCGCAAAGGCATAGAAGAAAAATCTTATTAATAGCTGGTCAGGTATAGGAGTTAGAGCAGCCAATACCTAGAAGGTCGGATTGGGGTCATTTTTGACCCATGACACTATTACTGCAAATGCCTATTTTTCTAGTGTATATCTTATATTAACCTTACATATTTATGGCGGCTTTGCAGAGCTCACATTCTTCCCGCCATTTGTAAACAGTTTTGTTTATTGTTTCAAACACAATTGATATAAAAATAGCTATATCTGAGGGTTATCGATACCTGCGCTAAAATGAGTCGTTGTGTACGATTATATGCATATAGCAAACCAAGCCCTTCGTTTGATTCAAGAAATCGGTGAGGACACATCTATCGAATCGGAAGTCAATGTTAGTGAGGCCTCTGTCTCAGATACCGGAATACAAAACCTTTCTGTTGAGGTAAATAGCAGTTCTTCTGTATCAAGTGTCGAAAATGATCATGGTGGACAAGACGAACCGTTTGCATTAGAAATCTTGAAGTTCCTATCTCTGGAAGTGTGCGTGCATGTGGTCGAGGGGGTCGCTCATCATTTCAACATCGTGACAACCCAAATGTAGCAGCTACAGAAACCAGGGAAGCATCAAGGGATGGCAATGTATGGATTTTGATTTCACCTGATGAAGCACCTCGTGGAAGGTTAAGCAGTCAGAACGTGCTCCGCGCAGTTCAGGACTAACGCTGTTTGCGACACAACAAATAAGAAAAGATTATATTTTGATCGCGTTTCAACTTCTGTTGATGAAGGTATAATGCGTCACATCATCCGATGCACTGAAACAGAAGCACGAGCGTCTCTGGGAGACGACTCATGTTCACTATCGCTTGAGCCTCTAAATAGTACCTTCATGCACTTTGGGGGAAGAATAAATAAATTAAAAGTTTAACATTCTGAAAATGATAGGCCTATCAGTAAATCATTCAGTAATTTTCAGGACTCGTGCTTCTACGGCGGAAGATTCCGCCACGCAGCGCATGAAGAAATTACTTCTGCGGCGGAAAGTGTTTAGCATTTTATTTAATGACGACACTAACCTTAATCCTGACCCTAACCGACCCTGACAACGCCTAATCTGACCCTAACCGACCCTCACGACGCCAATTGATATAAGTAAGACAGTTTGGACAATGCGCATGTGCCGAAGACTACGCATGCGCAAAGGTCTCCTGCCGCTGAATTGCATCAAAAATATTACTCATGGGGCGGAATTTTCCGCTGCAGAAGAATTATTCTTCAAAAACACATTGTTTCTATAAATGAAACTGTGTGGGTAAAAAATGACCCGTTCCGACGTTTTAGGTGGTAGAAAAGACCCGACGTTCTAGTATTAAACCTCAAAGTCGCAGCATGACTGCACACTACTTCGGTTGTAAAATTGGTGATGAAGACAAACAGTGCTATGAAACATGTGCTGTGTCGATCCGAGTGCTTGGCTTAGAAACAGGCTACTTGGGAGTCGATGCCTTTCGCAAACCCGATAACATTTCCAAAACAGAAGGATCACGTAGCTATCTATGAGCAGAATAAACTAATCACTTACCTGTGGCTTTGACTTGTCTTTTTGTCATCCTTCAATAGAATTTGAAAACTCAGGTAGAAGGAACAGTTTTTTTTACATAAAACAGTAATCCGATGGCCTTACATTCCTTTTAGTATGGTACCCAATAGAAAAGAAGATTCCATTTTTCCCGGATGAAAGGTATATACAGTTATATATATATAATATTATACGCAATTGCTAATTTTTGCTACTGTCTTAGCAACAAAAGACGTTGATAGCGAAATAGCTATGCTCTTGTTATTGAAATAGCTATGTTCTCATAGATTCTTCCTTGACATTCTTTTGTCATCGCTAGTTTTAAACTAGTTCCTTCTATGATGATCAACAAAGGCAGTATTTGAGTAGTTGAACATCATGTCTATCTGCAATTTAAGTTATCATGCCTTCTATCATGATGATACTCTGTTTGGGTAACTGTTGTCTTATAATATTATATTCTAACAAACACATTTTGGCTGTTAAGGAGCGACTTTGAAAGGTTTATATAAGACAGTCAAGAAACTTGTTTCAAGTAAAATATTAGCTTCCTTTTCAGCAAAATCACATTGAGTAAAATTATGCTAGGAAATAATCGGATATGCATACACAAAGAGGAAAAAGCATTACTGCTTTCAAATTGAAGTGCAATGTTATCTCTAGCTAATGAATTAAGTAGGTGAGGATTATAGACCCTAAATGAATAGATTATTGTGCTGCTCATACTTATATTAAACAGCCTATTCCTATTTAACGAAGTTACACAAAAATGTAGAGAAGTTAGACTTTACATCTCGAAAAGAAAACAACACGGGTGCAAGCAACGGACACGCTTCCGACAGAAGCATCTACAAGTAAAACGCGATACAAACTTGTTATGACATGATTACGATGTAAATGTTATCTTATTTACAGAGCACTTATAATTGTCTTGTGGGTGATGCTATTTTGGAAATTATTTTATCTCTCCGAGGAGCATAACTCTACTAATAATTATAGTCATTTCAATCAAATTCGGACTAGTCAATATGTATCCATATTCAATACTATTCGACAAATGGCGGAGACGATATAAATTTTTACTGCTGCTCTCTATGAAGTCATAGAGTCTGTTCAGTTACACGTCGTACATGTATTAATTAAAAATGGTAATGTTCGGTGTCAGTGGAATTAAAATAACTGTCAGTTTCTAGTGTAAGACAGGTTAAACTCATCAACACGTTATCAACATGGGTTTATATTGAACTGCCCAGTCACGAATTTAAAGCAATTAAACCTTCACAAACATTCAACCATTATCCACGTATTTAAGTTATGCTCCTTTGATTCATGAAATTCACCAATTATTGTATAAGATTTGTTGATAATTTATCTACTGAGGACACAATTAATTGCATAATATAATGGTTTAACCGCTCAATCACTCCAGTAAACAAAATTGTAAAACATTCAGATAGGCCTACTTGGACAGAATTAACACAGTAGACAGCAGCTGCTAATGCATGTCTAAGTTATATAGTGAATAAAAAATTGCGTTATTTGTTACAAGATTTACACTAAAATTATCTTTAAAAACAGCTGCGCCACTCCAAAGAAACTATCCATAACCTCTGTCTACCTGACCCCATTCGATCTTGACCTGGAACTGATTTCACCCCAGACTACCGACTATGCTTTGACTAAGCACCTTATTGTAAATTAGCTGGTTCCCGCGACTTCGCGTTTTTGGCGCTGTTGGAATTTCGAGATTACGATTACGACGCTCTATAGTTAGTCGAAAGCCCAAAGCATTTTCAGCTTTTTTACAAGCTCTCAAACCACAGCAATATAACCAACGTCGTGTTAATTCAAATAAGTCTCTAGATATGTAGACTATTTCGTTAGCTTAACAAATCTAGAAAATCTACCTGCCCTTGCGGAATTTGAATCCAAACCTCTCGGTTGTTCAAACAGAACGCCAATGACTAAACTATCCAGCGTCCCGATGTATTATTAATTGGATAGTTATTTAAATTATAGTATCCCTTAGAAAGACTCACCGGAACATATTTGTACTTGTTGTAATTTTCTATGTCTTTGATCCAAATTTTGTTCAACAGATCCTGAACGGGAACCAAAGTAATAAATGTACTGAAGTTGGCTTTGCCTGCTATCTCTAACGGTGTTACCAGGCTTTCACCGAAGTCTTTCACTTTGCCGACGAGCAAATCATACGTGTTTTTCTTATTGTCCACGTAACATTCTGTCAATAATTTGCAAGCATGATCGGAGAAGAACCTGCGTTACAAAAATTTGTCGTATTAATTTAAATTGAACTTCTATGCTGTGGGCGCAACGCAACGTAGGGAGACGATCAGTCTCGGTTTTCTACCCTGGATCCGACAATGGACCAATCCTAAAGTCCTGGACTTTTGGTCAGCGTAGCGCAGGATTGCCATTTACATTCCAGCTTACTCCGGTACCAAATTATATTGCCTGCTGATATAGACTAGCGTTCGCGAGCAACTTGTCACAAAGAGTAGGCTACGCTCATCAGGATCAAACCTGAAATTGTTAACGACAGACCAATAGCGCTACCGATAAGATAGCCACATTCTCGTAAAAGAAACAAATGATAAAATTTAAAATGACAAAGTGAAGAAAAATTAGGATGGCTCGTAACACGCCCAGATACAGTATATTTCTTCAATACTTGGAAGTGGATATGGTTGAATAGTACCACTCTGGCACGAATACCATAAGGACGCGGATTCGATACCTTTTAGCAACATAAGGTAGACTCGTCTCCCTAAGGGCGACTTAAAATGAGCAGTAGGCCTAGGGCAGATGAGAGCCTTGTAGGCTGCCATGCAGGTTCAAATTTGACTCCTGTTAACTTGGTATCATATTTTACTACTTTGCCATGTAATCTTACTGCGTACTTGTCAGTTTGAATTAATAAGCGAATATCATTATTAGGCCTATTATTTTAATTTGTATGGCCTCTTCAGTTCTAAGTTCATTATGGTCTAAACTCCATTGAATAACTATTACAGACTACTTTATATAAAAGAAATCGATCTGTGAGAAATTAGAGAAACAACTGATGATGTTTTACTGTTTTTGCTTCTTCATATCCTCGTATCCGTCCTTGTCTTCGAGTTTCTTCTTCTGTATCTTTGACATGCGGTAAGCAATCAGAACCATCGCAAGGCAGTCCTAGAGTATATAGGCAGCAAAATGCAGTTGGATTTTAGTAATGACCAGACACTACTGTAAAATATGATTTTAGTCCATCCAAATGTCCAAGGCCGTTACCTTATGAAATGCAAACCGTCTGCGGCGCTACAATCGACGAATTTGTAAACCCAGATAGCGATGCATTATTTTCAAAGGGGCCTTAGGAATGTGGATGTTTAACTTGGGATCTGATGACCCAATGCTTCTTTCTCTACGCTATTATAGCATAGATTCCCGCATGTTTCTCAAACTTGTCATTTTGGATCAATCGGTTAGTCATTATACGGATCTTGCTTGATTATTTTGTTCGTTCGAACTTCTAATGTGACCCTGTGTGCGTTCTTGGAGTTATTTCTCTTTATCAACATTGTTTCTGGGTGACGCGGATGGTGTTCGGAAGTTTTTAGTCGAGATTTCGCTCATAAGCATAGACTCGCTCATTCCAAGGTCCTAGATTATAACAGCGTCAAGCTCGATCACTATTTGAAAGGCAAAGAGAGTCGGCGAAATGGTGCTGATCGTTCTACTGCGATGACTGTCTATGAAAAATTATATATAGGCTACCGGCTGCGAAGGATGTCATCCTCCACAGACTCCGCCAGAGAGATCTGATGCGCGGACACAAAGTTTTCTGCCATCTGTTTGTGCTGGGTTTGTGTGCTGTGAGCCTCTTCACCTGCACAGAGGCGCGTTTACCAGTACGCGAATTAGGCGCGCGCCTAGGGCCCCAACTCTTGAAGGGGCCCCAAACGAATGAAAATATTTTTTTAACTAATAAAAAATAACATTTTAAAATTTAGATTATTTTAAATATATTTGTTTATATTTTGTACAGCTTGGCATTCAGATAATTTCATAAAAGTAATTAATATTGTAGGCTAATTGTAACAGTATTTTTTGACTAATTTAGTAATTTATAATTGCTTTGTTCGTATGGGCAGCAATTGGGCTATTAGTTCATTTTTGTGTAAAATAACATCAAACTTATTACCAACAAGCAGAAACCAGCGTCTGCTACAGTTTAGGCCTATGTGTGGAAACCTTTAGTCTGATAATTCCGTCATTTTATGGTGTTTAAAACTTCAATTTGTTTTGATAACCAGTAAGTAATAGTAATTGAAATTTTAGTAATATCAAATATTTATTAAAATCTGACGCAATGAAACGTTGCTAATTTTCTGCAGATGCAAAATGAAATAAGATGGCTCTAATGACAATATCTTGGCATTAGTTGCAATCAATTAATCAATTTTCGTTTATCAAAATAAGTTGACAACAACGCAACTTATACAAATAATAAATGCTGCAAAGAATAAATGCAACCAGCAAATTTCTGCACGATCATCTTTGTCGAATTTGAATTATTTAATTATTTAACAATTTTGCTCAAAACGTCAGTGAAAATTTCCCCAAAATAGAGACGGAGGCAAAACTGAAACATGGTATTGAAAGCGATTATGACATTGCAAAAGAAAACGTACTTTGCTTTTTGACCAAATTCCCTAGAATGACTCCATAATGAGAGGCCGAGAAAAATTCATTGTTGGCACCTTAAAAGGCGTGTGTGACAAAAGCGGCTTCAAGTTCAACATAGTAGGTTTTTGCACAATGATAGGCTAAACACCACCAGAGTTTCAGACTTCGAAGTTCAGAAGGGCCCCAAAAATGTTTGCGCCTAGGGCCCCGTTTTCTGTAAACGCGCCTCTGCACCTGCAATAGCGCCACTCCTTCTACACTACGTAGTCCAGGAACTCAGAACATCCTATAATAATACTGTCAGCCTAAGATGGGAACGGTAGGTTGGATTCTGCGTGTCTGCTGGAGCTCGCCAGTGGTGACTTGTTGTCTGAGCACTTTTTACTTACTGATTAACTTTTTGCTCTTAGTCATATGATACTATGTTACTTATGTTAGGTTGGCGTAGGCACAGCTTCTGCCAGGTATTGAAAAGGAGCTGTAGCAAAATGTCCACATACGTAGGCTCCATTAATGTATACTTGCACATTAACAAGCATGCATGCATACATACAATCATACATACATACATACGTACATACATTCATACATACATGCATAGTTTGCATACATACATGCATATTAGGGTGTCCAGAAAAATGATACATCGCAGAAACCAATCATTTCCTACTTTTTCCCATTATTCTATTCGTATATTGTCTAGAAATATTTTTTGCAGAATTTTAAAATGTTATCCTGAGGTCCCTCAAAGCCCCCGACGCTATATTTAAACTCCCAGGACTGAAGGAGCCCATTCTTGGGTCTTGGAATTTCGGTCCATTGTCGATTTACTCTTATTATCCTAAAAATTTAAGAAAAGTCCGATTTGGATGAACTTTTTACGGGTTGTTTGTCTCGATGAGAGCTACATCCAGATAAAATATAGAAACTAAATTCAGGGTCATTCAAGGTCATTTCAATGTCATAAAAACGAATCTAACAATGATCAAAGAAAAATAATCAGATCTTGGCTAATAATTGTTGAAATTGGTTAATTCTTTCTTGAGTTTCTCGTCTTGATACGGGCTACCTGTGATAAGAAACAAGGATGCCAAATGTAAGACGATCCAAAGTTATTTTAAGGACAAAAAGATCAAGTTCAGAGAAAATTAGAGGCAATGGAACGATCCAAAGTTATTTTAAGGACAAAAAGATCAAGTTCAGAGAAAATTAGAGGCAATGGTCTTATCTTGATAAAATATTGTTCTATTTGAGTTATTCTTTTGCCTGTTTGCCCTGACGGATCAGGGCTACATTACAGAAGACAGAGTATTAAAAGACTAACACAACCCAAGGCCATTTCAAGGTCAAAAGGTCAAAATCAAGATCAAATGAGCATAACTCTGAAACACCCAAATAAAACAACATTACCTAAGCTACCGCCATATTTCCTTAATTTTGACCTTTTGACCTTTTGACCTAGTCGTGGAGAGGGTGACCTCTATGCGGATCCTCGGAGTTACCATCCAGGATAATCTTCGAACGACCCTGCACGTATCTGAGCTGCTGAGTGCCTGTTCAAGATCTTTATACGCTCTGAGAATACTGCGGTCCCATGGCCTACCACCAGAAGCGCTGCATGAGGTCGCCAGAGCAACATCAGTTGCACGTCTCCTGTACGCTGCACCGGCATGGTGGGGTTACGCCTCGGGTGAGGACAGGGAAAGACTCGAGCGTATGCTGCGTCGGATGCGGAGACTGGGGTTTCTTCCAATAAATTCGCTAACCTTTGAAGAGATGGCGACCATGGCGGATGGCGGATTGCTGCGGGCAGTAATCCAGAACGAGTTCCACGTTCTACGTGGCCTGTTCCCTCCTGTGGCCGAGAGACGCTACAACCTACGGCCCAGACGGCACCCGTTTGAGCTGCCCCTCAAAGACAATAAAAACTTCATACCTAGAGTCCTCTATGCTTGTGTTCAAAGACTATATCCATTCCTCATTTGAACATTAATACCTTTATTTTACCAACGTTCCATTTTTGGAAAATAATTTGTAATGCTAAAAAATATAATTCTGCCTTGGTAAATTTATTATATTTGCACATCAAATGAAAGATATAAGAATGGAGAATGTAAAACAGTGGTAATTTTCTGATTGACTTTATTTATTTTTTTGCTACAGATGCGTAATTTTGACGAATTTTGTGATGTTTGAAAAAAATCTTTTAGGAAGTTGAAATAAATATTTGTGTCATAGTTTTACAGGTGAGACACGTTGTATTTTGTTGATTGATATATAAAGTCAGTGATAAAAATCAAAATTACTGAAAAAAAGCAAAACTCTAGAAAAAAAACCCAGTTTTGAAGCATGTTCCATTTTTGGAACGTTGGTGCACTCTCATTAGTATAATTCCAATATGAGGTGATTGTGTTCCTTGTTCATAATTTGCCAGTATATATACTGTTGGATTGTTGCATGTATCAATAATTTGTTTTTAATATTATGTTTCATTTAATTTATTTTTAACCAGGGGTGTAGCCAGGGAAAAATTGGGGGGAAGTTTTCTGGGCTTTCCATTGGAAATGGTCGAAAACATTCAGTTTTTTGCATTTCGCATATAATTGCATAGAAAAAATGTCGGCAATTTATTTAGGGTGACCCCACCCCATCAAACCCCTTATGTATGCCCAATGCCCATGTTTTAACACTGATTTTGTAATAAGTAGTACATGTTTTAAATTGGAGTTTTAGACAATAACGCAATAACTGCAACACAGTTGAGTACCTGATGCACTCTAATAGCAACTGCAATGTCTAAATCCATGATACGAAGTGTTCTGCCATGCATGCAGCTGACAAGAGATCTCTCTGTAATGGCAGAATGTGCACTGTATGATCAGTAACACAAATCTTTGCAATTTGGAATTGTTCATTTCAAATTTAGCGTTTATGAGTCGGTGGATGCCTAACTATGGACATCATGGGTTAGAGATGTTTGTAAGAGGAAAGCCAATCAGATTTAGTTATAAGATCTGGATGTCTTGTTCATGAATAGGATGTTCATCCATATCACGCAACAATTTATTGTGGCAGGAGTAGGCGACCCACATAAACCACTTTTGGTGAGCGCGTTGCCATGAATTTTGCCTAACTCATCACAGGAAACCATTTCACATGCTATTATTTGACAATCTTTTTACTAGTTACAGTCTTCTGTCTAAGCTGAGGTGTAGGGCAGCAGTCATTCAGAGGTGCTATTTCAGTTCAACCATCACGGACATGACGTCCGTGATGGTCGAACCGGAACAGTACCTCTGAATGACAAGAAAATGTTTGCAAAACAAGAAAGAGGTACATTTGAATACACATGTCATGCCAAAATTGTTGTTGTTAGGTTGTCAGATAACAATGTAGTAGCATGTTCCAGCAGTATCAATACTGTAAATCCTGTGAAAAGTGCTCAGGCACGTCAAAGGTTGCCATGACACATTGCGATGGGATCGAGCAATACATTCCTCTCATTAGTCGGACTCGTTGTTTTTTTCATTTTTTGAAGAAAAACACAACCAAAGAATATGTCATGTACCTCAAGATACTTCAAGTGAACTGTTTTGAAAGTGTTCATACCTTTAAATAAACTGGTTTTCAATAAATTGTGCATAAGCCAATATTGTATCGTTTATTCATGTTAAACTGCCATTGTAAAAAAATGCTAGTGGGAATGACCCAACGTTCCATTTTTGGAACATCCCAAAAAATTACCTTAAATGTGAAATATCACTAAAAGATTTTCTTTTCTGTTTTAATACCATCAACATACAACACATATCTAAGGGCCATCTCAAAATTCCACCTAAAAGGCATAGTGGGTAAATAAAGGTAAAGGTCAACTATGTAACGAGTAAAACAAAGACCTATTATTTTCTATAAACTCTTTGACATTGTAACTGATTGCGGTGTGCCAATTAGAGGTTGTCTTTCTCAATAAACGAATATAATTAGTCTATCAGCCCTGAACCAGTCAGCGACTTCTACAAGTTCAACACCACACCTGATCGCTAGGGATTATCCCGACTGTTATTAGCTGTTTTGTAAGGCGCCCTTGTAACGGCATGGCCGTTGCGCGGCGACATATAAATTGTAATAATTATTAATATTAACCCATTAATGCCCAACTTTTTTGTTCTGTAAAATATTTTGATTTTTAGTTACTTGCAATGACTTTAGACCATATCTCCATTATTTTTGTTTATATTTCACTTCCCCAAATTTTTTTCGCACTTTAAAGTTTGATCCCATATATGGGATTGTAGGCACGAACGATGGCGTCAACTGCTAGAGCAAACCATAATGTAACACTTACCGAATTACACCAGTCAAAAACATTTCATTGCGCTAATCATGTTAAAGCTCTTCTGAACAAACATTTAAAAATGTTACTACAAAGCAAACAGTTTGATTGCATTTTGCTCATCCTCAAAATCAGTCATACCGGGAATAATCACTTCAGCTTCGTATGAAAATTTTCAAAACAGCCCACTTGCAGGCCGACGTTGCACTTCAGGCATTTCGACTTGGCCTTTCTTCCGCAAGCACTTCAGCTGTGTTGGGTTGCTGTGTGGATAATGCTCTTACCCATTAAAGAGTACATCGACAGATACCCCCGGTACTCGGCGGTCAAACGGAACCCTGTGCCCCGTTGGACGTCCAATTGGCTGTCTGTAGTGTATCGCTGGATATAGACAGCCGTCAACATGAATTGTTTACAAACGTGATGGCCATAGTACTGGGTACGGAATCATGCTCTCTTCGATGCTCAATTGCTCATGTCCTGCTGACAGGGATTGTAGAGGAGAAATCGTTCATTCATTGTCCACAGAAGAGGTCGAATTTTTATCCATTTTGTCACCAGCTGTAAGAAAAGTGTTGTGAGCTACATGTGGAAACTGTAAAATTTCCTCAAACCTATTCCTTGCCATAACCGAATTGACAGGACTATTCATGACGTAATCGTCCTATTGTCAAGATATGCGACAACATGGAACAGTTGAGTAGCCACTGATTATCAGGGTCGCAGGAAATGATCGCATTTCGTTGCTCTCGACACCAAAAGTTGGCTTTCTCTTCTGCCCGGCATACTTTGTAGTGCTGTTGCACACAAACTCAAACAAACTGGCAGGTGTCCGAGGAACGTTGGCTTACTGACCGACCATTGAAGAAAACGCGAGGATGCTGATATAGATCACGCTTGCCCCATCTTCCAGGCTGCTGCTCTTGCAGTTGCAGCTGTGCCTTACATCCAGTTGATGATTTCAGGAATTTCAGTGGAACGTTATCATTGTCTGAATCGCGGTGTTGCTCGCATTCCATGTTGTCTATGTCTCGCCTTTCAGTTCCATCATACGTTCTGGCATCAGCTTCAGCTAGGAGTCCATTCGCCCATTTGACAAGTTGTTCATGACGCCCCTTCCTCATGACCACTGTCTTCATCAGTAGTGACCACAACATCTGGCGGACCAATGAGTATGTTACCCATATTGAAGTGATAGGCCTATGACATTCCAAGTTCATGCAATACATCAGCATTCAGCAACCAGGTAGGCCTATGTGTGCCTGCATGGAAAACCAAAGCCATTTTTCAAGTGTGGGATCATTCATTCACTTTGGAACTGTATTGACAACATCAACAGCATTTTGAGACGTAACTCTAAGATGATTTGCAAACTTGCATGTTGGAGTGGTCTCTCGTGCCTACAATCCCATATATGGGATCGGGCTACTACCACCCAGCCATCAATAATAAAATCATTTTCTGCCACAATGGCTAATACCTAATCACTAAAATACATTTTTCTAAGCAATGAATAAGTTATTTTTGTTTAATAGTAAATGAGTAAATTATACTAAATTTTTGCGCGTAGCCATTTTGACAGAACATGAATTTGCAATACTTATCAAGATATGACGTAATTACACCCAAAAATACACAAAATCTGCTAGGTGTAAATTAATTATCTTGAAGAACAATATGTCATAAGTAAATCACTTTAAAAATTATTTGACATTACACTTTGTTTAAAGAAATATTAGCAATTTTTAGCATCATCCCATATATGGGATTGTAGGCACTAATGGGTTAATATTAATATTAATATTATTATTATTATTATTATTATTATTATTATTACTGTTATTATTATTCTTATTATTATTATTATTATTATTATTATTATTATTATTATTATCATTATAATTATTATTATTATTATTATTATTATTATTATTAATATTATTATTATTATTATTATTATCATAATTAGTATTAATATTAGTATTAGTATTAATATTATTATTTAGAAAAGGATTTTTAATAAAATAATCTAAGGCTATTTAAATTAAAACCTAATTTAATGCCACTAAATTCAAACTCTACTTAATGGTATTTAATTAAAATTAGTACATGAGAGATTAAATAATTATGTTACACGAATCAATATTTTATTCCGTCTTCATAATTGTTAATATCTCATGCATTAATTTTTCATTATTGCATGATTGCATGCATACACAATAATATAATATCCATACATACATAGTTTTACATACATCTGATCTTTATCTTATCTGCTATATCTTTTTCTTTGTTGACACGCTGCAGACGCGAGTTACACGTCATTTGCATTCATGTGCAAAAATTGGTGCGCTAAGTGTTCTAGGATATTTAAAAAGCTGTCAATCCGGTGCAGAAGTGATTATGCTATAGTCTCTATGGCAGAGGTGCTTACTTGTACACTATAAAAGACTATCGAACAACCCAGTCATGGATTCAAGTATTGGTCTTGCGACAGGTCTCACGGTTAACGCCGCTAAAAGCCAAGTGAACATAACATGACATAGACTGGAGGAGAATGCCTCCTTTTCTGTTACAACTTCCTGCGTTTTGCTAAACATCACCAGTGTTGTATCAATTACATTGCAAATGTAATTCAATTATAATTGCAATTACATGCTTGTAAATGTAATTCAATTACAATTGCAATTACTTGATTGTGAAAGCAATTGAATTACAATTACATTTTGATTGTAATTCAATTACCAATTACTTTTCAACTATTTCTTTAAAATTAGCAAATGATAAAGAATGTTTTCGATAATTTTTAATTCACTCTATTTTTAAATTAAAACATCCAATGGGCCAATGTCCTGTAAATTTTAATTTATACATGCAATTGTATTATAAGTTTGTCAAGTATCCGAAATACGATTTACAATTATGATCCATTAAAACAAGTTAGAGTTTATTTGATTTTCAGTAAAGTTTTTCAAAATTATAGTCTGTTAGAGAACTCAGTTGATTGCGCCTGGGTGAGTGAGTCAATTTGTCCAGCAGTGCTAAAGAGCGACTCAACTGGAGCTGAAGATGGAAGCTTTGTTATCTGTATGCAGCCGCAGTAGGCTAACTAAGAATGAGTGCATGACTGCATGAAAAGTCTGATAATGATTGGCAGCCCTTTCCCTTGGGTTTATCAAAGTGTGCTCTAAGATTGTAAGAGGGGTGTAAGGATAGAATAATGTTGACAATTATGTTGCCATGCAGTCATAATGCAGAGCATTTTATTCAATTAAACGGATGGCCCACATCAACCCGGCAGGCTGGCATCTTTGCTGACTTTATGAAAGTAATTCGTAATTGACACTTCATTCAATTACAAATTACATGCAAAATTGTAATTGAAATACAATTACTGGACTTAAAATGTAATTCAATTACAATTACAATTACGGAACTTTTAATTCAATTACGTAATTCAATTACATGTATTTCAATTACTGAACAACACTGGACATCACCAATAATTGATTCCATATTCTCTTCTGTGGTTTCAAACCATACCGCGATCACGGATTGGCCATGTCCTGACTGGGGGACTTACTCCTGAGACATGTCATTGAGGACATAATTTGAAGACAAAAATAAGGCCCAAACAGATGCTGTTGGACTGTATGGTGACGAATGGATATAGCAGCAGGCTTAAAGAAAAAACTCAACACTGAGAGTATTGGCGTCATCGGACTTCGAGCCTGCTGATCTGAAGCAGAGACTATGATCTAGGGAATCTAGGATACCCTCCTCAAAGCTGTCTTACCTGTCCTCGTTTCCAAAACAGCATTGCCGTTTCATGCATGTTTCTCTCAATGCACCAAATAAATAGCATTTTACCTGAAACAATAAAACCAAAAGTTACTGTAATGGTTCCAGTAAAGCTGACGCTATGAAAAGCACCGGTAAATCATTTGAATGATCTTTCTATCGGTATGGTCTTTATTGCAAGGTTCCATATTGAAAATCTGCATATAAGTTATATAAGATCTACATACAATATTACTTTATTTAAAGAAGAATCATCATCTTAAATTAGTGTAAACACAAAGCTGAACTCTTTGCCTTACCCTTTAAACTGGTAAGTTTATCTTCATTGCGCTGTGTTTCCTTGATTTTTTCCAACAACCTTCGACACATTTTATTCTCCTCAAAATCTTTCGCCTTTAAAATTAAAGCAACTTCAGATAAAACGCAGTCTATTACAATTAAGCTAATGATTATATTTTACAATTTTGTGGGCTTATAAATAAATAGCCAGCGCTATATATATAACAACCTGACTTCATGTTCCTAGACAGACGCCTCGTATGCTACACATAGACCCGATTCATTCTAATATTGTTGGACAACGATCGCGCTGCACTCGCTAAAAGTTTTGTCGCAGGAGTTAGGCCCTAAGTGTCTTGGAGGGACACCACACAAGTCTTCTGAATGAATGAATATATGAATGTCAAAAGGCTGTTGTTTGTACCACTTGTTCAGTTTGATCGATATAGACTTCAGATGCTGATTTTGCTCGATATTAGTGGTATATTTGGACGTCTACCCTATAATATTATACATGTGTATTCTGTATTCTGAAGGTTTCTCGTATTTTAGCCTTGCAAATCATCAGTTTTTGATCTGTCTTTAGACGCACTGTTTCCAAACCCAAAACGTAATTTTGAATGCCAATCGGTTTTAGGTAAACTGGTTACCGTTTAGAAACCGAAGCGCCTTATATATAGTGCTCACTTTTTGAACTGGAAAGCTTTGATTTTATTATTTATTAATGCAGCGGTGCTTTAAAGTCGTTCGAGTGGCGTCGATCATCCATCACAAATAGGTTCTGTGACCAGACTACCGGGTACTCACCACGATGTCTGTAATGTAGGCACATGACTGCCTGAGGGATACATGGACAGTGCGACTTCTACCATCCGCCAGGGATTGCCAGTCAAAGAACTTAGCTGCACTCTTCGTTCAACTCTCGTCATTTTTCATCTTCAATGCAACAAGGGCATTGGGACTCGGAACATGGTGTGGTGTCCACTTTGAATGGGATTCCATTCTTCTTGTGCTTAAAAGGTAATTGTGCGTTGATGGAACTGGAAAACGTCACAGGTTGTGTACCGCCATTCGTGTTTTCTTCCAGTTACCTCAACATTAGTTGATTCGAAATGTTATTATCTCTAACATCGATGAGTATTTGAGTACCTATAATTGACTACGAAGTCTTCAATTACATTCGAAATTCGACATAAGTTTATGAATTCATTTGGCATTAGGATTTTCCTCATATAGGACACTGTGGAAGACAGAATGATCTGTTTGTTGAGACTTGTAACGACCCTGGACAAGTTAAGCACTCGAAATGATAACAATTCCAAAGGATCCTGATTTCTTGTTAGCTCAGCGTGAGAAAGGACGTATGTATACAGGGTCAATGGTAGGTGTGGATGAAAAATTAACTGCAAAGCAGAAACAATCAGCAGAAAGCCAGGAACAGATGCTTGCCAGAAAACGTAGAATGGAACACTTGAAGAGAATAATAATAATAATAATAATAATAATAATAATAATAATAATAATAATAATAATAATAATAATAATAATAATAATAATAATAATAATAATAATAATAATAATAATAATAATAATAATAATAATAATAATAATAATAATGGCAATTTATATGGCGCCGTAACACGGACGCCTTACAAAACAGCTAGCAACAGTCGGGATAAGCCCTAGCAAGCAAATGTGATTTTAGCATGGATTTAAAAGAGTCCACTGAGTCGGCCAATCGATTAACAGCAGGAAGTCTGTTCCAGCACCGAGGACCGGCGGCCGAGAAAGCACGATCGCCGAAGCGCGTCCTCATTCTCCGCACACGGAGAACGTCGGAGATCGATCTTCGCAAGCGATCTGAGCCGGAGCCTGGACGCGGAGGAATGAGTCCCGGTGCAGCAATCGCGCAAGTACTCGGGCGCAGCTCCGTGAAGGATTTAAAGACAAGCAGACAGAGCTTGAACTCGATGCGGATCGGAACAGGCAGCCAATGGAGGACATCGCGGAGGAGCGGCGTGATGTGATCGTACTTCCTCTTATCGCGGTCCACTTTGGAAGCGACGAAGGCGGCGACAGCTGCTCTCGCAGCCTCAAAAGGTAAGGACTTGATGCAGCTCCTGATGAGACGGAGCTGGCGAAAGCAAGAGCCGACGGTCCACGCGATATGGCGCCTCATGGACAGATCGGACTCCAGCAGGACGCTGAGATCACGAACAGAGGTCGAGGGCCGTATCTAAGCCCCACAGACATTCAGCGCGTCGGTGTCGAGATGGAGACACCGTCTGCTAGTCGCGCATCACAGAAAGTTCGTCTTCTCGGGGTTGAGTCGCAATCTGTTGTACCGCATCCATTCAGCGATTCGCTCAATGCAAAGAGAAGTGGTAAAGAAATAGCAGAACTGATATCCTCAAGCAGCAGGAACAGGGCATAGCTGATAGAGTTCGAGCAATGTCTTTTGATACAACAAGCTCCAACACTGGCCGGATTGCTGGTGCCTGCGTCCTCCTAGAACAGAAGCTAGGTAAGGAGCTGCTATCACTAGCATGCAGGCATCATGTAATGGAGCTGATCATTGGTGCAGTGTTTAAAGTCTGTCTGGGATCCACATCATCACCGGAAGTTCCACTCTTTAAGCGATTTCAAGGTCATTGGCAGTTCATTGATCAACAGAAATATGAAACAGGATTGACAAATTACACAGTATCAGGATCAATGCAAGGCATCAAAGATGGTGTTGTTGAGTTTGCAAACAGGTATCTTGAAAACAGTCAGCCAAGAGATGACTACAGAGACTTCACTGAACTTGTTATTATCTTTATTGGTTCCACCCCACAGAGAGGGATCCGATTTATGGCACCTGGAGCCATGCATCATGCACGCTGGATCTCAAAGGTAATTTACTCTTTGAAGGTGTGGATGTTTGGGGGCCAGTTCCACTTAACACAAAAGAAGAGAAGGGACTACAGGATGTTTGTGTCTTTGCTGCACGTGTGTACTTGAAAGCCTGGATTTCAGCTCCATTTGCAGCCAGTGCTCCTTAAAATGACCTTCATCTTCTAAAATCACTTCTTGAATACTCGGCAATCAACACAACAATATCCAAGGCAGCATCTCTCAAATTTTCAAAACACTTATGGTATTTGTCGCAAGAATTGGTTGCTTTAGCTTTCTTCGACAACCATGTAAGTTCTCCTACAAAGAGGCTATTGATTACAACGATGCAAAATGATGATAACCATAACCAACCTTTAACCAACATTTTTATTGAACCCTTCTTTGACAGACAAACATTTACAAATAAGAATTGAAACAAAGCCGTAGGGAGAAACAGAGAAGAAAGAAGCCCCCAATGGACCTAGGTCTCGCTCAATGAGGTCACACGTTATTCACACGACTGATTTATCCAATAGTTTCGCAATTTGTGTTTGAAGAGGTAGATATTATGTGAACTACGTATCTCAATAGGTACGGTGTTCCAGGACTTAGGACCCATACATTTAAGCGAAAACCTACGAGTGTTAGTGCGGTAATCAGCAGGTCGTTAGTTGCTTGCAGAGCGTATGTGGTACGGGTTGCTTTCCGAAATTGGTGTGAAGTAGTTGTCGAAGGTAGACGGTAGTTGTCTAGTGGTGTATCCGAACATGAATTCATTAATTTGCTGGCTAGTTATCTGATCAATTTTCAGAATGCACAAGTATTCGAAGGCAGAATTAGTTGGTAGAAAATAATGGCAGCTGATAATAGCACGGATAGCTAAACTCTGAAGGATAACTAAGCGTTTTAATCTTGAAGGGTAGTTCGAAGCCCAGTAGTTTAGGTAGGAATGGACAATGGAGTAGTACAGATTGAGATGTATGCTAGTAGGTAGGAGGTAGGCAACTCTGGATAGGATTCCTATGTTTTTAGCAATCTTAGCTGATATGTGAGCAATGTGGTCCTTCCATGTGAGAAACTGGTCAACATATTATATACCTAGGAATTTAGCAGTACTTACTTGGGGTATGGCTATGTTATTTATAGTAACTGATCCTTTAGCAAGAGGGACAGGTTTACGATGCTACCGGAATAAAATAAAATATATATTCTTAGTTTTAGACACATATAATAGAGATAGTTTATTCGCAATAAACCAGTTGTTTACATGTAGAAGCTCTTGTTTCATAAGTTCAATTAGTTTGTCGTAAGATTTATGAGAGACAAAGATAATCGTGTCATCAGCAAAATATAGTAGGAAGTGCAAGAGGTGAGAGGCATTGGGGATTGGGGAGGTCATTAAATTTTATGAAGAGTAAGAAGAGGAGAGGACCAAGGATAGAGCCTTGGGGTTAGAGGTCTGCGGGTACAGCACTTTTGCTACCCGACCCGTACCCGTAACACAGAACCGTTACCCGTACCCGACTCGTACTCAAAATTACTACCCGACCCAACCGTACCCGCGGGTATACCCGTACCCGTCAGGTCATTAGCACGCCTTCCCAAAGTCCCTATCCCTAACAAGCCAATAGGCTTGCAACTTAGTGGTAGTGTAGTGGTAATAATAAATAATGATGATGATGATCGTGGTAGTAGTAGTAGTAGTAGTAGTAGTAGTAGTAGTAGTAGTAGTAGCAGCAGCAGTGGTAGTAAGAGTAGTAGTAACAGCAGTAGTAGCAGCAGCAGCAGTTGTAGTAGTAGTAGTAGTAGTAGTAGTAATAATAATAATAATAATAATAATAATAATAATAATAATAATAATAATAATAATAATAATAATAATAATAATAATAGTAATAATAATAATATTAATAAATAATAATAATAATAATAATAATAATAATAATAATAATAATAATAATAATAATAATAATAATAATAATAATAATAATAATAATAATAGTGATAATAATAATAATAATAATAATAATAATAATAATAATAATAATAATAATAATAATAATAATAATAATAATAATAATAATAATAATAATAATAATAATAATAATAATAATAATAATAATAATAATAATAATAATGGTAATAATAATAATAATAATAATAATAATAATAATAATAATAATCTAATAATAATAATAATAATAATAATAGACGGTCAACGTATGGAACCTGTCACATGCAAATGTTGTTCTGTCTCAATTGCATTGTACATTTTATCTCCGTGGTCTATATGCTGTCACCTAGAACACTAAGTAACTGTTAAAAGTAGGCCTACGTTGCAGACCCTGTCAGGCCCATTGTGCGCCGACATTCTCTATTATATGCAATGGTGACATTATTACCCCAAAGTTTCACATCGGTACGGGTAAAACCGGGTATACCCGTACCCGTGATGACCCTACCCGTACCCGACCCGACTCGTGAAATGCGTACCCGACCCGTACCCGATCCGCGGGTACGGGTCGGTACGGGTAAACCCGCGGGTACGGGTATACCCGCAGACCTCTACTTGGGGTACACCATGTTTAATATTGTATTGTATTGTATTTGATCATTTATAAAGCGCTTCTCATAGCATAAGCTATAAATCTTAGTGTAGACAGAGAGCCGTTGCATAACACCTGTTGGTACCTGTTACTGAAGTAGCTCTAAAACCAATCAAGTGCTACCCCTCTTATACCAATGTTTTCTAGTTTGATAATAGTATATCGTCGTTGACCGTATCAAAGGCTTTTGATATGTCAATAAACACACCAAGGGAGTATTCGTTTCGGTCAATAGCAGCAGTTATATACTGTCCTTAAGATTTAATAGTGACATCATAGTAGAATGGCCTGGCTGAAAGCCATGCTGGTAGGGGCAAATGAGTTTTTTGTCTATGTAGTCAAATAAGCGTACGTACATAATCTTTGCACGGATCTTTGAGAAGTAGTTCAGGAGAGAGATGGGTCTATAGTTAGCAATGTTATCATTTGGGCCCTGTTTATATATCGGAATAACCTTAGCTGTTTTCAAAGCAGCAGGCACTATGCCAGTGTTTAGGGAGCAGTTAATTTTTCTGCTATCCGGCTTGCAATGCAGTCAACAATAGGGCTAATTATACTTGGGTTAATTTCATCACGCCCCGAGCTCTGGGTTGTTTTTAAGGAGTGGGCAATTGTGAGTACTTCTTCAGGTGTAGTCGAGTAAAGAGCAAATGAACTAAGGCTAGAAGATGCCGTGTAAGTGGTAAAGGATTTTTGGGAGGAAGGAATTTTATCCACCAGTTCTTGTGCAATGCATGTAAAATAATCATTGAATCTTTCAGCTATCAGACTACCATCAGTAATTTCTACATCGTTCATTGTTATACACTTAATTAGTGTATCAGAAGATTTTACTCAAGTATTGATTTGATTGTTTGCCATGTTTGTTTTAAATCCTCACTATATTTAGTAAATTCAACGGCCAGATAATTCTTTTCAATATTCTTCCGCAGCATTTTGAATTTATTTCTACAGACAATGAATTTGTTTCTATTAGCAGGTTTGAGGTTTTAACGTAGCTGGCATGAAGCTTATTTTTAGTTTCAGATGATTTGAGAAGAGCAGGGGTCATCCATGGTTGTCTATTGTCTAAGATTGTTAGAGGTTTTAGCTTTTTTGGGCTTAAGCGGAAAGGCAATATCATAGGCAGATTTAATTTTACTACTAAAAATATCATAAGCAGCGTCTGGGTCATTACTGACACAGGAGTCCGTTATACAAGACCAGTCTATCTGAGTCAAAAGTAATATAAAATTGTCTTTGGAAGCATCATTAATATGTCGCGTTAGACTGCTAGGGTTAACTTTTAATTTAGTTGTGATTTCAATCCAAGTCATGATGGGGAGATGATCTGATATGTCCTCAACAATTATAGCAGAGTCAACAATTTTGGAGATTCGGTTAGTGAAGAAATTGTCAATGAGTGTTGCGGTATTTAGTGTGATACAAGTGGGTTAAACGATGACAGGTAAAAGGTGACAAGAAGACATAGTATCCAAGAAGTTAAGCGTTGTTCTATGATCCTGTGCTTTTAGGAGATCAATATTGAAATCTCTCATTATGTAAATATCTTTAGTTTTAGCCTAGAAAGTAGCCAGTAAGAGATTCCATTCATTATTAAACTTATCCAACTCGTGACCTGGTGGCCTATAGACAACGCCTATTAGAAAGTAAGAGCCATTAGGTTGGGAGAACAGGAGAAATAATGATTCATAAGTAAGATGTGTGGAGCAGTTAGAAGAAAGATTGTATTTTTGGTAATTAATATGTTCTTTAATGAAACAACCGACCAATCCTCCTCTTCCGGTAGCTCTGCATTTGAATTCAAAATTATACCCAGGAATGTGGATGTTATTAGCCAAGTCAGTGTCTAACCAGGTTTCAGTGACTGCCAGAAAGTCAACAGGTAGGAGTGTCAGTAGGTTTTCAAGTTGAGAGAGCTTGGACACGATACTGCGACAGTTGACGTGGATAACTGAGAGAAGCCCGCTGTATCTACTGGTCATGGGTACTAACAAATGAGGAGTGTAATAAGTAGCCTACAGTCATTAGGACGCGTAGTATAAGAGACTTAATAGTTTTCGTCCGATGACATTGAACAGGGTCACATTAAACGAATCAGTGTTGACCTGGACACATTGATTGAACAAAATCTTGAGGACTTTATATCTGCGAAGTCACGGACTCTGATTGAATTAATGGAACTTCCAGATACATTTCTCACTGTAGATCCTGACCTGTGGAAAGGTAGAGAGAACTACCAGAAGGCCGCAGAGTCAGTACATGCCATTAAAGTTGTTAACGACCATGCAGCATGGCAATCATCCAGGAATTCAGTGGCCTAATGACTCATGATGAATTACAGCTTCAGTATTTGTTGTTCAACAGCACCGTCAGCACCAAGAAAGAGACACTCTCTGCGTCTACCAAAATAAGCCGAGAGAGTTGCATTGAACGTTATACTGAACATTTCTAATTATTGTGACGTTTAAAATTGTTTTCATTGCATTTTTGGATTGTGACCCATCAAGTTTTTTTAATTTAGAGTATACATGACTATTTAACTTGTCTGTAATTGTCGAAAAAGGAAACAAGTCTGGTTTACCGAAACAGCTCTTGTAATGGTCTTGTATGTTTTAATTTGTCAAAAATCGCTCTTTTTATAAACTTTATGGTCATTGAGCTACCTCTAAATATTAATATATGAAGTTCAAATTTTTTCTGTAATAATTTGAGACCAGTTGAAATAGTTCTGGAGGGTAGGATCACAAAAAGGAAGCGATTTTTTTTCTATTTTAAGCACCACCCTACTATCACAGTTATCCAAGAAGCAGACTTTCAACTTGCAATGCAAAAGAACTAGTGGGCATGGCAGGATGAGTTGGTGCTTATGATCTTCTAATCCTCTAAAGTCAAGAGATGATCACTCTTGACCCTGCGTAACTTAACTGTGTTTGCCAGCCCCATATCTATAGCACTAAACCGCTACTCTATATTTTGAACAACTTTACATAAAAGAAGCTTTCAAACTTGTATCTATCTATTCATGTGTTGACGAATTTTGGACTTTAATAAAGCACATTTGTGGAACATCTCAAAAACGCTGAACTTACTAGAGGACTTGCAGATTCCGTCAGCCATGTGTTTTCAATGTTGTGTGCTATCATCAACTCAGCGTATTTCTTCTTGTTTTTATTCAACAGTTCCTGAAGCACGGTTTTGTGCTGTTCACCCTACAGCCAGACGTTACACAATCGGTGGTGACATAATTGGAATGGAAGAGAAGAAATAGTTAATTCGGAGGTACAAACTCTACCATTAATTCAGTAATATCATTACACTAAAAGTAAAGTTATCCTTGCTGCTTTTGAACCAGAAGTTATCTTGTTTCTAAAACTCATTTAAAGGAGCCGTAAACTAATGCCTTCATACATAAATCGAGAATTAAGCTACATTCAAATTGTAAGAAGCTTCAAAGCGTGTATAAACCGCCCAACTGAACTCGGAGTTTTAAAAGAACAATTTCAACTTGAGGTTTTGCAAGTATGTTAATATAGCAGACGGTCTTCGCTGGCGGTCTCGCACAGATATGTAGTGACCGAACATGATGACCGACACACACACTGCTATTCATGACTGCCAGCTGAGGCGTAGTAAAGATGTAAGTACTGTTCGGAGAGACATTTAGTAATACTGGAAAGCAACTTAGCTGCTCGAAGCGGTATAGTAGCCAGAACTCAGCATGCCCATTTGAGGTTTCCGTTTAAAGAGTAGTGTATCTAGTCTGCAAATCCCATCTGACAAGCGCACGTGCATTAAAATCCACAGCGCGATTCTCCCAAATATTTAGAATTGGTCATAACGGAAAGAAATATAGCCTACTAGTGGTTCATGCATGAGTAAATGCAACCAAAGGCTACACCGATTCTCAATACTGTTTATAAAGATTAGATTAGCCTCAGGTATCATAGAAGCAAGCCTTAAGCATTCAGAAACAATTTCAGGGCGAGTTACATAAGATTACTTAAGTAACTTTGTTTATTTTATTCAGTTAGTAGCCCTTAACACATGAAACCTGCACACTAACCTTCCAGTTTTCCTGTAGCAGTTGCCTGAATAATTTTTCATCATCCCAAGCGGCAAACAGCATATATACGTCACTTGGTTTATTATTCGATTTTACTGAAGTAAGATAATCAGAATTCAGAAATTACATTGAACAATTTTATGCTTAAGCCGTGTTATAGCTTGATCTACTTCACAAATCTACAATTCTCGTACTGTGGGTTTGTTTAATAATGATATCGGCTTCATCAGGTCGCCGTGCTTGTTGGTAATTCAAAGAATATCTGCCATTGCACTCTCCACTTCTCATGTGTTGTCTACATTCTTTAAAAAAATGAACCCGCCAAAGGTCATCGTGACTTAACTTATTTAACCTAACAATAACTCAATCGCTTTAAAGTTGTAACTGATCAAGTAAAATTCCAAAGAATGCGCTCTATAGGTTGCTACATATAAAATTTAGAGAATGGCGCGTATAAGTCGCGAAACTGATCTTTAAAGCTGTCCACTGAAGTTTTAGAGGTACATTAGGGTGTCCCAAAACTACATAGACTTTTAAAAAGTTTATATATTTTGATGGCCAACCTCTAGAAAGTTTCCATGGGACTATTATAATATTGTACTCAGTTACAGCTAATTGGATTAACATTTAGGCGTGGCTCAAGAGACTCTGAGTTAAGCTTTGTATAGCTGAATCATACACATTAATTTACCATTGAGAGAAATTTTACCTCAGAGCATCGCAGGAGCTACACGCAATGGAGAAGTAATTTTGTGTCTTTTATAGGGTTTCCTCCTAGAAGAAGTCGAATAAGCTATCTCTAACATTGTAGGGTAATCCGACGACCTTCATTTTCAAGGTCATTTGACATGTACTGTCAAATAATAATATTTTGTCATCGGTGAAATAAAAAAAGAAGGTGTCAATCCAAGATAGGCTCATTTGGGTCAAGGAAATCCAAGAGAGTTATAAACAACCTGGTATGGCCATCGTATAACCATCGACTTCAAGGTCACTCGACCTGCTATGACTAACTGATGGCCTCACGGGAAATACAAGTGATGTAAAATAAATTCCTAGCGTCTATATGATGTTTTCAATCTTGTATTCCAAAGAAGTATATACTCAACAGAGTTATTATGAGCATCATATGCTCAGTGCATGACTTTGTAGTTCAATAAGTTCATGGTCCATTGACCTGCCACGTTTAACCTTTCGTTTTCCGGAACTACGAGTGCTGGAATTGTCTTCTTGATGTCTGTTAATTTTTATGGTTTTAGTAGCATCTAAATCAGAAAACTTGTACGCTTAACATTATAATAATCATTCGCTTTCCTCATTCTGCAGCTTCTCTCCAGCCTCTTTGTACCGGTGTAGGAGGAAGGGTGGACTCTATACGCATTTTGTACTCTAGAGTCCATGATACCTATAGGCACCGTGGACTCTAGAGTACAGCATCCCCAAACACGACAGTAGGAAACAAGGTGGACTCTAGGCACATTTTGCACTCTAGAGTCCGACATACCTGTAGGCACGGTGGACTCTAGAGTGCTATTAAATAAAATAAATCCTAATCTACAAATATCTACAGCGCCACTCGAAAGCCAAGCGCAGGACACCAGCTTATTCACGAGCGCTGCGTCTAGTCAGAGGGGTTGTCAAAAAGAATGGGCCAAGTGAAGTCAGAGTCCGGTTTCCGGAGGATCAGAGCAGATGTTAAAGTGGGTGTCTTAAAATTTTGGTCGAGGATTGGAAAGTACAAGAATAAACGATAAACAAACAATAGAATTATGATTGTTTTTTTCCATAGTGAAGACATTAAAGCACTTTCCTGAACACGAGATTTGTCATTATACGTTGTGATTCACAGTAAAATAGTTACAGGAAACTTTCTACAGCTTTCCAAGGTCATATGAAGTGTTTCAAACCAATCAACGTGTAACTTTATATTATAGATCATGGAATGTAATTACCGCAGAGGGACAAGAATGTGTCTTCAGGACTTCTAGTAGCCAAAAATCTTATTCTAGATTCTAAGATCACCTCTCTAAAACTTGTGGGTGGCAAACTGGCTATTGATACATAAAAGGTCACTGGGAACGCCATCGTGAGTGACATCTCGTGATCTGTTAAATATAATTACCACAAGGTGTAAAATATGGACTTTTCAAATTCCTTGTAGTCGACAGCACTAGTTACACCGAGATCTCCTTTCCAAAACTTCTGGCTGTGGAGATAGGAGCGGTAGGCCTAACTTCAAAAGTCACGGTGAGTGACGTTTTGTCACGTGTTCTGGAAGAAGTAACTGCCAAGGCTTTTCAAAAATATTTTATGTGAATCCCTCTTCCCAAAACCATAACTTGATACCTATATAATCCTTTTAGGAACAATACTTGAAGAGAAACCATTGATCCAACGAAATGTCAACTGTGACGTCAAAGTTTGACGTCAAGTCATGTGGCGTCATGCCAGAGTAACCTTATGAAACAAAAGCTATGTTGTATGGAAACATTTGCATGAAACTTGGCCAAAGGAATTTTGAATACCTCTTCCTGTTTGAAAGTTATGGATTAAAAACCGATATAATCTTAACTCCTCTAAAACTCAATTGATCTGGTTTGGAACCAAACAGCAGCTCCTTAAACTTGACCGCCAACTTCTGAAGTCAATGTATCCTGATTTCACATATTCATCCAGTGTCCGCGACTTGGGCGTCACCCTTGATAGAACCCTGTCGTTCTGAGAGCACCTTATGCACTTGACGCGCTCATGTTACTATCATCTGAGGCGTCTTAGAGCCATCAGAAGATCTGTTTCCTCTTCTATGTTTACAACCATAGTCCATGCTTTCATCTGCTGCCGGATTGACTACTGCAATTCACTATTTGCTGGGCTTCCCAAGGAAAGCATATCCTCCCTTCAGTCGGTTATGAACTCGGCAGCCAGGCTCATCGCCCGTCTCCCTCGCTACTCTCACATCTCTACCTACATGACTGATGTCCTACACTGGCTCCCCGTTGCCTCTCGTATCCAATACAAGGTACTGCTTTTAGCCCTAACAACTCAACTGGGCCTAGCTCCTAAATATCTTTGTGACTTAATGCGCAAACCCCTATCTGCTGTCTCTTCCCGCTATCTCCGCTCTGCGGATCGACTTGATCTCCTAGTTCCCCGGGCAAGGACTGCCACGGCCCAGCACCGTGCCTTCGTCATCGTGAAGCCTTTTATGTGGAATGACCTCCCACCATCAATCCGTGGTAAGATTTTAGTCGGGGTCCCACCTTCATCCATTCTTTGCTTGAAAACTTTCTTATTTCGCCGAGCTGTCACGCTGTATAGCTAGTACTGTAAGAGGCGCTTTACAAATTCTCAAATACGTACGATACGATAATCCCTATTGATAAAATTTCCACACAGGCTATTGCCTGAGGGGTATACTAAATTTGAAACGGCTTTGAGCTACGTTTAGATCATGTTCAATTTTTCCGAAACTTTGCATTTTTTAGCAGTATAGCAAAGAGAAACCTTTTAGAGGTTGGCCATTGATATTTGAGAACTTTGTTTTTTGGGGGACACCCTAAGGTACATTGTACTCTTTGTTGCACACCGTAACTCTTCTTACTTGCGCTGACAATCTGCATTGTAAAGAACCCTCGATAAATTGTTGCATTTAGGTTACATTGCATTGAGTACGTTTGCATGTATAGGCTATAGATTCTATAGCGTCTGTTATGTGTAACATGTACCTGTTATTTTCCACGTATTCGATTGCATAACGCATATATTATCAATAATATTAACATTTAATAATAATTAGTATTTACTTATTACTATTAGTATAAGGGGCCCAATGGCCCATTGCCGAAATTCACTTTCTGCTATTCACAGCGTGTAGGCACCTACTCACCATTTTTCAGAGCATCAGCGATAGAACTGGTGATGCGTTTCTTCTTGCTGACCTTTAATTTTATCAGCAGATCCGTTGGGTGTTTTGTTCGTATTTCTTCCAGTAGCTTAAAGACCAACTTGACTTTGGCCAGCGTTTCACGCAGAACGCCAATTTCCAGATAATCGACAGTTTGCCTGGCGAGCTCAGGCTGGATTTCGTTAGTGACCAGCATCTGCCCAATTACGTCACGCATTCGTTCGACTGTGTGTAACTCAGCGTTGGCTGCTGAGTGGTTGCTGCTGTCGGATGGAGTATGTTTAGAGATAAGGAGATCTTTGATTCCACCCAACAGCCCATTGGCTGTGTTTCCCTTAACAGTGGCAACAACATCTTTAAATTGTTGCACATCTTCGTAAAATATTGCTTTATCCAGCAATTGAACAATTTTGAAGAACAACTGGAGTGTTGTTTTAGCCTTGATATTGGCAATCACTTGTCGAACTTGGTCAGCAGATGTAATTTTGGTGACCAGCAATTCCTCGAGTCGATGAAACAGTTTTTCAGAGATTTCTGGCAAGTTATCCAGGGCTGCGCCACTGATTGAATAAAAGAATTCGCACAGTTAGTAAACTAGTTATTGGATGAAAGATAGAGCGTAATGCATAATTAAAATTTGTTACGTGGGGTATGTATTTCGTTAAATCATTGTATCTTAGGCTGTTTTGAAGAAGTAGCTCTAAGCTAAGTTACTGGTAACTAAATTAGCATCTTTTTGCAAAAAAGAGTGATCGTATTAATCATAGACGAAAAAGAAGGATCAGGAGGAAAAGGAACAAGGATATTCTTTAAGCCAATCTTGAGAGGAAGCGATGTGCCTGTATTGATGTATAAGTAAGGGTTAATGACTTTCTCAGCCTAGGTGTATTACAGTGGGTCATCGCTGGTCAATTCTTTAACTCGCCAGCTAATGAGCCCAACTGTGAAGTCAATTGGTTTAATGAATCAATCGACTAATACAATGCAAAGGCATAAATATCCAACATATCCGTAACTTCTTCGTATAGGTTCCATGATTCAAAACCAGTGATAAATAACACTGCGCAGTTGAAAGACAGACAAACATTAAGCTTAACTATGGTCCAAAAAGCAAGAGTATTAATCTCATTATCTCGTTAATACTAAGAAAATTATTGGGCAATGTCAAACTCATACAAAACTTAATGAGCGCTGTTTATTAACCGCATGGAGCGGTGTGGACTCAGAGCCCCCGTGGTGAGAAAACTATGTTTACTCTTATAAGAAAGTATGTCATCAAATTGTAGTCTTCAACCACAATCAGAGAGTTCTAAATGTAACGTTATGCATCAAACATTTCTAAGCGCTACTCGTACGTTAAAACGGAGAGATTCGAAAAGTACAAGAAAGATTCGGGTTCAAGTGACAGATCGTGTCGTACCTCTAGGGTAAAAATAAATTTTAACTTACTCTTCGGACACCAATTCTCTCAAAATAATATCAGCTGTTCCTCCAGTTCCCTGAAACAGAAGTAGTTGGATCAAAATCATAGCCCTTTACGTAAGGAGTGGCTATATATATATATAGCTATATATATATAGCCACTCCTTACGTAAAGGATATATATATAGCCTATACATCACAAACCAACTTGTGTAAAGCGATTAACTTTAGTTTGAGTTCTATGGAAGTAATAGATAGGTTTTACCGGTTGAACGAGGATGTCAGCCTATATTCTTAAGAATGCGTGTGTGGTGCGAAAAATTTCATATACAATATTTTAGCATATTAAATGCTTTAACCTGCCTATCAGATCCAACCCAACGTGGCCTAATGAAAATAACAATTGTTTTCGAACTGTATCGTTGTAATTTACTCCTATGCAATCAAATGGAATCCTATGCAATTGAATCTTAGTCAGATCTAATATAATCCTTTCTATTTGATTTATTCTATTCAATTTCATTGTTTTTAAGAATCTGATATTTTGCGCATATTATTTTATGACGTTTTACGCACTCACCTCTGCACTATAATTATTTTATGACGTTTTACGCACTCACCTCTGCAATAAGGACAGGAATTTTGTTCTCCAAAGCATGTTTAACGAAGCTGAACGCACTGACGCTGCCTCCAATTAAGATGTAGAACAATGGACCACCTATAAAAAATTACATAAGGATAACTATTAATTAATTTATTCATTGTCTTGATTTTTCACAATTATTTATCAGTAACTTTTACAATACAATACAATACAACTTTACTTTGATATTGCCCTCCTTCCAAAGTTCAGAAGTGCACATACACGCGATGTCGCAGATTTTGAGCAATGGACTTGCTCAGTGTCCCTACACAGTATGCCTAACTGTCTCGGGCGAGGCTCGAACCCGTATTCTTCGCGTTACAGGCCGAGCGCTTTAACCAATCAGCCACCGTGCTCCAACTTTTATAACGCTGACGTCTAATGCACAAGGCATCAACCAATGGCGCACAAAACACGGGTCGCATTCAGATTCAACATCCAGAAGATCAGACCATTCAGACCATTAAGTGACGTGTTGTCCATAAACTTGTTTCAGCAGCCAAATCCTGCGAATTGCTATGTCCGGTCTCTTTGCGATGTTTCACAAAGTGAAATAAGATCCTACACTGTTACACATGCATTATACTACCTTGTTCCCCATCAGACTCTTTCCGAGCCGGCATGTTTCTTCAAATCTTTTCGGGCTCGACTGCAAAGACTTTAAGATTTCCAAAGTGCCTTCCTAAAACCGTAAATGTTCTCCGTCGGTTCTCAGCCAATTCTATCCAACAACACTGACGTAGATTCGTAATCTCTTTTATCATCGTAACGCATCATCTCTTCTGCACTTTATCCTTTTCGCGGATGACACAAATGGTTTTCTGTCTCATAAATCATTTGAGAGATTGTTAGAGATTGTTAGAGCTTGTTAATTTAGAACTTATAGCTGTCGCCGACTGGTTCAAGGCCAATAGACATTCGCTTAACTTGTCCGAAACGAAGTTTGTCCTTTCCGCTCTCATAGAAAATCAGTTCCTCTTCCAAATTTTGTAGTGTCTATTTATAATACAGCCAGCTCGGAAGTAAAATCTTCGAAATTTCTTGGTGCTTATGTCGATGTGCACCTGACTTGGAAAGAGCACATTAAAAACATATCTACTAAAATTGCTAAGAATATAGGAATATTGTCTCGTATTTCTTATTTATTACCTCGCAACATTCTCATTAATTTTTATTACACTCTTATTTAACCATATCTGGCCTACTGTAATATTGCTTGGGCTTCCACCGTTCCACGTATCATTCCCGGCTTAAGAGATTAAATGTACTTCATACGCGGGCTGTACGCATCATCGCTGGTAGCTCCTTTAATTCTCATACTAATCCAATTTGTGATGACTTTGGTATTTGCCGGTTGAACAGATTAATAAATTACAGATTAGTTAATTTATGTTTCGCTTTACTCATAATTTACTCCCCTGTGCCTTTACAGGCTAATTTTCTAGTACGTCTGACCTTCACGATTACAGAGGAAATTCTGCTCGCACTAACTCTCGACTGTTTTCAATTAAATGTGTCGGACCTTCTGTTTGGAACAGTCTATCCCACAATATCTGTAGCTTGCCTAATCTGTCTTCATTAAAAAAAATCAGTACATCATCATCATCATCAGGATCCATGGGCCGAAAGCCCATAGGTGTCCAATGCAAATTTCGTCATTTGTTTCCATAATCCTCTATCTTGCGCCAATTATAGATTCAAACTGTGTAGGTCTTGTTTGTACCAATCCCTGATGTCATCAGTCCATTCCCTGTTAGGTCTTCCTCTTCGTCCACTACCTTCCAGCATTCCCATCATAACAGTTTTTATTTTTCTATTGTTGTCCATTCTGCATAATATATGCCCAAACAAACCCAGTTTCCTTCTCATTACTAACTGTATTAGATCTTCCATTACGTGTAACCTTCTTCGGACCTCCCTATTTGTCACCTTCATTGTCCAATTCAGGTGCAAAATTCTTCTATAGCAGTACATTTAAAAAAATCAGTACGTGCATACCTAATTGATCAAAATAAATAAATACTATATGATATGCTGCTTTACTAGTTAAGGTTTTTGTCTTTATTTTACATTACGGTTCTTTTTATGCTTCATAGTCCAGTTGGACTTATTAAGGTCAATCATTAGTCATTCTACATTTGTCTCATGGGTCTTCCTGTTGCATCCCTTGCATTGTTATTGTTAACTGTGTTAATTGTCATCTGTTGTACTGGGAATAATAAACGAATGATTGATCATCTCCTGGTATGCAATGTGCCCTAGATATCCCTAATTTCCTTCTTTGTAAAGAATAACTCGATGTGTTGGGTCCAATCACTACTACATCTATCGTTATTCTGTCTCTCGTTGAAGGCTGCTTCCCCACCACTTTAACTCATGACATGGGTTACTTGTTTATCATATGTTGTTTCAAACTATAGTCCCATCTCTACTTACAGTTAGGTTTCCAACATCGTGGAAATGATACACGTAGTTGTCAATTGTCTGAGCTCTAACTTCTCATCCCGCTACCTCAACCATCCTTTCCCAGCTGCCTACCACAAATACCATTTGTAAGGCGACATTGATTACGGTAACGATATCTTTGCTCCTCACGGCCTGCCTTTTCTAATATATGCGCTCTACTTAACGATGTTTCATCGGTGCCTTTATTACTTCTGAAGAAAATTATCCTATGACCGGCTGATTGAGTTTCACAGTTGTCTTGACCTGTTTTGCAAAATTGTCCACACAAAGAAAAGATCTGAATCAACGGTCAATTGACTAAACTGAAAATAGACGTGCCTCACAAGATGCCAGTAGCAGAAGGTCGTAACTTTAAGGACCTCTGTGACGCGACTCATAGTTTTTATGTACAGAAAACAAATTTTTATGCAAACTGCGTTGTCCGGCGTCCAAATATTTTTGCGAGCTCCTTGACTACACTAGAAACAGTATTTAACTGTAGACTAGCGACTAATCTGTAAGGGATTTGATGATACATTTTGAAGTGTACAAGTGATGCTCAAGTGTTAATATCTTCTGACTTTTCTACAATTAATTATCTTAAATTTTAAGAAATGAGTGCCATTTATTTTCCAAAAATATGTAGGCAATAAAATGCTGAGAATTGGGAAAAACTAACTGACGGGCATAAGATCGTTACATAGCTGCATATGACTACCTCTAATAATATGATCTATCTCGGTATAATGAACTCCATGACGCATTTGTTTTATCTTCTAATAATAAGCTCATTTACTTCAAAAATAATAAACCACTGTGCGACCTACATGTACTTAGATCTTTCTTGGCATCAGTTGTATCCTTTGTCGTCAGATTCAATTCGACCTTTTGACGTAGGCTGCATTCACAGCCTGACTTCTGTGTTCCATCGTCGACAAGAATAAAATGTGTGTGATGCTGATTCAGTGACAATCCAGTTGGATTGCTCTCAGACGCATAGCCTTTTGCATCAGGTGGATCCTAGAGAAAATTAGCCGAGAATCAAATGCTTGAGCGCGTACACATCCTAGTCTTACAGAAAAATATGTGGGCATACTAACTCGCCCAGGGTCACGATCAACAATATATAAATGGCGAACCAAATTATTACCTAAATATACGCACACACATTCATACTCACACGCATGTCTTCACCGTACGTTTTACTTAACAACACGAATGCAATCTGTACCCTTTTGCCTTAGGCTAATTACCAGCTTTGAATCCATGTTAGTATCTGCCCTTGAATCCCGCATGATGTCAATGTTTGGACGGCCTTACACGAAGTGCTTTGTCGAAAGCCTTGTCGAAATCTAGGTTTATTACATCTCCAAGTTTTCCTTCATCCATACTTTCATAGACTTAGTCAAAGAATAGATAACAGGTTTGTGAAATTTAAACACTTCTTGTAAATCTATGTTGTCTGCCCTCCTATTATATCAAATTCATTCAATTGTTCTACTATATTATCCGTAATAATTCTTTCTATTACCTTGTATTGTGTACAGGATCGCCTATGCGATTTGACGGGATTGTTTTGTCGAGGCCATTTTGACGGGGGCTGTTTTGTCGGGACCGATTTGTCCTGGGCCGTTCTGACGGGTCACCAATTAATAGTGTGATTTAAAGAAGTTGGGTCTTTTCAAATAGGCTTTGACTTCCTAGGCCTGTGCCATGTAAAATTTTTATATGACTATTATCTGATGATAACTAGTAATAAAATAAGCCCCATGCTCATACACTACCATATTTTCATCAGATATTGTCACTAGGTTCACAATGTTATCTTCTCTGGTTGACTCCATAGCATGTTGCTGCATACAACTGGTATTAATAGAATCCAAACAAACTCGATCTTTTTCTGGTTCTAGGACGTTTCGTCAACGGACGATTCGTCAACGGACTGTTCGTCAATGACTATTCGTCAAGGGGACGTTTCGTCAACGGACTGTTCGTCCAAAGGAAATAATAAACTTTTCCAGCGAAATCAAAAGATATTAAATAGATAATCCTAGCCGACGGGGATTATGTCCTGTATAACTGTCATCAATCGAACTTCTATTTATGCAAGTATTATTTTCATCAATCCGACTTCTAGTGTCACAAAAAACTATTTGCATCAGTCTAACTTCTACTTTCCCAAAAATTATTTTAATACAATCTAACTACTGTTCAAGGGAGAGTTGTTATCACCAATCCACCATCAATAATATTATATGTATTTTGCACACCTGCCGTCACGCTTAATGGGCTAGCAATTATTTTATTAGTCAACAAGAAGTAATTATCGATTCCGTTTGACGAACAGTCTTTTGACGAATCGTCCGTTGACGAATCGTTCGTTGACGAAACGTCCGCATACCCTTTTTCGCGATCCCTTCCAATTTTCAGCATCAGCATGTTAGTTGAAATGTCTGACAATAAAGGAAGTCTCCCTATTTGCTATTACGACTAGTTTATATAGCCCTTGGTGAGGTTCTTTGGTGGCATATGGTATCCTGTAGCAAACTTCCACAAACATTTTAGACCTATTGAATTTAAATTAACACCAAAAGTTTTCTCAAGCCTCGTTTTGCATCACCCTACTGCATTAACATTGCTAAGAAAATGAAGCAAAACACTCCCAACCATATACCCACCTAATTTGTGGATAACTTAGTTCATTCTAGATAATCTTCATCCATATAAAAGCTAGTTCACTGTCTTATGATCTTCGGCACTATCTACGATTCGGTTATTCGAATAATGCGGATGTCTCGTTATAATTTACCTGAAAAAATGCCAGTTTTGATCGCTTTGCGATAACTACTATACTTCTATAACAGTGTTCAATAAGAGAACCATGAAGCTGCATAAATAGGTTTTTTCTTTTTCACTGTTAGTTAAGGTTTTCGTTTTTTTTTATTTTCACGCTGTTTTGAATTGTGTTTATCATGTACTGTGTACTATGTACTATACTGTTTGCATTACTGTATGAAATTTGATGTTGCACTGTTTGTCAAGGATTTATCTATCACTAATTCAAATGTCTGAAATGTTGTTTTAGGTGTCCCTAGTTAGCGGGATCTTGATCCCTTTTGGGACTCCTCTTGCGGCCAAACCTGATATTTTGTGTTAAATGTTATGTGATTTTTATTTGACATGGCTTCAATAAAAGAGTTTTGATTGATTGATTGATTTGATTGATTGATGTTCAGCGTGGGCAGGTTTCCTTTCGATATGAGAGGCGTATGTATCTGATCCCGGATAGTTTGAATCTTATTGGATATAGTCGACCTTCTTTTAGGAGCTAGCTTTCCGATAAGGTAGTTTAACGAGTCGAGAGATATTCTCGTAGAAGTCTTATTATAAGATGAATAAACGTCATTATAATCTAACAAATGCAAACAAACACTTAAAATTCAAACTCCAGTTTCTTTGTATCTCATGTCTTCCCTTCTGCAAGCTCATATTATGCGTACATTGTATCTCTTTTTGTGTGGCAAGCAGTGAGTCGATTTACTGCGCTAACCGTATTGCCACCAAGTTTAAAGTCTTCAACATCATGATGACTTGTCTCGCAACCAATTTTTTCCACATTTTCCACAATTCGCTTTAAATACACTGTCAGAGAACTGAGGTGATTTATGAGTCACCAAATTGGAATAAGTATTACCAGTGACATTATTTAGTATATTAGGCCTATTAAACCCCGTGCCCAAATAATTCGCTTTAAATAAGTTACACTGTCAGAGAACTGAGAGTTCAGTTATTTTTTTGGCGATTAGCCGTTGTCAGGCTGTAAACGTAATAAGGAAGAAACATTACATTCAGAAGACTTTTCTTGTCTTCAAGACATCCCCAGTTGCTGATCCCGATAACAGCCTGCTGATTCTTGTCCTCATTCGCCAGTCTCTGTTTGAACTCATTTCCGATGAGTTGATCCACGCCTTTGTTTAGTCCACCAGTGATTATCCATGTATCTGGTTTCAACAATATTACTTCATTATGTTTGTTTTTAACACCATAGGCCTACTTGTAAATCTGAGTCCTATAGATGTGCGACAATTCGATGGTCACTGCACAAAGCCAGTGAGCAGGCTTGAACACACTATCGTTGGACCACAGATGTAGCGCAGCCGAATAGACGACAAAGATTTAGTGTTTAATCATCCGAAGATTGGCAACAGACAATTTTATAGTTGTAATTAGTATCTTCTAATACACGAATACCAAACCATAATCAAGTCAATATCCGGTAGGTCAGTTCGACGGGAATAGAGTTTTTTTTACATTCCTGCATATTTGGATTGGTTGACAACATATCTTTT
Source organism: Aporrectodea caliginosa (assembly GCA_020284085.1). Lineage (NCBI taxonomy): Eukaryota > Metazoa > Annelida > Clitellata > Crassiclitellata > Lumbricidae > Aporrectodea > Aporrectodea caliginosa. The sequence continues at coordinate 346,349 of JACEVL010000213.1, forward strand.
ATTGTATCATCTACTTCTGATTTTGTAGTTTAGCAAAACTTATAGGAAATGTTCATAGCGGCTTTTTAAAAGCTCTGGGTAAGCTCTCCTAAGAGGCAATTACGGCTATGAAGTGTTAGCAAATGTATTTTTGTTTAAGCCTCGACAATGTGATGGCAGGTGGTCAAGCTTCTCCATTGCGGACTCCTCGGACTAGCCTTCTGGACAACCATCTGACTCGACGCAGCTCTCGTGAATAAGCTGGAGCTTGCACTTGGCTCTCGAGTGGAGCTTTAGAAGTTTGGAGTTTACGATTACGATTGGATCTGCGAGCCGAGAGTCTACGCCAATATGATAACACTGTGTAACTGAGTTCGCTGCGTGGAGCAGAAATGTTAAGCGTCTTTCTGCTCTAGCGGAAATTTGAATTCCGAAAGACGCTTAACAGTCTAACACGCTAACCATTAGACAATCGAGTACTCGTAAAACAAATCAGTGTTTAATTGAGAAATGCACGAAAGAGTTTTATAAACCAAACGAGTGCTACATTGAGAAGTGCTGTATAAAAATGGAAAACTTTAGAGCGAAAGATAGACAGAGTGAATAAACCCGAGAAACAGACAACCGATACATAGACAATAAAAGAATGGACAGTGAGACAGACAGGGACACAGACAGGAAACAACAAAGAGACCGGCAGATGGAAATACAGACAACCAGACAGACAAAATAAATGGACAGAAACTCAGACATTTAGACACGTTAGAACTTTAGTCTATATAATAGGATTGTAACGCGGAGTGTTCAGTTTGAGCGTCCTTGAAACGGTTACTGTGTAGTGACACTGATTAAATCCTTCAAGCACAATAAAGCAGCACCATCGGCTGATACTTTACCATAAGATAGTGGTGCTTAATAAATATATAAATAATGACAAAAATAACAGCAAACAGAAAATAAAGAGATAATAAAAACAGACGTCATACAGTAGATAGACAGACAGATTGACGCAGAACGCCTCTGATTGGTGTGCACTGCGAGAGGCGCTATATAAATTGATAGATACAATACAATACAATACAATACAGATATATAACGCAGATAAACATACACACACGTGACACACCAGTGACTGAACCAGGATTCGTGTATGTTGGGCAAGAAGACTTTCAAAGTGACACCACGTTCAGAAGGGCGCCGACATACAACCGCCGTCTGTTCCTGTGGCTAAGTCCACCACTGACATGCATCCATTCATAAAACAGACAGATTAGAAGAGCGTGTACGCACTTGTTGAAGCAACGGCTTTTACAAGACTGCTGCATATCTTTTTCCTCATGGCTTGGACCGACTGGCTTGATGTCGCCTCAGTTGCCTCATTCTCTTCATCCGTGAGACGATCGCTGTCGGATATGACAGAAATGATTACATCCGGTTTAACCATTTTCCATACGTGAAACAGTTCCAAGATCTGCTTCTCGTCTGTTTCATTATCCAGTCGGACATACTACAATTTTAGATGAGGCACAGCAGAATTATGCTTCGTAACCTCGCTCGTCGACTTACTACTAATGTCATGCACATATGCACTTTAGTTTATTTAGATGGATGCGATTTCCTTACCTTAAGGTACAGGAACCAGTCTCGTGTTTAGAGAGTAGAGAAGTTCAGGCGAACTTGTAAAGAGAAAGACGACAGCAATCCATGGCAATTACATGCGTAAAAGTGCAACGATCCATAAGGTCGGTTTGTTTACATGAGTGCATGTATGCACGAAGGCATTCATATGTGTCTGAATGCGTCGACGACTTCCGAATTTGTCAATCGTTTGGGCTTCGAACTGTCGATTCGCCCGTTTGTCTGACCGTCTCCCTCTCGCTCTGTATCTCTGTATGTCCTTCTCTCTGCCTCTCTCTTTGTCTGAATATCAATACAGTCTGTCTGCATCTATCTGTCTGTTGGCACTTAGTCAGTCGGTCTGTGGTCGGCGTCCTGGAATTCCACACCCAGTACGGTTGGAGTGTCTGAGTCTATGTCTGAGTGTACTAATGATCTGGTGCCAGAGAAGTTAACCCCTACATATGTATGTAATACTATGTATGTATGTATGTATGTATGTATGTATGTATGTATGTATGTATGTATGTATGTATGTATGTATGTATGTATGTATGTATGTATGTATGTATGTATGTATGTATGTAATATGTATGTAATTATGTATGTATGCATGTAGGTATGTATGTATGTATGTATGTACGTATGTATATATGTTCGTCTGTCTGTGTGCGAATGGTGCTCATGTAGCAGGAGACGAATTCAACTGGTGGTCTTATGCTATCGCGTAGAGACTGAGCAACGAGCTACTGTCAACATCTGACAGTTGAAGTCGAAATGCAACTACCTCTATTCTTATCCAAGTCTGAGTAAAATCTGCTGGCTAATCAGCGTAATATTACGTTCACATAATTTTATTATGATGAGCTAAACTATAACCCTGTAGCGATAATTATCTGTCTTATAATATAATCAACTGGTCTTGTCTTCAACCATCCTCGATCCGAGGGTTGGTCGCTCCATGGACAAGTCTTCTCCACCTTTTTTGATGTGTGTGACTGTCCATGTTGCTGATTGGGAAAGTAAGGTGGTAGGTTCCCACGTCTTTCCACCTCGCAGTGGTTGATCATTGTGACAACTCACTATGATCGAACTTTTCATGTGTAAGCCGTTAATGATACCTCAATTTATTTTCCGCCTTACCATGATACAAGACCTGCTGCTGCCCAGGCCTTTGCCGCCAACGTTAGCCAACCTTTCAGGGTTCCTGCAGAGCCTGTCCACCTCGCGTAGCGCCCTAGGCGGTACTTCAGCTTGGCCTTCACCACTGATGGCATAGCCTCTACAGGCAATCCCCTACTGAGTTGTTAACACCCCCTCACCACGCTGAGGTGTGGGTCGGTCTTTTGGTAAATTGGCTTAAATGTACTAAATACCATATATATTATATTATATTATATATATATATTATATTATTATATTATATTATATTATATTATATATATTATATTATATATATATTATATTATATTATATATTATATTATAGCCGTGGATTATCGCCAAGAAAGTGATTCAGTTCGTTTGACTCTACGTGTTTGCGATAGCCAGTGATGACCTGACGAGCAACTGTCCATGTGCAACTGTCCGGCGAACACTAAGTAGGCTATTCCGGACACTGCTTACGCCAAACACCTTTGAGCCTTAAACTTCCTCTGGCCTATAAACCTTTTTGCTCTAGGCTTCAATTTCTGCTTTCGCTGTAATTACAAATGAAAACGAAATGTTGATGGGAAAATAATAACGAATCGTCATACTCGTATGTCCGTCCAGTCGGAGTCTTCCTCTTCATCTTCAATGCAGTCCAGTTTTCCAAAGGCGTCGGTTGTCAAGGTTTTTGTCCGGGGTTTCGTTTCATTAGATTCATTCTGAATGGCTTCATCGCTGTGGATGTTCTTACTGTATCCACATTCACAGAACCTACAAGCAGTAAACTTGACATGACATGACATTGCGAATACCATCGACTATGCTACAAGTGAAATCTATGTTCACGTTTCAAAATCCTGTTATGACTTTGCTATTAAATTTGTAGGCACCTACTTACTCGTTGTAACGACAATCCATTTATAGTTTGTTGCAGCTATTTAGTACATTTAAGCCAATTTACCAGTTGATTAATTGCTTCATTTAAAACTGTAAATAACCTTAGGGCTCAATGATGGCTTGCGTAAGCAGTGTATTCTTCGCGGGACAGTTGCACATGGACATTTGCTCGCTAGGCCAGTTGCTACCTCTAACTGTTGTATCTTATTATAACGCACTAATTATTGCATTTATCAATGTAGATACAGTGTCCATTTCACTCAGCATCATATTATATTTATTTAATCATATTTAACTAAATAAAAGTTTAAGGTAATAAACTTCTTCTAAAGCGTAGTCCTAAGCTAGCTGAATCTTTCATCTGTAGGGCCATTATAATCCAACGAGGTACCATAATATGGTACCTCGTTGGACTCAGACTTATATTATCAGTCTGAGTTTGATAGCATGGCCTGGTCTTTCGTTGCTCGTCACCCAACCAACATCTAATTGTGTTCGCTCTGCTCGGTCCTAATTATTAAAACTATTCTTGCTACCAATTATTTTCGCTAACGTCGCATCAACACTCAACAGCGCTTAGCTATTATATGCAAGCTAACAAACATATAATGGTGCCCCATCGGTTAATATCTTGAATTTGAAACCTGTTTAAAAATAGAAATTGCTAAATAATAATAATAATAAAAATAATAATAATAATTAATAAATATTTAATGATGGTACTCGATGGATTTATCTGTCGATGGATTTATCTCTCTTGAGTTTTGTAGTTTTTAAAAGTATCTCGAGCTCACCAGAACACATTTTTATACCGCTGTGCATCTATCGAGGCCAAGACCTGTAGTATCTAAACATTTTCTGGCATCAATTTCGGGATTTTGCAGGATTTTAGTTTAAATGTGTATACTGTTCAGCTGGAAAGCAGAATTTGACTTCATGATTTACCCCGGTAAAACAGTAACGTGTTACTTAGCAAAGCAGTAAAGACGGTCATTTATTTACATTTTAAACAATATCTTCACATCCAGTTTCATTCCTCCCACTCCATATATCTTCATTTCCATTCCTCTTCACATATCCATGTATAACAATAATACAACCCGACTAAACTGAAAGGCGGAGGGTATCTTCGGCCATTTCCACCACATGTAATGAGTCAAAGGCCACCCAAAGGTGTAGGTATATCCCCTGTTTGTTCAAACGAGTTTAAACTACACCGTTCTAAATTCACGCTACACACCCATGGACCCCGTCGGAACCAATGTCCCGGTTCCGACCAGGTGCCTATTAATCCTGTGCAAACAGGGAGTCGCTTTTCACGCACAGCGCATTCTGACGATAGCCGGTACAATGCAGATGACGATGAAAATCGATTCAGCAGTGAGCCGTTGCTAGACATTTTAACCCATCCAAAGGTTAGAAGACGACTGCTGAAACACATACCACTAGCAGCAAGAGCAGCGTGTAGGGACATACCTACCAAGATCATCCGGGCCGTTATTCGAGAACCAAACAGCCCCTTAAAATGGATAGATCTGCTCGTACTTTCGCCGATAATTCTGGCTAAGCCAAAGAGGGAGGTGGAAACCGGAACTTCAGCAAGATTATTCTACATCGCATCGACTCCTGGCGTTGTGGAATGGTCTTCTGTGATGAAGCTGAAGAAATCACGCCATCTGACTCACGCACTAGGAGGAATGACAAGGGCTACGGTCGGAGTAAATATCTTGCTCAGGTGGTGTCTAGCAGACTCGAAAATGGCGACATCTCTGCTCTGCTCTGATGACGTTCCTGTAGAAGATTCACCTAGAGTGATGAAAAACTGGAGCAGAAGCACTTAACGGCTTACGATGACAGAAGAACATTACCATGCCATCAAGAAGACAGATTTGACGCCATACAGGTTTATTGAAAGATGGCCTGTAATGCCATAGCTTCCTTTCCAGCAGCTTATAGCGGAGGACCAGATAGCTTCACACCACAACATCTAAAGAACCTTCTGTCCAATACAATAGACATGCATTTCGTGGAGACTATTACTGACCTTATCAATCTATTATTGAGAGGCGGGCTATAGAAGCAGATATCCTGTATGGCGGAATACTAATCTACTTGGGGAAAAAGATTACGGAATAAGACCAATCACGATTGGATACAGGTGGCGACGGTTGGCCGACAAGTGTGTCTGCCATGTTGTGACTCCATACCTATCTCAAAATCTGTCACCACATCAAATCGGCGTGTGAGTAGCAGGAGCTGTCGAGGCTGCTGTCCACGCAACCAGACGATACTTGCAGTCTATTCCTGAAGACCATATTATGGCATATTAAAGTGAAAGTGGACTTCTCGAATGCCTTCGGTGCTCTGAGAAGAGACTCAATGTTAGAGGTGGTAGCAGCAAAAGCTCCAGGAATATACAGATACGTATATGACAACTATGCCTACGCCCCCAGCTACAGATCAGAAAGCATACCATTCTTTCAGAGGAAGGCTCCCAACAGGGCGACCCCTTAGGGCCACCGGAATTTTGCCGGGCAATACATCCCCTTCTAGAGAGTTTGACAACTTCATTCACTGTAGGCTATATGGACGATCTTACTCTTGATGGACTGATTGATCAAGTTGAGCACGAATCCGCTTGATAGAGAAAGAGGTGCCCACGTATTGTCTACAGCTGAATCGAGCTAAATGCGAAGCAGCCGTTAGAAGCTACGATGAAGCAAAGAAGATTGAGACCTTCGCCGAGTTTGAAATTGTCGCCGTTGAAGATTTGACATTGCTAGGAGCACCGCTGCTGCCAGGCAGGGCTGTCGATAGATCCATCCAGAAAAAGATCAAAGATCTTGAAATAGTCACAACAAGGGTTGAGATGCTACACCCACACGACTCATTCACCCTGCTGAGGAGCAGCTTAAGCATACCAAAGCTTCTATACACGTTAAGAACGTCAGCCTGCTTCTTAACGAAAGACTTCTACACGACTTCGACGAATTCTCGAGAACTGTTCTGTGTAGCCTTCTCAATATCCACATGAGCGACGATCAATGGATCCAGGCATCCTTACCTGTGAGAAACGGTGGTCTGGGCATTCGTAGTGCCGTTATGCTGGCAACATCCGTCTTTTTGGCATCAGCCGCTGGCACGCGAAGCCTTCAAGACCGACGAAGTCACTGTAATGCTCACAGATGTTAGAGGCGGTAGCAGCATTGGTAGAGGATGCTTCTGGTTCGTGGTCATCGAGATCGAGCACACCTCCTCCCATCGAGCAGAAGGCTCATTACAAAGAGAATGGGACAGCAAACTGATCTCACATGCACTACACGGCCTATTAGAAAGAGCTAGTGATTCTGCTGTTAAAGCCAGGTTGTTAGCCGTGTAATCGCCAAACTCTGGAGACTGGCTTCATGCACGTCCCATAACAAAAGCAGGATTACGGATGTAAGGAGAGGTGCTAAGAATAGCATCCGGCATCCGGCTTGGCACTGCATTGTGCGAAAAACACACTTGCAAATGTGGTGCCATAGTAGAATTCAAGTGCATCATGGATTATCTTGCATCAAAGGAGCGGGAAGACAACAAAGGCATGGAATGATCAACGACGTGATTTGGCGGGCCTTCACCAGAATCAAAATACCTGCCATCAAAGAACCCAATGGCCTCTCAAGATCTGACGGCAAAAGGCCTGACGGAGTCACCATCATACCCTGGCACGGAGGTCGTTTATTAGCGTGGGATGTCACGGTGCCAGATACTATCGCTGCATGAACATTTAACATCGCAAAACGCAGGTGCGGCAGCGGAAAAGGCAGCTCATAATAAGGAATGCAAATATGCTGCTATCTCACAGTCCCATCACTTCGTCCCTGTTGCAGTCGAAACTTCAGGAAGTTGGCATACAGAATCACTGACGTTTGTTCAAGAACTAGGAGGCAGGATCTTTGCAGCGACTGGCGACCAGCGTGAGACCAGTCATCTACTACAGCGCCTATTAGTTACCCTACAGATTGGAAACTCTCTGTATGTTTTAGGCACCTCGGAAAGCAACAATTTTAGCCAGGGACTCAATACCGGCTGCAAAATAGTGAAAACAGTTAATTTAATTAGTCTGCATATTCGTTTGTTGGCTTTATGAAGAAATAAATGTTTTTTAATAATAATGATAATAATAATAATAACGAATAGACGAATAGGGCCATTCCGGATATTTTACATTCTATATAGTTAATATTCAAGTCCCTGAGGGATCCTGTATACCTCGGGGCATAAAAAAAAAAAAAAAAAATAATAATAATAATAATAATAATAATGATAATAATTATTATTATTGTTATAATAATAATAATAATAATAATAATAATAATAATAATAATAATAATAATAATAATAATAATAATAATAATAATAATAATAATAATAATAATAATAATAATAATAATAATACGCAGATCTACAGAGGAGGTACACCTTCGTCCCTGTAGCCCTGGAGACCCTTGGCCCCCTCAACAGAGAGGGCCTCGCCTTCATCTCCGAGATGGGTCGCCGCCTGACGAAAATATCCGGAGACACCCGAGAGACAGGATTCATCCTCCAGCGCCTGTCGGTTACGGTCCAGCGTTTCAACGCGGTTGCCTTCCAGGGCACCATGTCGAGGTTGCCCGGCGCTGAGGAGCGACCACCTCAACAACACTAAGCCTTACCGTGTTTTAACAATGACAATTATAATAATAATAATAATAATAATAATAATAATAATAATAATAATAATAATAATAATAATAATAATAATAATAATAACAACAACAACAATAATAATAATAATAATAATAATAATAATAATAATAATAATAATAATAATAATAATAATAATAATAATAATAATAATAATAATAATAATAATAATAATAAAGTAGGGTAGGATATAGGGGATAGGTGACAATCCACTTTGTGGGGCCAAGTTATACCCTTGAATGCCGCTTCAAGATAAACAAATCTTAGGCGCTTTCTACGCTAGCCTATAATATTATGAGATTTAATGTTATTGTGGACAAATTTGATCATTATCTCATTAACGATACAACGCTATAACGCAATCGCGTTCCGAGGCACTTTCGCGAACCAGGACAACTACGAGTAGGGTAATCTCCACACAAATTACTTTAGACCTTAGGGAGATGTGACACTAACGGCACTTGTGACGTTCATTTAGACAGCTACTTCATCCTCGTCTATAATTGTAGTTTTCAGTATTGATGTTGAGTGATGGAGAGAATAAATATAATAATAGTAAATAATAATAATAATAATAATAATAATAATAATAATAATAATAATAATAATAATAATAATAATAATAATAATAATAATAATATGGCATGTAGGATAGGGTGTCCCAAAAGACACAGACTTTTCAAAAGATTACATATTTTGATGGCCAAAGTACCTCACAAACTCTCTAGAAAGTTTCTATAGGACTAGATATTATATTGTGCGAAGTAACAGCTAATTACACTGATCAACAAGCATTTTGTTGTTGGGATTCTAACACCTGTTCCTAACTAAATTTAATATGCTGATTCCAAATCCGGAAACCGTTTTTGTCTATCACGTCCAGTTTTTAAGTTATAAAGTTTCTCGGATTCTTTAAGTTTTATATGCCTACATTAACACTGCGCAACAAAAAAAATATTTGTTGTTTGCTACTCAGAACTTTTTAACTGTTCTTGGCTAAATTTTGGGCGCTGATTTCAAATATGAAATCGAAATTTGTCTAGCACGTCAGGTTTATTAGGTACGCATAAGTGAGGTTCTACACAATTGCGGATTCTCAACTCATACTATCAGTGAAAACACAGTTTTAAAAATGTATGAGGCATTTGCTTTTGTGCTTGCTCTCAACTAAATTTTGGATGCTGATTTCAAATATGAAATTGAAATTTGGCTAGCACGTCAGGTTTTGAGGTACGCGTCGCATAGTTCATACTGCAAATGTACCGCATTAATTTTCGGTTATGTATAACCTCACTGATGCGTACCTAAAAAACCTGACAAGCTAGCCAAATTTTGATTTCATATTTGAAATCAGCGTCCAAATTTTAACTAAGAACAAAATTTATTAATGTGAAAGCAAATGCCTGGCATTGTGTGATACAGTTTTGATACTTTGCTTTCGCTTACAGTATAGGCCTATATGAGCTGAGAATTCGCAATTGTGTAGAACTTCACTGAAGCGTAGCTGAAAAACTAGACCTGCCATCCAAATTTCGATTTCATATTTGAAACCAGCATCAAAATTTAGCTAAGAACAAGCACAAAATCCTATTCTTCATACATTTTTAATATGAGTTGAGAGTTCGCAATTGTGTAGAACCTCACCTATGCGTACCTAAAAATCCTGACGTGCTAGCCAAATTTCGATTTCATATTTGAAATCAGCGCCCCAAATTTAGCTAAGAACAGTTCTAAAGTTCTGAGCAGCAAACAAAAAATATTATTTTGTTGGTCAGTGTTATTAGATTAACATTTAGGCGTGGCTCATACATAAGAGGTCACTGGGAACGCCACCGTGAGTGACGTCACGTGATCTGTGAAATATAATTATCACATAGTGTCAAAATGGACTTTTCAGATTCTTTATTCATTCATTCATTCATTCCGATAATTTATATAGCGCCCCTTCAAGGAACCTACTCAGAGGCGATCCCAGTCCAGCCACGGCTAAACAAAGAAGACTTGAGAAGGCGGCAGAAACCAACATATTGTGGGGAAACATCTTTAGTCCATAGTCGATAGTCGATTACCCTAGTCTGCAGACACCGAGATCTCCTTTCCAAGACTCGTGGCTGTGGAGATAGAAGCGGTTACTTCAATAGTCACGGTGAGTGACGTTTTGTCACGTGTTCTGGAAGAAGTAACTGCAAAGGGGTTACAAACATTTTTATGTGAATCCCCCTATCCCAAAACCATAACTTGATACCTATAATTATAATCCTTTTAGAAACAATACTTTAAGAGATATCATTGATTCAAAGAAATCTCAACTGTCAAAGTTTGACGTCAAGTCACATGGCGTCATGCCAGAGTAACCTTATGAAACAAAAGCTATGATGTAAGGAACATTTTCATGAAACTTCGCCACAAGAATTTTTGAATACCTCTTCCCGTTTGAAAGTAATGCATTAAAAACCGATATAATGGTAAAATTTCCACACAGGCTATTGCATGAGGGTATACTAAATTTGAAACGGCTTTGAGCTACATTTAGATCATGTTCAATTCTTCTGAACTTTTGAATTATTTTATCAATATAGCCAAGAGAAGGAAAAATGAAGGGGCGGAAGACAAGAGGAAGACCAAGACAGATGATGCTGGATTGGATGATGACAAACGGCTACAGGAAACTGAAAGAAGAGGCCCAACAACGAGAGGAGTGGCGACGTCGGACATTTGAACCTGCCTAAGAGGCAGAGAACCACAAGAAGATAGCCAAGAGAAACTTTCTAGAGGTTGGCCATTGATATTTGGGAAATTTGTTTTTTGGGACACACTAATGTAGGGGCTCTTTTGAGCAGCAAGTTGGGGACGAGAACCTGAAGCCCAGTTTTAGTTTCTTAGAGCCTTAGGAATTCTTTCTACCTCGGGCAAAGATAATAATAATAATAATAATAATAATAATAATAATAATAATAATAATAATAATAATAATAATAATAATAATAATAATAATAATAATAATAATAATAATAATAATAATAATAATAATAATAATAATAATAATAATAATAATAGTAATAATAATAATAATAATAATAATAATTATAACGGTGGTCGACACGCTAGCGCCTTCTTACCTGCAGACAACGGCCGTAACAGCAGGAGCCGCAGCAGAAATAGCGGACAACAGAAAAAATCAAAAATACCAGATCCTTCTAGACACACATGACTTCATCCCGCTGGCCCTGGAAACTTTAGGTCCCATTAACTCAAGAGGCCTTGCATTCATCAGTGAGTTGGGCCGTCATCTGACAAAGGCGACGGACGAAGTCAGAGAGACAACCTTTCTGTTTCAAAGACTTTCTTTGACAATTCAGCGTTTTAACGCTGTGGCCTTCGCCGGCTCTTTTGTTGACCCTATGCCCGAGATGGAAGAGGGATAGCCCTTCAGTTTAACACTAGATTTTGATATAATAATAATAATAATAATAATAATAATAATAATAATAATAATAATAATAATAATAATAATAATAATAATAATAATAATAATAATAATAATAATAATAATAATAATAATGGCAAACCATTAGAATGGCTTCGTTCTTTCCTTACAGGTCGTACTAACTGTGTAATTGCTGGCTCCTCTAGGTCTCGCTGGGTCCCTGCCCTTTTTGGTGTACCTCAGGGGTCAGTGTTGGGCCCTTTGCTTTACATTCTTTACACATCTGACGTTAGCTCCCTACTACTGTCATGTGGACTCTTGCACCAGCTATATGCTGATGACATACAAGCATACATCCACTGCCGTGCAGTTGATGTATTGGCCTCTGTTGGGCTGATGTGCCGTGCCATTGATGCCCTTTCTGATTGGATGGCCTCAAATCGCTTGCTTTTGAATCCATCCAAAACCCAGTTCATTTGGCTTGGTGGTCGCAGACAGTTGGCTGGTGTTGACCTACACCTGTTGGCCGAGACCTTCCCCCATATTGCCTTTTCGCTTACTGTTCGTGACCTTGGGGTGACACTTGATCAAGAACTTAGTCTTTCGCAGCACGTCAACCTGATCACACGAAGCTGTTATTACCAGCTCCGTCAGTTGCGTGTTGTCCTGAGGTCCCTGTCCCATGATGCTGCTGTGGTACTTGTCCACGCCTTCGTCACCAGCAGAATTGATCATTGCTGCTCGGTGTACTTTTTGGATAAACTTGCTGGTCACCCATCTGGCTTAATAGGGCGTCTTGACCGGGTCCTTCGTTCTGCTGCTCGGCTTATTGGTCATATTCCCAAATATGTCTCTTAATATTAAATGACGGATAAGATATCGAAAGTCAGTTTCTGCCTACATGCGTGATGTATTGCACTGGCTTCCTGCCTCGCAACGCATATCCTACAGGTTAGCAGCACTTGTCTGGCGGTGTCTCACTGGTAGTGCTCCGTCTTACTTATCTGATCTCTGTCGCCCGGTTTCTGACTTAGCCTCTCGTCGAGCGCTGCGCTCTTCGACTAAGGGGAGCTATTGGTCCCTCGGGCCCGCTCCTCGGTCAGACAGCGTCGAGCCTTTTCGGTTGTTGGCCCCTCCACTTGGAATGGGCTGTCGCTTACATTACGCTTACTGCCCCGGAATGATTTGCCTGCTTTCTACCAACTACTAAAGTCCTTTCTGTTTGGCCGTGGCTGGGCTGGGAGCGCCTCTGAGTAGGTTTCTTGAAGAGGCGCTATATAAATATCCGGAATGAATGAATGAATGAATGAATGAATGAATAACAATAATAATAATAATAATAATAATAATAATAATAATAATAATAATAATAATAATAATAATAATAATAATAATAATAATAATATGGGGACGAGAACCTTTGACACCGTAGTTTAGTTTCTTAGAGCCTGAGGGATCATTTCTACCTCGGGTAAAAAAAAAAAATAATAATAATAATAATAATAATAATAATAATAATAATAATAATAATAATAAATAATAATAATAATAATAATAATAATAATAATAATAATAATAATAATAATAATAATAATAATAATAATAATAATAATAATAGATAATGTTGAAGTCCCTGAGGGATCCTGTATACCTCGGGGCATTAAAAAAAAATAATAATAATAATATTGATGATGATGATAATAATAATAATAATAATAATAATAATAATAATAATAATAAACCATCTTCCTTTTCTCCGGATAATAGTTTTGATAGCCTGAGGGATTAGTACTACCTCGGGTAAAATAATAATAATAATAATAATAAGTATAATAATAATAATGATAATTATTATGAAGCAAACCAAAAATGTGATTCTTACTCAGTTTCATTCTTGACCGTTTCTTTGCGGAATCGATTGCATTCTCGCTTCTTGAATGTTTTGCCGATGAATTTAATCACATCGCCCTGTACACAAATGTTAATCTGATATAGGCCTTACTCTTGGCCATTGAAAGCAGTATTATTTACATGTGTTTTCATTTAGTTCATCTGCAGTCCAGTGACATAGATTTGCGATAACAACGTTTAATATTCAATTGAATACTAAATTGTTAAAAGGTTTTAAAGTTTCTCTCATTTTATTGTATTGCATTGCATCTATAAATTTATATAGCGCTTTTCGCAGTGATCACCAATCAGAGGTGCTTAGTATAAATTGCATAATTTTTCCGAATTGCTTCACGCTCATTTTCTTGCAGCAGCTTTCTTACTTTATATGAGGTTTGAATCGGAAGATCTCTAAGTCACGCAAAGAATTTTCTTCTTAAAGTATATTATTAATCGACACAGTTTGTAAAATGTTTGAATGTTCTCTAATATTGCCAATCAAAAATAAATTCCGCACATTTAATCCGCAGTGGGCCCATAGTTGGTAATAAGTTGACAATGAATGCCGCTCTTTGGCATCTTATGTTAGAGGCTGTGTGGAGGCGACGTCGGGATTGGGGATTCATAATGTCATTCGAAGATGCTTTGACTGGAACTTCGAAAATATTTATTCATAAAAGTAACTTACTGTTTATATAGCGTCTTTCAAGCATCTACCAAAAATGCTGCTTGTATGTGTGACGTCCGCCATCTCCTCCCCGACTGTGCGCTACTACAGGCGGTTTATGTAAAGGAGAGGTAACGTTTTGAAGTGAGATTTGAGTTCTATTGATGTTCGACAATGTAGAGTAGTCCTTAGGTCTGGCACCAGTTTCCTTTCTAAATCCAGGTTTCACAGGGAAACGGTAATCAGGTTGTGGGCAGTCCTTTAATCTAGTGCTTCTGCGTGGGCCTGCAGTCTCGGGTTCAAATCCATCCGATTCTACTAATATTGGTTTCTTGACGAAGGTTTCCAAGGGTAAGGCTGCGGCGGAAGGGAGTTCGGCAACTTCCGGTTGAGGTTCCGAAAAGTCAGGGTTCGTAGTGGTACTCACTTCCTTACTTACTTGTCTATCTGATTCTAAGGATTCTATTCTATTCAACAGACGTCTCTGGTCTTTCTGCATTTCCGAGTGGGATCGAGACAATTCAAAGTGGGATCTAGACAATTCAAAGTGGGATCTAGACAATTCAGACTGCCCTTCAAACAGGTCCGTAAGTCTCCTGTCCATCTTGTTTTCTCCATCAGTGAGTCGGTCATTTAGTTTATTTTGTCCTTCAGTTAAATTATTTTGTCCAACAGTGACGTCAGTTAGTCGTTTGTCTAATTTAGTTTGTCCAGCCGACACCTTTTCCATACTTTCTAACATGCGTTCAAGAATAGAGGCTCGAAGCAACTCTGGTGAAAGAGGTCTGATATCACCTTGCTCACCTTCCTCCAATGAATGTACAGATTCACGAGACATAGTTAGAAATTATTATTAAAGATTATGCAATGAACAGTCTCAATTATATACAACAATTCAAGTAAAACATTTAACTTAATCCTATGCAGTTTCTACTGGCAGTGACTTGCAATTACAATCAAATTAAAGAAACAGATGATTATTTACCCATCTTTGGAACAAAGGACATGATTAATAATCCAAGTGCAATTATGGTTTACGAAGACGGAAAATAATCCAGCGAATAAGCGGAGACGACGGAAGAGAATAATTCAGCGAATACGATAAAATCCCGTTACGAGTTCACATTTCCTCGCAATTCAGACAATCGACAATATTATTCCAATCGTACTCGTTTCTACTTTAAACTTCTATAGCGGCTATTTGACTCTTAGGAAGAGACTAACGCAAGTGTTTCTCAATTTCTTATCTATTCTACGGGGACTCAAAAAGAACTGATCTCTTGGACGACTCGGCTCGACTCCTTGGTAATCCATCGGTACAGATCTAACCTCCAGGACGTCTCGGCAACGAGTGACAAATTTTACTAGTGGCAGGGTCTCTAATCAGACACTTCAACCAATCAGCAGTCTCGCTCCAAATGCTAACCTTATATGGACACGAAATAAGACAGAAAATCGATGACGTAGGGAATGAGTCAGTGGTTCTGCTGCTGTACCAGGCGTGCCTAGCGCGTGATCAGTGGCTGAAGGAAAATTTCAATAATAATGCTATCAACGGCGAAACTACCGAGGCCAAGCACGACACCATCGTTTCATCGGCTCGCCACTTTTCTACCGCTAGAGGTCTCAGGGGACAGACACAAGCAATTCTAAAAATAGCCTCTAGTAATGATTTTATAGATCATTACATATGTTTAACCAAATGATCCAAATTAATGCGACTTTTTGACCCCAGAAAATGTGTCTCGAGCAGACTCATCGGAAACAGGAGGCACAATTTAATAGAATATTATTTAAATGGTTCCATGCTCACAATGCAAATTAACGAAAGTTGGATTAATCGCGAATGGCAGTTTAACACTAGCCTTAAATTTCTCTAGATTTCCCATGTAAGCTTTGTGGAATGTGAATATTGAGTAGGTATTGATAAGATATAGATAGACGGAGCAGATTCCATAATTGTGACAATGTAAACACTGCCACTAAGACGGGTTGCATCGGGTCGCCGCTAAATTTTGTTCGAAAAGAACTTGTGCCTTTCTTGGGTTTAAGACGTATTATATTCGCAAACGGCTTGTGTATTTGTAGTTCTGTAACGTCCGAGTACGACTCTGTGATGTTTACCAAGTAAACCACGTGATATTCTCTCGCTTCTGGATTATTTTACAGCCGCCTACAATCATCACTCAAATGTTTTTGGTAACGACTAACGACTAACAATCAATAGCCCGGAATTTGCATGTGCTTACTCCGTGAACCTTCAGAATTGGACCACAATGCTTCAAGCAGCACACCATCTGCGGATGTAGTCTTGTGTGGGAATTATACTTGGAATATGTAGACTTTACATAATCGGCTAACCACGACCGCGCCATTCTTAGAACAGTCTACCACTGTGAAGCAAGCGTTTAGAGCACTCATAGTAGCTGCTAAGACGGGATTTTTCTGGTGGCACATCGGGTCACCGCTAAATTTCGATCGCAAATAACTTGTACCTTTCTTTGGATTTTATGCCGTATATTCGCAAAAGTGTATTTCAGGTCATGTGGTATCGTCTGAATATGATTATGTGATGGTTGCCAACGAAACCACTTGATATTCTATAGATTATTTTATTGCAGCCTACAATCATCGCTCAATAGCAGCCGAAATGTTTTTGGTAACGGCTAACAATCAATAGCCGGGAATTTTCAACTGCTACCTCCGTGAGCCTTCAGAATTGGACTATATTGGACTGTGATGCAAGCGCCTATAGAGCACTCATATAGTAGCTGGTAGCAGTTGACGAACCGTGTTCGGCTATTCTTGATCCAACCACAGTAATATTTTACATCAACTGTCTATTTAGTAAAATATGACCGTTTGGCTTAAAAGGCTACTTACTTACTTACTAAGAATAACCTTAACAATAGCAACAACGCCGACACTATGACTAACATTTGAAACGAAGCTAGCGCTAAGTAACATTTACAATATTGTATATGCGATAAAGATTCATAAAGTATGATAAAATTTTCGTGCTTCAAAATGCGAGTAGGCAATGTAATATTTGGGCATAATTTACGTCGTCTTGTTTTCTGTCGAGTTTTGTTCCAGGCATTTTGCTCTTCACCCCATCCTCCGTACTTTTTGTCGGTTCCTTAAACGTCACCTCTGGTTCGACCTGTCAATTAATTTTAAAACTTTTGAAGTAAGACATCAGCCACGCAAATTTGCACAATAGGATACTGGTGTTGATTATTTTGATTATATTATAGGAGTAGAGACACCTTTTCCGTGTTTCCCTTAAAGATACCGTCTCACTCGTTAGCCAAGTGGAATAAGAGCACATCATTTTCTGATGTAAAATGCGTGAAATAGTCGTGTTGACAGGCATCATCACATTCATTTCGTCATGCCTTCTCTCATAATATGATTGTGTTCTAAGAGGAAGGTCAAAATATTATTTTGACCTTCCTCTTAGAACACAAATGCGATACATGCTTAGCACACATTTCAAATTGCCATGAATCGCAAATGGTAAGTTAGTCCTATCTGCAGCGTATGTAGGCCTACATAATTATAATAAATAATAATAATAATAATAATAGTATCTTTTCTTTAATAAGCGTCTGACAAACGCACTGCGCAGTACATTTACATGTTATGCAATTGAAATCTTAACTACTAACAGAACAGACAGCCTGCAATACAACGGCGCTAATAGCAGCCTACAAAGCATATCCGCCCAATGGGGGCTCGAACTCGGTACCTCTCGGTCTCTGTGCCAGATGTTATCCAATGCGCCACGGGCCTCCCTCCCAATACGTACAAATGCACATACGATCTTTTTAAACAGCGCGTCCCAAGCCATTGCAGGTAGCCATGTCTGGATTGTGCGGTAGCGCGTTATTATACTAGGCTGAAATTGGATCAAAGCGTTCTGTTTTTGTTTGCGCGCGCCGACGAACCGCTTTCCGTTAGCCAGTTATAATACGATAATCCTGGGCTCCTAGGGCCTAATCGATAACTTCTATGACGCGAGCTCGTAGAACCTTCCTTGAGTATGAAATAACTTACATGTATATATATATATATATATATATATATATATATATATATATATATATATATATCGGCAAAAGGCTTATTTTTTCTCCATTATTATATTCATATACTGTCTATAACTGTTTTTTACAGAATTTTAAAATGTCATCCTGAGGTCGCTCAAAGCCACTGTAAAACATATTTATAGACAATATATGAATAGAATGATGTGAAAAACTTGAGTATGGGTGTTTTCTGCGATGTGTCATTTTTCTGGACACCCTAATATACATTATGATGTACCTGTACCAAGAAAAACTTTTTTTGAAAGTCTTGAGTCTCACCAGCCAAAAAGTTTCTTTGGTAGATGATAATTCATTCATTCATTTCAGATATTTATATAGCGCCCCTTCAAGATTTCTACTCAGAGGCGCTCCCGACTACAGCGCGGACACTGAATCGGAGTTTCACGCCGAAGCGCATGAGCAATTGCGAGTGAAGGACTTGCCCAGGGTCCCTACGCGGCTGCTTGAGGTAGATTCGAACCCGTAACCCTCCGGCTGCAAGGCACCAAACATACCCCCTTGAGGTGGATTCGAACCCGCAACCCTCCGGCTGCAAGGCACCGAACATACCCCTACGCCACCGCGCCCCACAATGTTTGTGGAAAATGTTCAGTTTTTTCAGATATTATTTAAGGGTCATCCAGAGGGTCCTACCTGAATCCTCGGGACCCCTTTGAACACTGGAAGGTGCATAAAACAATTTTCATATGGAATAATTATAATTTTTACATTTTCGGTAGCTGTAGCAGAATAATTTTGGCAAATTTTGAGGTAAACATCATGGTGGTATCTCACGCCATTCAAAAGTTATACCCGAGGTACCAGAGGGGTGGATACCCCCCTTAGTTTTAGACTATAGCGTATTCATTTTTCTTCCTGGAAGAGAAAAAATATACCATTCTGTAGAGGAAATGCAGGGTTACATGAATTTGCTTGCTTACTTATTTGTCGTTTGAACAGGGAGGGGTCAAAATAAATAATAATACGCGATATCTGTCTGAAAATGGCTGAATGCAGCATCACAACGTAAACCGATATTTCTACCTAAACGTTCGTCCACAGCTACAGACTTAGAACTTATAGGCCTATTAGCTGAAACAGACACTGAAGATGAAGTGAGAAGCCAGTTTACAGGAAGCATTCGCACAAAACAACGGGAGTAACTTGCAATAACTGCAAGGACCACTGACATATTTGACAGCTGTGAACAATAACGCAGTCTTGTTTCATGTTGATATAGCTGCATGCCTTTGGATTTCGCTACAACTATGGACTAGTTTATAGGCTATTGTTATAGGCTATTGTTACAAATGAAGCATCATTATGTTTAAAATGTGCTTGGATACATAGATCAGTTTAAAAAACACATAATCTTATATTTGTTTATCCAAGAAGTAAAAAATTTACGCAATAATATAAAATATCGCTAATAAATATTGTCGGTTCCGTTGTTGAAAATTATGTAATTTCGAGGTGCATTCACATAATGTACAACTAAATATAACATTCTGTTCAGAAATGTATGCTGACTCCATTGCTACAAGATATGATATGTGAAACCAAACGCGAAATCCAGGGGGTGGTAACCACCCTCCCCCTTTTGGTAGCCCGTGTCACAAAAAAACCTCGGTAGCCTGAGGGTTAAGTCCTCATGTTTTGCATAAAATGCTCGTTAGTTGCACATATTTCAATCTAGGATATAGCAAGGCTGCTATAATTCATTCGGCATAATTATATTTTATCGCTTTTGTACAAAATATTATATGTACTACTCTGTATGTAGATCATACAAAATAATAGTCTGTTATCCTCAGACTGGTATAAACAGTAAAGTAATGTAGAACATTGACAAAAACGGAATCCGTTGAATTTCACATTACATTAGAGTTTGGAGTAATTTTTTACTATTAGCTACTATAGCACTGTAACAGCGATTACTGAGTACAGTAATTAAACACATGGTTTGCTCTGAGATGGTGCAAATGTTGCGAGACCCAAGACTTTCAAAAAAAGCTTTTCTTTTGACACCCTAATATACATGCACACATACGTACACATAATATTATGTACATGCATGCATACGTACATGCTTACACATATACGTGCAAGCTTGCGCACGTAAATACATAATTATATGGACACACATTACACACCTACATGCATACATACATACGAACATATATGTATCAAGACACTTGATCAGATTACATTTTATGTAATTCACAAAAGCGATTGTTGTGGTGCTTGTTTATACATACATAAGGGGGCGAATGGGGTGTTAAGCGTCTCTAAAAGCCTCTACCACCCAAATGCCCACCACGCCACCTTCACGTAGTACCTCTGTTGGAAACAAAGTGCGTGGTGGACGACCGAGCCCTCGCCGGTATATGCGAGCCCAGAGACAAGGAGTCGGAAGGACGGACGATGAAGGACATCGACGCTCGGAGATGGTGTCTCGTTAAAAACACCGAAAGGAAGGCAACGGGAAACCACCTCTCTAATTTCCCAAGAAACACTTACAATAAAAGCCTAAAGAAAAGACTGGTCAAAACACTGGTATGGAGTGTGGCACTATATGGGTCAGAGACCTGGACCATCAGGAAATATGAGATTAAGAAATTAGAAGCTTTTGAGATGTGGATCTGGAGAAGGATGGAGAAGGTGAGCTGGACTGAGCATATAACGAATGACGAGGTACTACGAATGGTTGATGAAAAACGATCGCTAATAAACAATAAGAGAAAGACAGAAGAACTGGGTGGGACACATATTAAGAGGAGACTTCCTCCTGAAAGAAATCATAGAAGGGAGAATGGTAGGGAAAAGAGGGAGGGGAAGACCGAGGCAGATGATGCTGGGATGGATGGCCGACGGATATAGCGAATTAAAGGAAAAGCACAGCACAGAGAAGAGTGGCGTCATTGGAAGTTGGAACCTGCCGAAGGGCAGAGAACTTAAAGAAGAAGAAGAAGGCTGTTTGCAATATTATTATCTTTTCATGGTCATAAAACAAAGGAACCCGTACAAGTTCTTATTTCTGCGCTAAGTTGTCCATGCTTCTCACAATGGATGCGCAGATAACTGTTGATAAAAAATAATCCAGAATTTGATAAAACGTTCTTTAAAAATATTGAGGTAAAAGTGATATCGGAAGGAAGAGTTAAATTAGTACGCAAGCGTAATAAATGCAGTAACTCATGTTAAAGGTTGTGTGGATAGGACGTCGCGATTGGGGATATTTATTATGTCATTTCAAGTTTCAATGAGGCATTATGGTGATGCTTTGACTTAATCCTCGAAAATGTTTATTCAGAAATGTAATGTAACATAATGTTTATAATATAACGTTTTTCAACCATCTACTAACCATGTTTACCTAACTGATCTAAACAAATGCGACTTTTGACACCAGAAATCTGTCTTGAGCAGAATCTTCAGAAACAATAGAAGATTTTGTCATTGGTGCTTTACTTACAATGAAAATTAACGGAAATGGGCTTATGATCACGAATGGCAGTGTAACACCGGCTTTAGATTTCGCCAGATTTCACAGTAAGTTTATTTCGTTCTGAAAGAACTTGTACCTTTCTTGGGTTTTAAGCCGTATTATAATATTATTCGCAAATGGCTAACGTATTTGAGGTTATGTAAATAATAATAATAATAATAATAAATAATAATAAATAATAATAATAAATTCTGGATTATAATAATAATGTAAATAAAGCAAAATTTACTAAATATAGAAACATATTTAAAAAACTCAGAAATGCGGCAGAAAAAAGTATTATGCTGATAAATTCATTGAGTGTGAGTACAACTTAAGGAAGACCTGGAAAATAATTAAGACAATGCTTGCATGTGAAAACTCCTCAAGAGTAGATTCATTTATAATTGAAGGTATTGAAGTTACAGATAAAGGGAAAATTGCAGATAAATTTAATGACTATTTTGTGAATGTAGGCCCAACACTGGCATCTAGAATTAGTGAGACTACCAGTAAATTTGGCTCCTTTCTAAGTAATTCTCCACCCTCCTCAATGGGTCTTATTGGAACTTCCCCTCAGGAAATAATATCAATTGCCAATCAACTACGTTCCTCGACTAGCTGTGGACCAGATGGGATAAGTCCACAAGTTGGCAAGGCCTCTATGGAAATTATTGCACCTCTACTTGCCGATATTATTAATTGTTCCTTTGACACTGGTATTGTCCCTGATAGATAGTCAGAGCTGTTAGCGTAACATTGTGCATTTTGGTGCTACAAGCAAAAAAATGATATTTTTGAGTTCAGGAAGAAATTCTGATCAAAACCTGATATTGTGCCAGTTGAAAACAAATTTTTTTAAAAGTTTTTTTGAGTTTTTACGTTATTATATGTTAGCATAACATTGTGCAATTTGGAGCTACAAGCACAAAAAGGATATTTTTGTGTGCAGGAAGTAATTCTGAACAAGACCTGATATTGTGCCAGTTGGAAAAATTAGTTTTTTTTAGTTTTTTCACTTTTTTATGTTTTTTATCATTCCAGCAAAGCTCAACTAATGCTGAGCAATGTAGCCGCCTGGCTTAGTAAATTCAAAAGCTTAACAAAAATGCTATATTGAATAATATCTGATATTGTGCCAGCTGGAACAAATTATTTTTTTTAGTTTTTCACTTTTTTGCGTTATTTGTTGTTAGCATAACATTGTGCATTTTTGTGTCACAAGCAAAAGAGAGATATTTTTGTGTTCAGGAAGAAATTCTGATCAAAACCTGATATTGTGCCAGTTGAAAAATTAGTTGTTTTGAATTTTCACTTTTTTTTACCAAAATGCACAATGTTATGCTAACATCTAATAACGTAAGAAAGTTAAAAAAATCGAGAAAAAATTTCTTTTTTTCAACTGGCACAATATCAGGTTTTGATCAGAATTACTTCCTGAACACAAAAATATCTTTTTTTGGCTTGTTGCACCAAAATGCACAATGTTATGCTAGCATCTAATATCGTAAAAAAAGTTAAAAACTCGAGCAGAAATGTCTTTTTTCAACTGGCACAATATCAGGTTTTGTTCAGAATTACTTTCTGAACACAAAAATATCTTTTTTTTGCTTGTTGCACCAAAATGGACAATGTTATGCTAACATCTATTAACGTAAAAAGAAGTTAAAAAAACTATTAAAAAACAATTTCTTTTTTCAACTGGCACAATATCAGGTTTTGATCAGAATTTCTTCCTGAACACAAAAATATCTCTCTTTTGCTTGTGACACAAAAATGCACAATGTTATGCTAACAACAAATAACGCAAAAAAGTGAAAAACTAAAAAAAATAATTTGTTCCAGCTGGCACAATATCAGATATTATTCAATATAGCATTTTTGTTAAGCTTTTGAATTTACTAAGCCAGGCGGCTACATTGCTCAGCATTAGTTGAGCTTTGCTGGAATGATAAAAAACATAAAAAAGTGAAAAAACTAAAAAAAACTAATTTTTCCAACTGGCACAATATCAGGTCTTGTTCAGAATATCTTCCTGAACACAAAAATATCTCTCTTTTGCTTGTGACACAAAAATGCACAATGTTATGCTAACAACAAATAACGCAAAAAAGTGAAAAACTAAAAAAAATAATTTGTTCCAGCTGGCACAATATCAGATATTATTCAATATAGCATTTTTGTTAAGCTTTTGAATTTACTAAGCCAGGCGGCTACATTGCTCAGCATTAGTTGAGCTTTGCTGGAATGATAAAAAACATAAAAAAGTGAAAAAACTAAAAAAAACTAATTTTTCCAACTGGCACAATATCAGGTCTTGTTCAGAATTACTTCCTGCACACAAAAATATCCTTTTTGTGCTTGTAGCTCCAAATTGCACAATGTTATGCTAACATATAATAACGTAAAAACTAAAAAAAACTATAAAAATTTTTTTTTTCAACTGGCACAATATCAGGTTTTGATCAGAATTTCTTCCTGAACTCAAAAATATCATTTTTTTGCTTGTAGCACCTAAATGCACAATAATGACTATTTTGAATGCTAAGAGCTCTGACTATGATAACATTAAAACTGCTAAAGTAATACCCATCTACAAGTCTGGTGATAGGAATAAAATTAATAACTATAGACCAATTTCTGTCTTAACATATTTCTCTAAACTTTTTGAGAAAGTTATGTACAATAGATTAATGGAGTATTTTACTAAGGAAAACGCAATATCTCCACAACAATTTGGCTTCCGTAAAGGGCAGTCTACATATATGGCATTACTAGAAATGCCAGACAAAATATCTGACTCCCTGGATAGAAATGAGTTTGCTATGGGAATCTTCTTTGACCTATCCAAGGCTTTTGACACAGTTAATCATACTATCCTGCTGGGCAAACTTGAGCACTATGGCATTAGAGGCATGGCACAACAGTGGCTACAACATTATTTGGAAAATAGAACTCAGTATGTCCTCTACGAAGGCTATCAGTCTGTTCATAAAACCATTCGGTGTGGAGTGCCGCAGGGATCTATATTGGGGCCATTACTGTTCTTGATCTATATAAATGACTTACCTCAGATTGCTGATAAAACTGATTTCATACTATTTGCTGATGACAGTAATGTCTTTTTTACTGATAAATCAATAGATGTATTGCAGCAGAAAGTAAATAAGGAACTTGAAGTAATATCAAACTGGTTTAAAGCCAATAAACTTTCACTCAATCTGGACAAGACATGTTATATACTGTTCCGTGGTCACCGTAAACCAGCTCCCCAACAAGCAATGTAAATTATGATAGATAACAGGGAAATAGTGCAAACTGAATGCACCAAATTTCTTGGTGTTTATGTAGATCGGCATCTGCAATGGAATGAGCATATCACACATGTATCAAAGAAATTAGCAAAAAATATAAGTGTTCTATCACGAATTAAGCATTATCTGACTAAACCTGTTCTCCGACAATTATACTACACGCTGTTTTTGCCTTACTTATCATACTGTAATATCTGCTGGGGCTCAAACTACTCCTCTAGATTAAAACGCCTTGAGACTCTCCATAAACGTGCCATACGTGAGACTTGCTTACTGGGATGGTCCGATAGCACAAAATTATTATTTAAAGAGCACAATATTCTAAAATTGAATGATATTACAAAATATCAAATTGGACTATTCATGTACTGTTATAATTATAGGCTTCTTTCATCACTGTTTGATAAATATTTCCTTAAGGGTGTAGCTATCCATGGACATGATACTACAGCATCCTGTAAATATCGAACCCCAGGGGCACGAACCAGGACTAAGCAGTTCTCAATTAAATGCTCAGGTCCACCACTTTGGGATTCTCTTTCTCCAAATTTAATAAATATATTACACATGGCTCAATTTAAAGCTCAACTGAAACATTATCTGTTGAACACATAAAAAGAATATGACTCGATAGATTGTACCTGTAGTTAAGATTGTTTAAGATGTACAACTGTGAACATTATAATCTGTTTTGTTTTTGATTTGTTTGTTTGTTTTAAATCTTGTACTGCAATGGTTTTTTTATTTAGTTGTTTGGCTATGATTTAGCCCTAACGTTGTTATTTAAGTTGAATTTTCTATAAGTATATCATGTATATGATCATAAAAATCGTCTTGCCATCAGTAAATGTAATGTGGAAAAGGGGCAGCCCTGCAATAGCGGATTATTTTATCCTTTAGGGCTGTCCTGTTGACGGCATCAGCAGATTAACTCTTTTTTAAATGACTGATTGTTAATTAATTGTGCTGTCGTTGATTCAATAAACGGCTGATTGATTGATTGATTGATTGATGTATCGCCTGAATATGATTCCGTGATGTTAACCAATGAAACCACCTCGTAATTATCTCGTTTCTGGATTATTTTACAGCCGCATACGAGCATCACTCAATGGCAGTCGCCTTGACTGCCATTGAGTGACGATTGTGTTTGGTAACGACTACCAATCAATAGCCCGGAATTTGCACGTGTTTACTCCGTGAGCCTTCCGAATTGGACTGTAATGCTTCAAGCAACACAGCATCTGCGGATAGAGTCTTATGGGGCATTATACTTCGAATACGTAGGTTAATCGGCTACCCACGAACGCGCCATTCTTCGAACAGTCTGTCATTGTGAAGCCAGCGCTTAGAGCACTCACAGCAGCTGACGGACAGTGTTCGACTTTTCTTGATCCAACCACAGTAACATTAAATACATCAACGGTCTATTTAATAAAAATCTGAGCGTTTGACCTGTATTATTCAAAGGTTACTTACTTACTTACTTACTAAGAATATTCTTAACACTAGCAACAACGCCGACACTATGATGACTAACATTAAAAACGAAGCTAACGTTAACAATTACCACAACAATTAACCAATACTTATGAGATAAAGATTCCTAAAGTAGGTTAAGACTTGGATGATAAAAAATGCGAGTAGGCAATGTAATATTTGGGTATCATTTACGTCGTCTGATTCTTTTTGGAGTTTTGTTTCAGACGTTTTGTTATCTCGTGTGGCATTCGCCCCATTCAACGCACCTGCTGTCTGGTCCCGAGAGCTCATCTGAGAGCTCATCTGTACCTGTAAATTAATTTTGAAACTTTCGTAAGACATCAGCCACGCAAATTTGCACAGTAGAATATTCGTACTGACTCTTTTGATAATGTTGGAGGATGGACAACTTTTCCATGTTTCCGTTAATTGTTAGAAGGTACCGTCTCACTCGTTAGCCAAGTGGAATAAGAGCGCATCATTTTCTGGTAAGTTAGTCTATCTGCAGCGTATGTAGGCCCCTACATATCTCAGACGATATTTTTCAACAGTGCGTCCGAAGCCATTGCAGGTGACCATGTATGAATTCGGCGTTTGCGCGTAATTATAGGCTTAAATTGAGTCAGAGCGTCCTGTTTCTGTTTGTGCGCACAGAGTAGCTGCTTTACATTAGCCAGTTATATTTCATAAGCCTGGGCTGGGCTCGTAGGGCCTTATTTGAGTATGAAATAACTTATGTATCGACAAAGACTTATTTTGCATACAATTAAACATGTACATACATACCGGTACGTACGTACACTCATACAAACATACGTACATACATACATGCTTACACAAATGCATGCAAGCTTACGCACGTAGTCTACATACATGATTATGCATACACACTTATGCGTATAGTACATAGATCGCTGCTCACGCTGACCAGCCGAAGCGGTTATGGGCCACCTTCAACGCACTCCTTGGCCGCGGACAAGCTAACCGTTCTCAGGACGTTCCATCTTTCACGGCGGAGGACTACCTATCCTCATTCAACACCAAGGTACTTAACATCCGGAAGGACACCGCCGACTCCCCCACCAGCTTATCCTCTTACAGCCTTCACTCTGTCAACTGTGATTCCAGTCACCACTGCTGAATTACGCCGAATTATCCTCGCCTCCCCTCCTAAATCCTGCGAACTTGACCCCCTCCCTACTTCCTTGCTGCAGGAGTTCGTCGACGTCCTTCTTCCGCTCCTCACCGTCCTGTGCAACAGCTCCATCCGTGAGGGCGTTCTGCCGGCGTCTCAAAAAGATCCATCCTGGTACCAGTTCTCAAGTGTGTGGGACTAGACTCAAACAACCCAGTCAACTTCCGACCTATCGCCAATGTCTCGTTCGTCTCGAAGGTCATTGAGAAGATAGTCGCCCTCCAGCTTACATCGTACCTTGAGACGAACAACATGCTACCAGCGATCCAGTCTGGCTTTCGGAAAGGTCATTCCACCGAGACATTACTTCTCCGTCTCCTTTCCGACGTCTACGGTGCCATCGATCGCTCGCAACTGACACTATTAGCTCTATTTGATGTCAGTGCAGCATTTGACACTGTGGACCATAATATCTTGCTAGAACGGTTGCATTTATCCTTCGGCCTCTCTGGTACACTGCTCCTTTGGCTAAGATCTTTTCTTAGTGAGCGCTCCTTTCGT
Source organism: Aporrectodea caliginosa (assembly GCA_020284085.1). Taxonomy (NCBI): domain Eukaryota; kingdom Metazoa; phylum Annelida; class Clitellata; order Crassiclitellata; family Lumbricidae; genus Aporrectodea; species Aporrectodea caliginosa. The sequence continues at coordinate 374,772 of JACEVL010000213.1, forward strand.
GTGGTCCATGGGTCCTCTAGGTCCCACTTGGCCCCAGCCCCATATGGTCTCCCTCAGGGCCCCGTTTTGGGTCCCCTTCTCTTCATAATTTATACCTCTGATCTCGCCTCTTTACTCGCCTCACACGCTATGCTGGCCCAGCTGTATGCAGATGACGTTCAGGCCTACCAACACTGCCTCGCCTCTGACGCTGTTGTAACCGTCCGCGCTATGAGTTTGGCCATGGAATCCTTGGGGGCCTGGATGTCGTCCAACCGTCTCCGCCTCAACTCCTCAAAAACTCAATTCATTTGGCTTGGCACCCGCCAGCAGCTGGCTAAGTTAGATATGGCTGCCCTTGCAACCGCCTTTCCTCATTTTGTCTTCTCCTCTGTGGCCCGTGACCTTGGCGTTACTCTGGATCAGGAGCTCACCTTTGCTCCTCACCTTCACTCTCTCAGCCGTGCTTGTTACTATCAACCGCGCCAACTACGCACTATCGCTCGCTCGCTAAGTCCTACCGCTACTGCTACTCTTGTCCATTCTTTTGTCACTATTAGACTTGACTTCTGCTGCTCTCTCTATGTTGGCCTCCCGGCTGCCCGACTGAGCTGTCTGGTTCGCGTCTTACGCTCTGCAGCCCGCCTTATTGGCCGCATACCCAAATTCGACCACATCTCCAGCTATATGCGCGACATTCTTCACTGGCTCCCGCTTAGGCAGCGTATCGAATATAGGGTAGCTGCCTTAGTTTGGCGCTGCCTGCTGGGTCTCGCTCCTGCATACCTTATTGAGCTTTGTAGCCCCACCCTTAGTGTTCGAGGCTCGCGCTCCCTCCGTTCAGCTGAACAGGGTCTTCTCTCTGTCCCTTTTGCTCGTACCTCCACCAGGCAGAGCCGTGCTTTCTCTGTGATTGGCCCCTCGACCTGGAATGGCCTCCCTCTGACACTCCGCTCCCTTCCTAGAACCCCTTCTCAGTCATTCCTCTCTCAACTAAAAATGATCTTATTTGGCCGCGCTTGGGTTGGGAGCGCCTCTGAGTAGTTCCCTTGAAGAGGCGCTATATAAATTCTAGTAATGAATGAATGAATGAATAGGGCCTACGTAGTTTATATGTATCGAGACAATAAGATAGCATTTTATGTACTTCACAAAAGCGGTGGTTGCAGTGGCGGCATTAGGCTACACCAGGGCAAGCAAGGGCAAATGCCCTGGTAAAAAAGCCTTTGCCCTGGTCGTTGCCCTGCCAGAATTTTAGCACTGCCGAGAATTTATTTGGGGCATAAATCGCCCCTACGCTGGTTACTTGTATGATTGCCCTGGTTATGCCCTGGTTAAAAAAAATGTCTGGCGCCACCACTGGGTGGTTGAGGTGTTTGTTTATACATACATAAGTAAATAAATACGTACATACATGCATAGATACATACATACGCAATCACATGCATGCACATGTACACATGTACATACGTAGGCCTACATGTACAATGTACATACGTACATCTTAATACTGGTTGACTGTCGTGTTAGCGAAGACCTTGCGAACCAGCGTGCTAGATCGAATGTCGCTGGGACGATAGTTTTATAAGCATCTTGAATAAACTCTTTAAAACCAATTTCTCAGCACAATTGACGCTAATCGTTTTGTTACATCCTAGATTAATATAAACACAAGAGAACAAGCCGTAACTACATTTCCAAAGCATGTCATACCTGCTCCATACGAATGTCTTAATCTGAGAAAAACAAGCACGAGACTGAAACGTCTTAGATACCGGGTACGTTCACTGCGAACTGACACAGTCTAGTTAACCGTCGATGATGTACCAAATCTTGTGCCTTAAGAGCGATCATGAAGCTACGAGTGTTTGTCGAAGAGTGTTTGTCTACTAATAGGCTATATCTTTATGGTTAACTGTGTGAATTTATACCCAGTAATGAAATAGACGAAGTGAGGCATAAAGCATCTTACAAGTGCCCGCTTAACTCAGATATTTCACGTTAGGTTGGTTTTAACAGCTTCTCGTTGAAGTGTAGACCATAGCCAATTTTAATCGCCAAAATTATCCAAAGCCACTGAATGGCTTCAGCTGAAATTTTGGTAGCAATAAAACATAAAATTCATGCTGTAAAAATGTGGGAGAAATCGGGTTACTGGTGTTGCCTCCTTCAGCGACACCTAAATCACACATAATACGTGTACTATACAAACGCTTGCCCTAGGGTCTCACCTGACTGTATACCTGTCTGATTTGTTTTTTTTGTTTTTTTGTGCTATACTGATTTCATTATTTAACACATTTCTATTGTAACTGGTTGCGGTCTGTCAACCTGTCAGAAAATAAAACGAATATCATCATGTTCATTAGTTGGTTTATGTTACTCGACAGGTTTACAATTCACACGCGTTGATACCCGTTATTGTAGACATATTGTAGCGGCTGTAGCCTGTCTTGCCGTAAAGTTTCAAGTATAGGTTAAAGGTTTTTTGACAAAGAAAGGCTAAAACTATAGCCATGCTGTTGCAATGTCTAACGCTTACCCTATGTCACACCCGACTGTATTCGACTGGTTTTTAATGTATGCCAGGCATTTAACGACAATATTTTCTCTATTGTGTCTCCTTGCGGTCTCTCAACATGTCAGAAAATAAAACGTATAATATAGATATTTATCAGAGATGGGTAACTAATGGATTATTAGCTAATCGATTAGCTTATCGATTAGACAAACAGCAAACTCTAATTCTAATATATTTGCTGTCGTATGATGCTAATTCTAACTGATTAGCAATTTTTTTAGCTAATTCTAATCGAAAATCCATTAGCTGATCGATTACATGTTTGAAACTGAAGCTGAGAACGCGTTCCTTAAGAATGAGTAATATACTTACTTACTTATTTATCTGAAGGCTGTTCAAACTTTAAAATATCCCTTCATGGTTATAAAACATGGGAGCCAGTACAGGTTCTTATTTATGAGTTTAGTTCTCTATGCTTCTCACAATGCTGCACAGACAACTGATGATACAAGTTTATTATTCAGTATTTGTTAAAATCTCTTTTAAAATATTGAGCCAAAAGTGATTTCAAAAGGAAGAGTTAAATTAGTATGGTAGTGTAAAAAATGCAGTAAAATTGTCAACGCTAATTGGAAGTCAACTTACATGTCCTCAAACTTCGTCAGTCACGTTAAGGTGAGTTGAAGTTTACAAGCTTCCTGCATATAAACTACACAGAACCAATTAGGATAAAGTTTCACCATTGATTGTCTCAACTTTTAACATTTTTCAAGGATCAAATGCAATAGTAGCCTATGCAGCAGCAATGTCGGTAAACCTGTATTTCAGCGTATTTTATTTTTTCACTTATCTGGATGCGTACATGGAAGTTGGATTGATAAACATAATTCTTTTCGTAAATAGAAATGGATTGATAAAAAGAATCTTTGCATTAAAATGGAAGTTGGATTGATGACGGTTAATATGAAAATCGTTTAAATAATTTGGCCGAAATACTCTAAAAATACAGGATATGTTCAATGACATATTTAAATACTCTAACATGCAGTTTACAGCAATGCCAATAACTGCAGCATCTATAATTGTCGGATGTGGTGTAGAGAGTGACATGGGGAGACAATCTCGTCCCCATCCCCGCCCCGCAACAAGTAAGTCTTCCCCATCCCCGCCCCATCCCCGCAGGGTTTGTCCCCATCCCCGCCCCATCCCCGCAGGTTGTCTCCCCATCCCCACCCCATCCCCGCAAGGCGACATCGCATTCCCCGCATTCCCCGCAAAGGTTTACACCAATTAAAATGTAAAAAATAACATATTTTAGCTTACAAAGCTATTTGTATTGCATGCTGACTGCATTAGTTGGTAATTATCTTATCGACAGTTTGCATTAACCAAGACTTGACCATTTCTGACTAGAAGGCTTCAAGAAATAAGAAAATCTCCTTATCAGTTCTCAAGTTCTTAACATCACCCGGGTTTCTTGCCGGCTCATTCCCATTACCGCGGTATTACCGCGAGAGTAAACCCCATTACCGCGGTATTACCGCAATTGTTGTCCCCATTACCGCGGTATTACCGCAATTATTGTCCCCATTACCGAGGGATTTACCGCGGTTACCGCGGTTTCCCCGCGGGGAAATTCCCCATGTCACTCTCTAATGTGGTGTTGCTTACTGGTTTGTGGATTATTCTCACATACAGCAGTTGTGCAGCTTTAAGTATTGTAATAGGCTACAGATAGCAATAAAACTTAGATTTATGCACCGACATGTTTTGGCCTTGAAAAGTGGGTCAACGCGGCTCAGCTTTTCAAACTCTCCATTTCAAACCGAAATTATTGTCGTTGACCTAGTTTTGTACGTAACTTATTTACTCAAGTATACAAAACTATACATATATATAAATACATACATATATATATATTACTTATGCGCGTGTGTGTGCGTGCGTCTTTGTGAGACCTCGGCGGAGAAAAGGGAAAACTTGCAGCTTACTAAAATCAGCAGGAAAATGAACTGGTTTTAATACAATGATTAGGCCTATTCATTTTTGTGTCCAATTAATGCATCTGCGGATAATCCTCGTTGTACAAGAAACTATATTACCCCAACAATATGCTTAAAAGGCCAAAATCAGGTATTTAGGCATCGGATAGAGATAGGTTTAATATTTGAAGGCGATTTCCCGCCATGTGATGACGTATATTTTCATTAAAAGTTCATAAATTTTCTTTGCCAAATATTTCTGAGTTTTTAGCCTGAATTTTTAAGGTGGAATATAAGCCCATTGAAACTGTTAATAAGTCCTTTACCGACAAGTTGTCCCCTTCCTCGGCCAAGGTCACACATATAATTTACACGACCTCTTGCCGCGGCACTACATTGAAGTCTTATCCTAAAATAATTAAATCCTTTCAATTGTTTATGGCCACTGCGTGACTTGCAATGAATGCATCTGGGCAACTAGTCATCAAGGCCAGTTAATAAATCAAATTAATTGGTCAAAACACTTGTGATTTCGCCGGGCTCCATGATTGACATTTATTAACTTATAGAAACTTTGATGGCTCTTGAAGGACATTTCTTAGTCTTCACTTAGTTAGCACTTGAAATGTTGATGAGACAGGCAGTTATGTTAATAGTAGCAATAAAGCAAGTGATTACAGAGCAAATATAACCATGACCATTACCATAAATGTTATTGCTTCTTGTAGCACACAATAATATAGCAGCAATTTACTCTATTTTTAAACTAAAACATCCAATGGGTCAAGTTCAAGACATTCGTTGATTGACAGGAAGCAATGAGGGGGAGACCCTTAAGCAGTGTTGTATCAATTACATTACAAATGTAATTCTATTATAATTTCAATTACATGCTTGTAATTGTATTTGAATTACAATTACAATTACTTGATTGAGGAAGTAATTGAATTACGGTTTGAATGTAATTCAATTACCACTTATTTTTCAATTTTTCCTTTAAAGTTAGCAATGATTTACAATTTTTGTCCATGATTTTTAATTTACTCTATTTTTAAACTAAAACATCCAATGGGTCAGTGGCCTGTAAATTTTAATCTACATTGAATTGCATTGTTATTTTTGTTTCAAGTATCTGAAATACGGTTTATAGTTGTGATCCATTACAACAAGTTAACAATAGAGTTTATTTGATTAACAATAGAGTTTATTTTATGTTAAGAGTAGAACATTTTAAAAATGATAGTCTGCTAGTTGAAATAGCCTAGGTGAGTCAATTTGTCCAGCAGTGCTAAAGAGACGCTCAACGGGAGCTGAAGATAGCAGCCGCAGGCTAGCTAAGAATGAAAGAAATCCACTAAAGCCCCATGGAAAAGATCATGCATGTATTTAAACATAAACTCTAAGGTTTGCTGTATTCTAATCTGTTCAATTTGAAAAAATATTCAATTTAAATAACATATATTGCGAAGACAGAGACTTAATTAACCCAAAATAATTCTTTTCGTGTAATAAAGTCCAGACGAGATTCATAATTTCAGGCCCAGACTACAATGCAATATGAAAGATATGGGTCCATAAGAGAGTAATATTCACTGTCTAATTCTGGTCGGTAGTAGATAGACAATCCGGGCGAAAAACGCCAACACTTTTCGCAACGTTTTTTAGAAATGTTTTCGATATGCACCTTCCATGTTAAAAATTGGTCCACATAATAGCCTACTCTTTTGAATTTGACCGAATTTACCTGTTGGTAATCACTTCAACGGTATGCAATACAGTATTATTCCTATTTAAAAAGAAATTGAATTGTACACGAAAATAAAGGCAAGTCAAGCAAAGAAAAAAGTAAGCTGAAGCAAAGCAAAAGCAAAGTGACACCAAGTTCTGTTCTGTTCTCAGCCATCCTCGCTTCGAGGGTCGGCAGCATCATGAACAATATTCCTCCAACGTCTCCTGTCTTCCGTCAGTACCAAGTACATATTGCAAAATTAATATTATTTCCAAATATAAACTACATTTTTAAAATGACTCTATGTCAGGGGAACTCTTATTCGCTTAGATTCATTTTCACAGCTTATGTGCCTGACTTTCCGAAACAGGACACCCGTTATTCATCTGATATTTTGCAGGCCATCAATTTGAATCTCATTCCTATTCTTACCTATTTGAAACCATAACAATGGCTCTAATTACTTGCAGATCTCGTGAGTAGTGTCTAGCTAGGTGAGTGCCGTTTCTTTGCTGACGAACTCTTTGGACGAGTCTAGGTAGGTCTTTGCCTGAATAAAATGCAATACAATATTCGTTTATTGACTAATAAAGGTAACACAAACGCAACTTTGTTACATTATGAGTCTGTAAATGGAGAGCTTAGGACTGTAGCTTTGTGTGCTACTTAGTCATTACTGTTAGGGATCTATATACAGGGTGGTCCAAAATAAACCGCACAATGATAAATTGATAGTACTTTAGTCAGACCAATTCAAATATAACCGTGAAAATTCACAAAAACACAGCAATTATTTTTACTGTAACATTACATGGATGGATTTCGTTACATAAAATGTTCAATGTGTCCTCCTTGCTGCTGGACAACGCATTGAAGCCGACGCCGCCATTGATCAATTGCGCGGTCAATGAAACGCTGTGACAGCTTGGTCCACTCTGTGACGATTGTTTCTTTCAGCTGATCCACTGTAGTGAAACTTCTACGACGGTATACCATCTGTTGAAGGGCGCCCCAAACAGCGTAGTCGACTGGATTCAAGTCCTGGCTGTTTGGGGGCCACATGTCAGGCTCAATGAAAGAAACGGTCATTCTCAGTTAAGCGTCCCATGATCACAATCTCTTATAAACAACAACTTCTTTACCATAAACTATGATAAACAATGATGAAGTCAATAATGACGTAAGAGAAAATGTATAAATAAGTAAGAAAAATGGCATTAAACATTGAATTGTTATACATTATATCAAGAAAACTGTCACTGTGCGGTTTATTTTGGACCACCCTGTATATATTGAATTCATTGTCTGATTAAGTTGTTAAAGGCCTTTAGAGTCTGTAGCCGGCCATGTTTGAAGGTTAATTGCTGATGTTAGTAGCCTGACTATTGGGCTCAATTAATTTAAGTGCTTGTATAGAAGAAGGCGCTCCTTTAATTTGCAGGTAATTAAATGGCTAATTAATTACAACGCAACATTCTTCAGCATTTGATTTATATGTACACTGACCAACATACAAACACGGTAAACGCTTCGCAATAATTTCTCAAGTAGTGCCATTAGGTATGATTTAGGCACACTTGGATTGTCTCGAGACACTGTCTCGGTCTCGAGATGTCTCGAGATAGGCTTTTCGATGTCTAGGTCTCGGTCTCTTTGGTAAGAGCAACGAACACAGGTATGCAGATCAGGCAGGTGATAATTTGCATTGATCTTGCACTTAAATCGGATGACTTGTTTTGGAAGGATATCTAAATTCGTCTACTACGGGCTAAACAACACTCCACCTTTTTCGACAAAGTCCTTATTTCGATATTTATTACTAAATGAGTGGTATATATACGTCGAAGCTACGTTGATCGTGTGGCGAGAGATAAGAAAATTGCTAAGCTTAAGCCAACTATACTTCGAATAAATAATTTATTACATTGCTTACTTAACCCGCTGAATCAAAAGCCTGGATTTCGTTCTGGCTTACTCAGAGGATTTTGACATTTTGAATGCATTCTAGGCGAGCGTTGTCTGATGCCTTGGACATCATGATAACGGTGCTACAGCAGGTCAGCCGCTTACATTAGGTAAGGAACCAGAATTACAGAGTCCAAAGCACACGGCCAGTGCTTCGCAAGTCTTCCAGTTAGTTATTTCTATTGCTGGCGACACAATCGGCTCAACTTTCACCTTACGAAGTCCGTTCGGTATTTCCGATTTTCATAACCACAACCATAACCATAACCATTCGTCTGTTGCTACCAGTACAAAAAGCAGAAAAATGCAACAATGACTATGAACACAATATACAATACTGTTGCGATGCATTCCGCTAAGAATTACACCACCCTGTCGGAAATTCAAACAAATAAGTATGGTTATGTTTGCTTAATTGCTAACTTGGCTATAGGCCTAAAACTGATCGATGCTACGTTGTTGGGCAGTAAAAGTGTTTTTCGTAATGTAAGTCCTACACACATTAATCCCTTGGACAGCTATGTTCTTAAAACGCGCTCTGTAACCATGAGCATAACCATAACCATAAATTTTATTGCTTCTTGGCGTACAAAATAACATGACAGTCAAGGTCAAACCATTCGTTGATTGACAGGAACAAAGTCCCGCTGACGTCTTAGATTATTCAAAGTCCTCGGACCGACAATTTTAACTGAGACTGTCCGTGTATTGGTTCTAGTAACAACTCCTCTATAATTAGCGGATGATCTAACATTATAGGGTTTTGATTGAGAGATAAATAGATACAAATAATTGTAGTTATGTATATATGAGAAAACTTGCTATAGGACATTTTTGGTAACTCGCAAAGACACTAAACCTCAGATACATAAATGCATGCAACCATCGTTCACTTGGTTGATCTCAGACTCGAACACGAAGCTCCCTGATATGCTGTATGTCAAGGGGTTGCCTACAACCCAGGCACGTGCAGGAACGATGATACATTCACTGACAGGAGTTATTATTCTTTGTCTGTTACTTTTTGCGATCTTTTGTGGTAGATTCGTAGCGCTTACTCAGCCGTAATGAGTACAATGACCGTACACTTGCAGTGGAACGATGAGGCGGCAGAGGAGAAAATAAAAGTGAAAACGAAAATGAAGGCGCATAAGAATATGAAGTCACTTTATACCCATGGTTTCCTCTAAAGCTTGTTTAAGGAACTGCTCCCCTTATAATGGTTTGCCGTTCGCTTTGAAGCTTGTATTGTGCTTGGACTGCATCACATTTTGTTACAATGCACTGGTTTGCATTCCATTTCAATGCGAAATAGACAATTTGTTCTAGCAGCGTATCTAATATCGTCAGGGATATTAGGTCTGTCCAATTGACCTATTCTCGTTTTCTAAATAAGCATTCTTAGATATGTGTGTTTCAACATGTTATCTCAAAATTTACTTCTTTCTGTATTAGGCGTCAAATTTAACACTACGTCATATTATCCTACACTACAATTATACTAGGCTACGAAACATCGCACGAATTCGCCCGTTATCGGCCCTGTCGGTCGCCGATCGACTTCTCCATCATTTCGACGGATTATTTCATCTAAATGCAGGATTTTCTCGGTAACTTCGGACATGTTGGAGTTTTCTGGTGCTAGGTTTGCGTGCCGGACTTATTCATTACTTTGCCAAGGATTTTGTGCGCTTGATGTCAGCATTTTCATTAAAACAATCACTTGAACTATTTGCAGTCACTTGCGGCGCTTCCATCTACCGACCGTGTACGTCGCCTGTTGCCGAGTGTTTTCGTCTCGGTGGAGGAGGACCTTTGGAGTGACCTCGACCTTCCGTCACTGGAGGTGCCTCAACCAACCGACCGACACACGACGAATGCCTTTTTCTGCGTGATCCTTGTGCCTCGACGAATAACCGGACGTGCGTTATCTTCTCCCAGTGAGGTACTGCTCGTCGGCATTATCACCGTGTTTACGAACGCTGTCACCTGTGGCCGCTCTACTCTATCGACGCAACTTGGCTCAGAGACTCTGAACATCCATGCCATCTTCAGCTGTCGACTAAAATCCGTTGTTTGGTTCTACGCGTGTGCGTTGGCTCGCCATTTGTGACTAAGTTATTCTAGCTAACTGTGCATTATTTTCCTAACTGATGTGATGTTTTCGTTCGTTATGACACTTTTTAGAGGGTAGATATCTTGAAGAGGCGCTATATAAATTCACAGAATGAATGAACGAATGAAATACAATAAAATAAATACAATGCAATAGGGTACAATCAGGCACGGTACAATGCAATTACATAGGCCCTATTGCAATTTGATACAAAGTAATGAAATTCATTTAAATGAAATCTTTCTCAATACTTATAAACGTGTCACGACTGTAATTAATATGATTAATATGCATTCATCGGTGCTTTCTGTATTCGAGCTAACAGTAAATCAGTCTGGAGACAATTTTGAATATTATAATCTTTTGCAGTAAATTTTTTATAAAATTTGTTATAAAACAGCTTCGGCGGGTACTAAAGATGATATCATCGGACCAAAGTTGTGCGTTATAATGTATCTATTTTCGACGAATGAGCTTTTGGACCTACAGTTTGGAACTCTCGTCCCTCAACTTTCTATTTTGCTCCATCCTGTCGGTCTCTAGCGAATGGTGAGTTTTCTCCGCCCCCTACTTCTTCAGTGCAACATGGTACCTTTGCTGCCTTCACCCAATCCTTCTGGAGCATACTTCACTTCAATATGCACACATGCTCCATGTTATGTCTCGGCCTCTATTGCGCCGACAGTTGAAGGACATTATTTTAGAGCGACGTATTGTGCTTTCTGGAGAGGAGCAGTGACTGTGAGCAGATTTCCGGAAAAAACGCTAGATTAGTGGACATTACGAGTATGATTATTTGAGCACTATTGCATGCAGTATCTTAAATTGTATTGTATGTATGAGCACTTGTTATAGCGCCCCTTCAAGATTTCTACTCAGACGCGCTCCCGACTACTGTAACAGCGCGGACACTGAATCGGAGTTTCACGCCGAAGCGCATGAGCAATTGCGAGTGAAGGACTTGCCCAGGGTCCCTACGCGGCGGCTTGAGGTGGATTCGAACCCGCAACCCTCCGACTGCAAGGCACCGAACATACCCTACAACACCGCGCACCCACTTCGTTTTGATTCGTAGTGAATACAATACAATACAACTTGTATTTATAACGCGTCTTAATAAAACAGAGTCTTACTTAAAGGACGAGTTACAATGTAGTTACTGATCATACTTAGAAAAGAGATGAGTTTTAAGTTTAGATTTAAAAGTGTTAATTGAGGATGATCTTCGGATTGGTTCTGGCAAAGAGTTCCATTCAGCTGGACCAGCTACTTCAAACATTTTATTTCCAAATTGTAGATTTGTTCTTTTGATTATAAAGTCTCCTTTTGAAACTCGTTGCAATCCACGTTTTGTCTCAAGAGCAGCACATGGTGTTACTAAAGATGAAAAGTAAGGTGGAGCAGAACCTGACATTATTTTGAACACCAAGAGACAGATCTTAAAGGATATCTGAGTCTGGTTTAGTAACCAGTGTAGTTCTAGAGAGTGAGTGATGTGATCTCTAGGGCCAAAAATAGGACCAAGTTTTTGACTAGAGTCACTAGACGAGCTGCAGTGTGGATAACAGAGTAAGGTTAGCGATGAAAGGATGGATTTTGGCAGACCATAGAGTATTGAGTTACATTTGTAATTCCTGAATAATACAAGTGAGTGGATTACAATATGAAGGCGGTGCTCAATTAGGCAGCGCTTGATTTGGTGTATTCGCCGGAGATGAAAAACAAGCTTTAGTGATAGAGCCAATATGATTAGACATAGAAAGTTTACTAGCAAGAAGAGCTCCACGGTCACGAACTACATTAGGGGCTGGATAGAGCAGGTTTCATCTAGTTGCAAGGAGAGAGTTTTCTAGTCAAGATGTGCTTGGGATCGACGGTCAAACCACGTCAAGTCTATTCAATTTTAATTATTTTGCTTGGATTTAATTTCAGGTGCAATGTGCATAGACGCACACTAAGATTGGATCACGTGGAAGAAAGCAATGAGTCTGCTTATTGAGTTATCAATGTTAGTGGCCGAAAGTTTTATATATAGTTGGGTGTCATCAGTGTAAATATGGATAGAAATGCCACAACGTGGCAGTGGCTATAGCTATACTGTGTCACTCTTTGGTTATGTCACTCTTTCGTTTGGTAATATTTCTGTCACTTTTTTATTGACTTTACTAACAGAGATTTGTATGAAATACAAATGGTTCGGATGCCCTAGTAAGAGCCACAAGCAGAAACCCAAAATCAACATTTCACTTTCGGTAATAACAATAAGATAGCTTTTAGCAGGCAGGGTTTTAAAGTTGCGTATCTCACATTTAAAACTAATAATTTTTGTATAATATAACAATGCTAATTATAGCCTATTTCTAAAGTATAACAATAAAATTAAGTGGTCTTAGACATGGGTGTCTTGTATAACAATGCAGTGTCTAGTGTAAATACGAATCAGTCATCTTAATCTCTTCCTTCTTCCTTCGCTCATTAATTTCATCGGTTTAATTATAGCCTATTTCTAAAGTATAACAATAAAATTAAGTGGTCTTAGACATGGGTGTCTTGTATAACAATGCAGTGTCTAGTGTAAATACGAATCAGTCATCTTAATCTCTTCCTTCTTCCTTCGCTCATTAATTTCATCGGTTGATTCTGGAGATGCCTTTGCTTCTAAAAGAAAAACATTGCCAATAATTAAAAATAATTTTTCAGTTACTACTCAAATTTCGAAAGCGCAGGATCAATAGAAGTGAAGAATAAAGCGTTCAGATTCATTGCTTCATACAATAATTTTCAAAGATTTTTGTGTTTCAGACTTATTACCTTGATATAATGCCATGAAAGCTCGAGGTTTATAATATGAACTGAGTGCACCGAGTAATAATTCATGACGGATGGTATGCCAACGTTTTGGTACCCTTTAAGTCTCTTTCTCCCTGTGTGTCTCTGTGCCTCTGTATCTCTCTATCTACCTGCCTGCCTGCCTGCCCGTCCGTCCATCCATCCATCCATCCATCCATCCATCCATCCATCCATCCATCCATCCATCCATCCATCCATCCATCCATCCATCCATCCATCCATCCATCCATCCATCCATCCATCCATCCATCCATCCATCCATCCATCCATCATCTATCATCATCCATCATCTATCATCCATCATCATCTATCATCTATCATCCATCCATCCATCCATCCATCCATCCATCCATCCATCCATCCATCCATCCATCCATCCATCCATCCATCCATCCATCCATCCATCCATCCATCCATCCATCCATCCATCCATCCATCCATCCATCCATCCATCCATCCATCCATCCATCCATCCATCCATCCATCCATCCATCCATCCATCCATCCATCCATCTATCCATCATCCATCCATTTATCTATCTATGCATACATATAATACATATATATATATATATATATATATATATATATATATATATATATAATATGAACGAACGAACACACACACACACACATAAAATGCATAGCGAATAAAATCGAGTTTATGTAATGGGTCTGGTGTAGGCCTACAAAATATGGATCTCGAAATAGGATTTATACTTGGCATTTCAAACCATTTGGTTGATTAATTAAACAAATAACCAGCACATAATAGAAATGACTTTAAAATGCAAAGTTTCGTAGCGCCTGTGATCTGTAATTCGACGATGACGGACTTCAGTCCACTTAGTGGACTCCCTGTATCTGCCTTCGTAAGTTTATTTGCGATGCGTTTGATTGTTGTCCATTGCTCAATGGTCTAATAGCTAGTTAGAACATGGGAACTTAATTTCCCTACGTAGCCTATAGGTAAATCAGCACATTTGTCTGTATACTGGATCAAGAACAACAGAACTTACATTATGCCTGGTGAAATTTCCAATCAAACAATACGAGTGGTTAGTTCTAAATCCGATTGACAATGTTCACCAAAGCTATAAATTCATACTCACCTCCGGCTGACTATGGCATCTGTTTCTTCACTTCATTGTTTTATTACTGAAAGTAGATATAATAATTTGACTGAAGATATTAGTTATTTGCCAAAGACTCCATTCTAGCCTCAGGCAGGCCTCTACATATTATCGTCACATTATAATAATAATATCTTTTCTTTAATAAGCGCCTGACAAACGCACTGCGCTGTACATTTACATGTTATGCAATTGAAATCTTAACTACTAACAGAACAGACAGCTTGCAATACAACGGCGCTAATAGCAGCCTACAAAGCATATCCGCCCAACAGGGGCTCGAACTCGGTACCTCTCGGTCTCTGTGCCAGATGTTATCCAATGCGCCACGCCCCCCCCTGATATCTTGTACTGGATCGAACGATCTTGGGATGTGAATGGTCTGTGTTGCATTGGCTTCCAGTGCTCGTTGGAGAGAGGCAGTATCTGTTCTTAGCAAATCATCTCCCTCCTTTATCCTGGCTTGGCACCATCTGTTTGTATTTCAATGCAAGTAATAGAGCCGCCGCAGAGCAACTGATTTGTTTTGGAACCTTTAGTAAGCCTCTAACGCAAAATTGTGCTCCGCCATTGATTGAAGCTTTCACATTATATTATGACGCTACACAAATTAGACAACTAAATGACAACAAGTAAATACAATAATACATTTGATAAAGTTATCATAGTGTAAATAATTACGATTGTTATCTGAGCACTGAATGTTTGCTTACTGATATGAAAATTAGCACCTTTTAAGGTAGAGTACTATAGGCACCGATTTTTTTGTGAGGCATATAAAAAGCGCTATATTGTGTCTAGGTACTTGCCTATTTACGTATGTGTATTCCATGTTTGTTTTGAGCAAATTAATAATTATTATTTGTTATACAGAAACGCTGGTCACATGATCTGTAATACTGCTTCAATACGTCTTACCGTCTCTTTTCTTCTTTTATTTGTTTGAGATACTTCGCTACCACTTCACGCTCCCATCCTTTCACTGATGAAGACAGCTTCCTTTCTGCAGACATAAAAACATGAATCCAGATAGAGTTAAAAGTGTATCAGTTAGGCCTAGTTTTATTCGAGGATTTCTCACAGTTTTAACAATACAATTTCAATCGTATACCCCGGCCCGTTCTCTGCAATCTGTACTTGGATCGTAATTGTAATTATATTCGCTATCTCCAAACTTCTGACACCACTCTGCGCCACTCGAAAGCCAAGCGCAGGGCACCAGCATGGGTGCAGTAGCGACCTTTTTTTTTGCTTTCCCCTCTTTTTTTCAAAAACACTCATGATCTATTCATGAAGTGTTGCCCCGTCTAGTCAAGCATTCCTCTTCTTTTTTATTTTTCTTCAACCCTATTTTGCCGCCCTGCTCCAAGTGCCGGGTTGTACGCCACTGCATCGTCTAGAAAGAGTAGCTCGAAGGAGGTCCGAGTCCGGTTTCCAGAGGATCAGAAGGGCAGAGCAACTGTCAAGGTGAGTGTCGTTTAGGTTGAGAATGGGAAGGTAGAGGATCAGATGAGTCGGGGTAAGATTTCTTGAAAAGGAGAGTGGAAAGCCTTAGGGTGATGGATAAAGGAGCCTGAGGCAGATGATGGTGGATGATTGGCGATGATGATGCAGGAACCGAAAGATTGCGGAATTCAGGAGGCAGATCGTTCCAGAGACGTGGTGCAGTGTTGTATATTGCTCGGTTTGAGAACTTGAGATGAGTAGTGAGAATGTAGGATGATCTGGTAGAACGGATTGCTGGATGGTGAAGAGTTCGCGGATATATCTGGGATGGGAGTATTCTAGTTAGTAGTAGTTTAGCGAGAGGACTTTGAAGTGGATTCACTCTGGGATTTTTAACCAATGGAGTGATTTCAGAATGTGGTCATGTTATGAGGCTTGGGCGTTCTGGTGACAGCTCTGGTTAGTGAGTTTTGGATGACGCTTGAGTTGTGTGGATTCAAGGCTGAGGAAAAGGGAACTGCAGTAGTCGAACATTAAGTGGACACCGATCAGAACGCCTCTGATTGGTGTGCACTGCGAGAGGCGCTATATAAATTGATAGATACAATACAAAGACAATGCAATGCAGGAAGCAATTATGGAGGCTGTTTTGAAATCGAGCATGGATCGGATGCGGCGGAGGTCCATGAACCAGGAGCGCGAGAGGTTGGGGATGTGGTTAGAGAAGGAGAGATGTGGATCAAAAGTAACACCAAGATTGCGGACAGAGGCATCAGACGTGAAGGTAAGAGATCAAGAGTTAGTGGATAGGTGTATTGAAGGGTCGGAGATTTTCTTAATTTGACCAGGAAGGCTTAGGATGATAAATTCTGTTTTGCAAAGGTTAAGGCAGAAGAGGTTGGACGACATCCATTGAGAAATTAGGTTAGAGGTATCTCTTGAGGTATCTCACTGTGCATCAACGTAAAAACTGTAACAGACTCGTGGTTAGCCACAGATAGGTATAGCCATTGCACCAATGTAAGAATCAACTAATGTTTATGATTTTCTACTATGCCTAATTGCCTATAGAATATTATTTTGATTGGACAATGTAATGGCCTGTAAAGTGTTACTTTTGGCCGCAGTGGGGTATAATGGGGATAATACTACGAAGTTAAAAAAGCCCACAACACGTATAACTGATGCAGAATTCCGTCTTTGTATCTGTTATAGAAACTTTTGTGACCCATTTGACGGTACATTTCGTCCTTTAAGCGTCACCTTCGCATGCCTACTTATGTTTTTATTTGAATAACTGCAACAACGATAGGTGTTCCATGAATGTTTAATAAAAACTAAAGTAGAATGTCCAATAACGGGCATGCAAGTAGGCATATTAAACGTTCGTAGTTGAAATGGATATGAAAGTTCCGCAAAACCTGCTACCGTCGTGCTCTATTTCATGATTACAGTATTACTATGTAAAGCGTACGTAATGTTTTCAAAACTCTAAAGGCAGACACCAGATATCTGTTAAGGGAGGTAGCATTATTATCAAAAGCAGCATTAGAAATTCGATTTAATAGTCTTGGTTTTTTGTGCAGTATACAATAACTCTGCCAAACAATCACGGTTTATAATATTTTATTCTGTTTGCACTAAAATTGGATATAATCATCTTGAATACTTACCAAAAGCTTTAGGTGGACCTTTGGATAGCGTTGACATATCGCCGTTTTGTTTCGAATCTATGTCTTTTAGCTGTTCTATACTTCCGTGGTCAATTTGTGGCTGATTTTGCAATTCATTCCGCTCTTTCCTTGTACTATGCAAATACTTAATAAAGAAATAGGGATAAGTAATCACACACAATGGAGTAGGGATTGTCGGGTGAGAACTGTACTCGCGGATGAGTCGATATCGCTGCAGCTTTGAAACCCCTTTCTCTTTTTCGCTTACAGTCGTAAATGTGGCACTGAAATTTTTATATATTGTGTATTAAATATCATTTGATCTACCAAGAATTACACAGCTTTGCGTACTGCTTTATATCTTGTCACGCCATATTTTATCGCTATTTAGTTGCCGCTAAGATAAACAAAATAGGCATAAATTAGGAAATAAATTAGAAAACTTTTATAAATTCAGCAGCGACATAATGTTGAGAAACACTGAATGAGTTTGTACAGAATGTAAAGGTAACCAATAATTTGTACACATTGCAGATGTAAAACGAAGCAATAATGTGAATTAGAAAATGACCTACAAAATAAGTGAATAACGAAATGATTATGAGAAATGAATAATTGAACAAATTAATTAAAACAATGAAGAGTTCTATTGCGTTGTTCCACACACCAAGAAATTGTACCACGATTCAAATTGTACATATTATACAAAAATAGGTTTGTATGCAGGACTTTAGCAAACGCTAGCATAAAAACGCGTGTATAGTATTATTTTTTATTCTCGAGGTCAATCAATCAATCATAGAAATGATATAGCGCCCCTTCCAGATATCTATTCGGAGGCGCTCCAGGCCCAACCACGGCTGAAAATAGAAGTTTTCAGAGAGAGATAAAAATGCAGAGGAATATTTCCTAGGTAGGAGACGGAGCTCTAGAGGAAGCCCATTCCAGGTACTCGGTCCCACGACCGAGAAGGCCCGATGTTGCATTATAGAAGTGCATGCAAAGGGGACACTCAGGTCACCGCGGACTGCAGAGCGAAGGGGTCGGCGGCCAATATTGGCAGAAATAGGGCGACAGAACTCCTGCAGATAAGCAGGTGCGGTACCAACGATGCAACGCCAAACGAAGGCAGAGACCCTAAGTGAGAATGTTTGGGGCAGTGGCAACCAGTGCAGGACATTCCGCATATAGTCGGATACATGACCCGCCTTAGGGATGCCACCGTTGGTGCATAATATCCCTCAGGATTTTCAATGACTCCGGGGAATTGTCAAATATCTGGGATGGCTAAGCTTCGTCAAGTTCTGGCAGGGCCAAAGTGCTGCGAAAGGCGACAGCTTTAATGCAATAGACCACAATGTCATATGAGAGACTCGAAAAAGATAGCATTTTTCTCTTGAGTCTCTAGTTTCGAAAGCGCCAAAGCTTCGTGATGAAGGCAAGTACATTAGTAGATCGCAGAGGCTATAGAAAAGCGCTCCTCAACCTGTGGGTTGCGACCCCCCAACAATGGGGGTCGCCGTACAATAATTTCCAGAGGTCGGCTGGAACCTTGAGAAATTTGTTTTTAAAAGGCGTCAGCGTAGTTTCTTAATATTTATGTAATTATGATTACTACACAAACTACTACACTATAGCGACTTAAAACGAAGAAATTATCAATTATTGTTCTGTTGACTAATGGCTGATGATGCTCTTATGCATGATGCGTATGGATTAACAAATGGTGAGCAGTGAAATGCAACATTACGGTGCATCTAACTTTTTCTACCATTATGGTAGAAAGAATGCGGTGAAGGGAGTAACCCAATCAATTTTATTGTTGGGGTCGCCACAACTTTGGACATATTGTCAAAAGGTCACAACCCTAGATAGGTTGAGAGCCGCAGCCATAGAGTTTCATACTCCAATGGACCAATTTTTATAACAGGAGTGGAATATATTTGGATATTTTCCTAGACGCCGCCGATTCTGACTGAAGAAGAAGTAACAGACAGTGACCTCCCATCAATCAAACACTTCAATTTCACACTTTCCATACATGTGCCCCACTCTTTACGAAGCACAGTACACTGGCTGAAAATCCCTGAGCGCATCCACTCCAGAGTCCTATCGCTAACGTATCACTCACTGCAATACTCCCAGCCAACTTATCTTCGCGAAATCTTCACCATCCAGACATCCCGCTCTATTTGATCCTCCTCATTATCTCACTCTCTCCCGTCATCACCCCAGTTCTCCAACCGATTCATATCCAACACTACACCTCACCTCAGGAACTAATTCCGTAAAATGAATTCCGAAAATTCTCATTTCCTCCACCAATACCGCCACTCACCTACCGTCATTTTCCTCAGGAATCTTTACTTATCAACCCACAGGTTTTTCACTCCAAATTGAAGTCTCACCTCTTCAATAATAACTACTCTAATCCATCCGAACCTCTGCTTCCAAACTTCCTCGTCCTAAACGAAACCCTCCTTAGCAGATGTTCTGCCTCCTTTATCTGGTCTCTATAGCAACCGGACTAGGAACTCCACTGGACATCGATTTCTGGACAACATTTCTGATACGACGCTCGTGAATAAGCACCCTGCGGTAAACTTTAATATAGGCTTTAGAATTTTAGAGTTTACGATCGCGATCACGATTACGACATTAGAACAGATAAAAGATAAGACTATGACCTGTGGCATAGCTCTTGGTAAGATCAGACTTTATTTGACGTAATGTCCGCTTTATTATAAGCATTTAGCAAATTAAGCTATTTTCAGTTTAATTTTAGCTTATGTAATTTGTACCTTATATTGTTCAGCGGAAAACAAAATGTAGCTGTTTGCGTTGAGATACTTGAACAGATAGCACAGATATTTCATCATAAACTGGTAAATCTAACAGATGCTGTTACAATTCGCATACAACACTTTTATAAACAGCCGTCCTTTATATACACAACTTTTAAAAACGTTAGCATATGGAGGCATATGAATATGAACATACTAAAGCGTATGATAGGAATATGTATTGTTAACTTACTTGAACATGGCAATGAGTACATTCAGCAGCATGACGACCGTGAACAAGGCGTAGAATGCCAGTATAACGGAAACAAGCCAGTCGTTCGCAGGACAACGATTTTTCTTGCATGCCACGTAGTCAATATTGTCATTGAAAGGACTTGAACAATATTTAACTGTGACATTCGCACTTCCTTTTTCGTTACATCTTGAACCTACAATATTCAAACATTATTACCTTGTAGATCAAAATCTTCCAATTATGTAATTATAATTTATTCATTGTAGTTAAGACGGATTGTTTCTTCTAAACTCTTCTAAGATTAATTGTGCCGTAGACGGATGATACCGTATGCAGAATGTCAACAAACGCAATTATTCACTATTTGTGGCTTTAACACATTGACCGCCACGTACGAAGAACTGTACTTGTTCTTGCCGAGACGCCAGGTACGCGAATATTCGTACTTAAAATATACAGGGGCTCTACTCCGATTAATTGTGCCGTAGACGGACAGCGAAGATACCATATGCAGAATGGTCAACAAACGCAATTATGCCTCACTATTTGGTGGCTTTAACCTTAAAAGTCTGTTTACTGAACGATTGCAAACGAATGCATCGCAGCAATTTACCTGCTGTTTCCTCACGGTTGAACTGTTGAAGTACAGCCCAACATGCATCATAAAAGATATTATGAAGAAGTCTGAGATTCAGTGGTTGATTAGGATATAGGATGATATTCGAAACAACACCGTATCCTGATACGAAGACAATCAATATCATCATAAAACCGATGAGGTCTTTAACCTACAATTTTACGCAATTTGATTATTACTCAATTATTTTATTTTTATTTTATCAGTTTAATCGTTTCTTTGATAATTTTACAAGGAAACTTCTAATTTAACTGGACGGCATATAATGGTAAACGTTGAATATAATTAATATTCAAATGAAGTTTTAGTGTTTTTCGTCTGAAGTTTTATTTTCATTTTGTGTTTAAATCATATCGAGTGTTTGGCATGTGTCGCAACAATTGCCACATTGTGCAAATACCATTCATTCGCCATTCCATTTAGCAGTCAGGACCTTGTAATAATATTTGTATTTTGTACGTCTTAGTAACCGACTCACTAGTCGACGCATCATGTAAATCTTTGGACCAATATCGTTGTAGATCCATAGAAACTGAAGTGATCGGATGAAGAAGATCAGCAGACTGAATGCCAGAACGATCCTTGCCACGTATAGACAAACAGGACAAATCGATTTATCGACGTGGTATATCATACGCAGTACAAACCCAATGATGTACATGATTATGGCTCCGATGTCGAAGAAGTTATATAAGTTCAGGTATGCACTTTTCTGAACTATAGCCTGGAATTAGACAGCAAGTTAAGTAACAATTAATCAATACTGAAGGAAATCATCAAAACATTTTTATTTCTTAAGTAGCTTCATAACACCAGATACATGTATGATTGTATGATCCCAGGAACAAGAAATTAGGACAATCGTAATTTCCAATTTTTATGGCGTTAATTAGAAAAGAGACACAGACCATGTGGTCAAAACGCTGCATCGGGTGAGAGTGGTTATCCAAGATAGCCTACAGAATGCAGATCCACGTCCGTTGGCCAGAAAGATCAGACAGATTTAAACAGAGGAACTGCTATTGCTGGTTTCGTTTAGGATGAAAAAGATTAGAAGACTTAGACTGGATGGATCGGAGTAGAAGTTCTTAGCAGATGGGGACTTTGCAGAGGAAAACCTTAGGTTTATTAGAGGAGTCATGAGGAAGAAGACGGTTGGTGAGCCGCGCTGAAAAATTGAAGAATTCAGAAGGAAGATTGCTGCAAACTCAAAGTCCAATGTGACATATGGATCGATTGGAGAACTTGAGATAAGAAGTATCAATAAAGTGAAAGAAGATATATATATATATATATATATATATATATATATATATATATATATATATATATATATATATATATATATATATATATAATCAGTGAATATAAATAGACTACTGGCTTCCTGAAAAAACTTGTTTTGGCTTTTCTGTACCACTTTGATGTGCATCAGGGTAACCAGTCGACGACTATTGGAAGTCTCCATAAAAGAATCACAGATGAGTCAAAGCTAGCTAGCATCCAGAAGCGAGTATCATGTAATGGAATGAAAGTTACATTACAAGAAGCCAATGGTGCCTTGAGCTAAAGACAATTCAAGTATTTGCTGACCTAAGGAATTTTTTGTTCATTTTGCAAAAGCTATAGAATAAAGATGAATGGTTGGCAATCACGTGCAGACAGCTAAAAGAAATTGTGTATTCATGCAGAAGCTTAGATTTCTCTGCTTATCTGCAACGTTTGCTTTCTAATGGACTCTTGTGGCATCGTTAATATACCTCCATAACGATAATGATACCTCCATAACGAGAAATAGCGGATTTCCTAACTCTACCGATTGGCAAGCGAGGGCGCTTAAAAATGATATCGCAGTGAACAAACTGAACATCTCAAATACTGTTACCAATAATACTAGATGTTTGATATCTGAAGGTCGTCCTTGCAGTTTTTACCACAAGGTTCGTTTAGCCTAATAATTGTAACATATTAATAGTTTTACAAGGAAAGTTGGAAACGTGAACTGCCTAATCTTTAAAATAAATAAAAGTTTGTACCTTTCAGCGAAATAATCTCCCCAAGGAAAGATTAATTAAAACTTACTAACTTACTATACATCATGCCTAGAACATCAAAATTAATAATTTATTTTTATTATCTCAATTACCACAGTGCCCGTCGCCGTCATCATTTTACATTGGAATTGAGGTGTTCTGAATGCACGAGTTCCTACCTGTTTAGCTTCTTCTATGAGCAGAATAGCTGTCCAAATATTCAGGGCAATTTCCTTAGGCCTCATACGAGGTCGAAAGTCAGTTAGCATTACAACGGAAAACAGTATCAAATAGCCAATGTAGGAAATCTGAAACGTGGTGCATCATACAGTAAATCGCTGCATTTGATGCAAACATAGACAATCTAAATAATAACAACGCCCAGGATCTGCGCTATTTGCGTAAAAAGGTCCTTGTGCCAAAAATTCGCTTAGGTGAGGACCACAGAGGCAGTGGTCAAAACTTGTCCATATATTGATAATGTACAGTCTTTTGCAAACAAATTTCACTCAATACATGCAATATACAACACAACTGGATGCCATGTAATGAGGGATAGGTTTCCATATTGGATACGTGAGGTAATCACGAGTTAATGAAGACTTCGGTCATGCATGCAAAGATGTGGGCAAACTGAAGCCTGTATACTGTAAGCCTGGCAGTAGAATTTAAGACCGACTGGAGAGGGAGATGCACAGAATGGAGGAGACCCATTTGGAGCAAAGTAATAAGAAAAGGCTTAGATGCCTGCTTGGTCCTGTTGTATACATGCGAACGTGAACGCCGGTGTCCCGATATATTCTATACCCCCTCAAGCATATCTCCCCGGTAGAAATAAACCGGTTTAGAGTATCCGGGGGATAAACCATTCTATCCTCCCATCGGCATACGCATCACGATAGTCAAGACGAAAATCCAGTCAAAATCACCAAAAACGAAGTAAATTAATTTCTGGTCGACGTACAAGCTAAAGATACGCAACTTAAAATATTTTATGTGTACAATATATCCAAACAGTACGACTGAATACACATACAAACCACCAAAAATGCAAACTAAACCGAATACTCCATTTCGCTATTCAAGGATAAACCTGCTGGCACTAAAGATTTTTCTATTTTTTAGTGGAAGTTACTCAATATTCTGATGCAAACTGGTCCAATGCTATTGAAGAAGTCAATTCAAAAATCGAAAGTTTTCAATTTTTTCACAGATGACAGAAGTCTGTTGGTAACGGTGTTGTAACAAATATTTGAAGACAGAGGTTTCATTTATTTTTAATTAATTAGTTCTTTAATGAGTTAATTTTAAAAAAAACATAATTATAGAGCAATGTGTAAGTTACTGATCTAAAAATTTATAAAACATCAGTTAAGCGCTTCAATTGTTACTGTATCGTAACGCGGAGTAATAACAGAACGCCAGTGCGTCTATGGAGTAGCGGCAGTAGCTAACCCCTTGACTTCATCTGAGGTTCATGTTGGTACAATTTGACGCTATTATCAAAAGTTGAACTAATTGAAGAGATCACTTACAAACCCGTAGGTAAATTTAACAAATGGAGTGTCTATGAAACTTCTAACTCTCCAGAAATAGTTGCGTACACATCTGAAACGTAAATTTTCTCGTTAACGATTGGTCCGTTTAGCAGATTCCTTAACATGTCGGAATAAAAACTAATTAGGCATACTTACTAAAGTAAAAGCTGGTATCGAGAGAATAATTGCATACCAGTGAGGGACTGAGAAATAGTGATAACTTATCCGTCGCTCGATGGCCAGCCATTGTAACAAGAGCAGATAAGAGACACTTAAGGATTTCTGTTGTGGCTCTGGCGGTGTCACAACAATTCGTCTACAGACTTTCGCCTACGAGACTTGTCTACAGACATTTCGTCCACAGACATTTCGTCTACGAAGTTATTTCATATTGTCACTTTAAAATGGAAGCTGGATTGATGAAAATAATCTTTTCAGTAATTATAAGATTCCTGGATTAGCACGTTATAGCGAAACTATAAGAAAGCGGCCTCTGTTGAGTAACAGTGACGTAACAACTTTTCGTTTGGGGGCTTAACGAGTCTATAATAGTGGAGCCGGGGGCTTGATTCATTTTGGGGTTTCAGCTTCGTTTGGGGGGTTAAGCCCCCCAAGCCCAACGCTAGTTACGTCCCTGTTGATTAGCCGTAATGGATACAGATACACTTGTAGGCGAAATGTCTGTAAACGAAGACGTCTGTAGACGAAGTGTCGTAGACAAAAAGTCTGTAGACGAGTTGTCGAGAAATCGGCTCTGGCAACAAAATATTTTGCCATAATATGTAGTTTAAATCTCCATTAGTGATACACTGGGATGCGAGTTGCATACGACAATGACTAGATTTTTTTATATGACCTTTAACATGATCAGAAAGACAGGATGGAATAAAAACCACGTCCACATGCAAGCATGAGTGAACTACGTGAGCATTAATTGCGAGCAATGTGCAGTTCACCCAGACCAGCCTTTTATGGAGAATTTAAAAGTTAACCACTAGCTATCCCGTATGAGTATCATTTAAAAAGAAGCAAGGAGGTGGAGAGAAGAGGAGCTATCAATTGATTGGAATCATCGGGATAAAAAATTAAAGGTAGCAAAGATGGCAGAATAAACTAATCACTGACTTGCGTATTGGAGCGGTGTCGCATCTTTGAGAGGTCTCGCTGTCTTGTGTCTCATCCTGAAATAGAATATTATGAAAACTTAGGTAGATGGGACAGTTTTTATTTTACACAACACACCTTTGAAGGTTTCCGTCCAATTCTTGAAAAGGTACTTCGTAAAATACTTGGCTCATCAAAACAAACCATGTGAATTTGACTCTCTTGCCCCATTTGTATTGGTTATCATTTTAGATGATCTAACTCCATTCCTAGTTTAAGTATTTAACAGGTCTCTCACTGTCGGTTATCTTCCTCCCTCCCATAAACGGGCCATCGTTTTCCCGAATCTGAAAATATAAAACTTTGACCCAAATACCTGTCAAAATTATCGGCCTATTTCCCATCTTTCATTCCTCTCAAAGACCCTTGAGAGACTAGTTTCATTCCAAATACTTCCCTACCGTGAGCAAGTTGGGCTTCTGCCAGATGCCCAATCTGGTTTCAGGGTCACCATTCCACAGAAACTGTTCTCTTATCCCTCCTGCCGGATATACATGTAGCTAATGACCAGTCCTCACCTCTCGCTTGGCGCTTTTTGACGTATCTTCTGCTTTTTCTATGGTGGACCACGAGATTCTGCTTCAGCGATTGCAGTTATCCTGAGGAGTAATAGGGCAGCAGTGGCCCAACACCGGGCGTGTGCTGCGATGGGTCCCTTCATATGAAATGGCCATACCCTTCACTAAGGGCTAAGGCCGTAAAACTAATGACTGGTTTTTCCTCATGGGTCCCTCGCTCTTTAAAGGTACAGGTGCGTCCGTGCTGAGAGCGCCTCTGAATACTTATTCTGCGAAAGGCGCTTTATAAATAATTAGATACGATCATACGATACTATCGTGTTGCACATACTGGTATTCGAATAGTAAACAGCGCTGGTGCAATCAATGGACAAACTTCCGACAGAAGCATCTGCAAGTAAAAGGCGATACAGACTTGTTATGAAAATTTATGATTATGATGTAAAGGTTATCTTAGTCTTATTCACAAAGCACTTTTAAATTGTCATGTGGGCAGTGGTATTTTAGAAATTACTTTCATAACAATTGATGAATTTCATCAATCCGAATTTCATCAATTCATAACTCTAAAAATATAGCCATTTCAATCAAATTTGGACTAGTCAATACTCAACAGGTATCCATATTCAATACTATTCGACAGGACCTGGTGGCGGATACACTATGCGTTATTACTGCTGCTTTACATAGGGGTCACGGGAGTCTATTCAATGGTACGTACTCCGTAACAATGGAACTGTTCAGTAGGTGTCTAAAACAACAGTCAGTTTCTAGTGTACGACAGGTTAAAATCAACATAGGTGTAGCCTATTATATCAAATTGTCAAAACACTTAGTTAGAACACATAAGGCATCAAAAACATAGGTCAAACCATAATTCACGTATTCAAGTTGTGCTAGTCGGATTGATTAAATTCATCGATTGTTGTATAAGATTTGCTGATATTTTATCTACTGAGGATATAATTAATTGCATAATATAACGATTAAAACCAGTTAATCACTTCAATAGAAAATAGTAAAACATTCAGGTACTTGGGTAGAATTAAAACGGTAATCAGCTAATGCTTGTAGGTTTATATATAGTGAATAATTAATTGCATAATTCTATGCAGGATTTACAATTATCTTTGAAAACAGTGGCACTACTCCAAAGTAACCGGGATGAACGACCCTGTCTTCTGACCTCTGCCTGCCTAACCTCTTTGGATCTTTGACCTGGAACTGATTTCACCCTGCCTATCGATTGTTTTGACTAAGCGCCTTGTGAATAAGCTGGTTCTCGCAACTTCACTTTTATGGGCGCTATTTACTATTTTCAAGAATACGAGCGGTCTAAACATTTTCACGGTTCCGTTTACAAGCCCCAAAACTCTCAAATCACAGCATTAATTTAAAAACGTTTGGCTCATTTAAGTAATTCTCTATATATATATATATGGAGGCTATCTTATTTAGTCTAAAACAATATCGAAAATCTATCTGCTCTTGCGGAATTTTAATCGAAGCCTCTCGGTTAACCAAACAGCACACTAAAAAGTAAACCATCTAGCGTCCCGAATGTATTCTAAATTGGGTATTTATTTAAATTATAGCACCCATAAGAAAAACTCACCGGAACATATTTGTACTTGTTGTAATTTTCTATGTCTTTTATCCAAATTTTTTTCAACAGATCTTGAACGGGAACCAAAGATATAAATGCACTGAAGTTGGCTTTGGCTGCTATCTCTAGCGGTGTTATTGGGATTTCATGGAGGTCTTTCACATTACCGACGAGCAATTCATGCGTGTTACGGGGATTGTCCGCGTAACTTTTTTTCAAGAAATTTGTTGCAAGCAGCGAGAAGGACCTGCGTCAAAAAAAAATTCCTGATGTAAACTTAAATAGAACCTCTAAGCTTTATGCGCAACGTAGGACAAATTCCTGGAACATGGTCAGCGTAGCACAGGAATGTCAGTTAGGTGCCAGCTAATGCCGGTACCAAATTATACTGCGTGCTGATAATGGACTAATGTTCGCGAGCAACTTGTCCACGATAAGGAGTACTACGCTCAAAGGCTCAAACAGGCAATCGTTAATAACACACCAATACCGCTACCGTTTAAACAAGAACATTCTCATCACAGAAACAAATGACAAAATTATACAATGACAAAGTGAAGTAAAACTAGGATGGCTCTGAACACGCTCATGAGCAGAGCCTGCATATTTCTTTAATTTGTATGACCTATTCATTTCTCAGGTCGACTATGGTCTCAACTCCATTGGAATACCTATTTGAACTACTTTACATTAAAGAAACTGGTCTTAGAGAAACAACTGATGATGTCTTACTGCTTTTGTTGATTCATTTCCTCGTATCCTTCCTTGTCTACGAGTTTCTTCTGAAGTTTCTTTGACATGCGATAAGCCATCAGAGCCGTCGCAAGACAGTCCTAGAGTAGTCAGCAAAATGCAGTTGTAATTTTTAAAGACCAGAGCCTACTATAAAATATGACTTCAGTCCATCCGAATGTCCAAGGCCCTTATCAAATGCAAACCGCCTGTGGCACTGTGATCCCAAATAGCGATTTGCTACTTTCAAAGGGGCTCAACGATGTGGAATTTGGCAACTGAAGAGGTAATGCTTCATTACAATACGCTATTATAGCCTAGATTTCCGCATGTTTCTCTAGAGTATCATTTTTATCAATCAGTTGGTCACACGCGTACCTTGCTTGGTAATATTGTTGTTTGTTTGGACTTCTAATATGACCATGTATGCGTTCTTGGGGTTATTTCTCTTTCTCACCGTTGTGTTTGAGTGACTTGGACGGTGTTCGGACTAGAGGTCTGCGGGTAGAGCATGTTTGCTACCCGACCCGTACCCGTAGCACAGGACCGCTACCCGTACCCGTACCCGACCCGTACTCAAAATTACTACCCAACCCGACCCGTACCCGCGGGTATACCCGTACCCGTACCGTACCCGCCACGCAATTAATAGGACTTACCATAATCCCATACAGTCCCGACTCCCTACCAGTCGAATGGTCTTACAATGCATGTGGTAGTAATAATATTAGTCTGACGATCATGGTATTGATCACAGTAATAATAATAATAATAATAATAATAATAATAATAATAATAATAATAATAATAATAATAATAATAATAATAATAATAATAATAATAACTTGTTTGGGACCCGCAGGGGACAGCACGCCCTTTTCAGCGTCTTTCAATTTGCACGCAACGATTCAATGCTATTGCTTTTCGTTGCACGTTTACACATTATGACCGGTGAAGATTACCGTTAATTCCTGAACGACAAAACTCTTCGGAGCCTGAAGGATTACAATTACCTCGGGCGATTCCAACAAATAAGAATAATTATAACTTTTATGCAGCCAGCCATAACACGGCAGTTTGCAACAAAACACCGCTATTTGAATATAGTTTAAGTATTTCTAAGAGGGAACGGGGTGCTAGACTTGGTGTTTCAACTATGCCTAACCTCAATAACTGTAGTAGCTGCATCAACCTGTTTTAAAGAAAACACGGCTGCTGGACTGCTGGACTGCCAGGCTTGGCGTCAGCGACCTCTGACACCGGCTGTCGGGACTGAAACTCAGCTGAGATATATGTAAAAAAGTTACGATCGGACTGTGTTAATGGAAATAAGCTATTTTGTAACTTTAAATTGAGCATCAATAAATGCATGCCAAGCTCACTAAGGCGCACGGACATAGGTCAACACAAGAATATGATACCTATACAGTATACAGGATACCGCCAGTTACAGTAAGTCTTTGAAGGTGCAAGACTCACAATTACATGTAACCCCAAAAACCTCAGTTCGGTACGGGTAAAACCGGGTATACCCGTACCCGTAATGCTCCTACCCGTACCCGACCCGACCCGTAAAATGTCTACCCGACCCGTACCCGACCCGCGGGTACGGGTCGGGTACGGGTAAACGTTGCGGGTACGGGTATACCCGCAGACCCCTAGTTCGGACGTTTTAGTGAGGTTTCGCTCGTAAACATAGACTCGCTTACTCGCATATTATAAGAGCGTCAAGCTGCACTGATACATCTTACGCTAAAAAAATTGAACGACCAATATCCAACACAATTTCAGTGGTAGGTTTGACCCTTTAAAAATCAAGGGAAGCTAGTTGGCGCTAGCAGGCATAAGGAATACAACGTCAATTAGTTTATGGAAGAGGGATTGTTGATCACAGAAGCGTTTCATAAAATAATGCTAACTAGTTCCAGCAAATGTTTACTTCTAGTCAGAGCCATTTTCGTGATTATATTGCAACGTGTGTAGGCTAATCTTTCCCCTTCCTTTTATTGACATAAGCGCGCCTGACATTACCGGTACATGCTACATAATTCTACTATTAAACCTTTATTTTATAATTTTCTTATTTCATTTTATATTTATTTCAGGTTCAATTAAACAAATAAACATTAAAGCAATTTAGTTCAGAAACTGCACATTCTAAAACCTGTTCAAACTTATATAGAAAAAAAACATAAAATAGAGGGGGCGATTTTAGTAAAGGGATACTTTAAACCGTAGATGGCAAGATTCTATTTCAATGGGGGACTTTTTTTCCGATACAGAGTCTCCTATTGGAGACATTATTTAAGCCAGATGGGGACTCTGTTTCGAGGAGACTTCTATCATGAAACCGGGAGTCCATCTTATATTCATTCATTCATTCATTACAGAGATTTATATAGCGCCCCTTCAGATTATCTAATCAGAAGCGCTACCGACCAAACCCCGGCTAAAGAGAACAGTCTTGAGGTTGGATAAGAATGCGGCCACAAGGGCTGTATGCATTAGGCATAGATCCACAGGGATCCCATTTCAGATTGCAGGGCCAGCAACAGAAAAGGCACGGCGCTGCATAATAGATGTCCGTGACCGGGAAACAAGAAGCTCAGCCTGCTTAGAGGAGCGGAGAGAACCACGGCGCTGGACGCTCAGGGTGGAGAGGCAGAGCTCCTGTAAGTAAACAGGGGCCAAACCCGCGAGGCAGCGCCAGACCAAGGCAGAGATCCGGTAAGTGATCCGCTGCGGGAAATGGAGCCAATGCAAGACATCCCGCATGTAATCACTGACATGGCTGAATCTTGCGATGCGGCCAATGAGGCGTGCCGCCGCTCGCATGACCCGAACCAAGCGCCCAACCCGAGCCGCCGGAAGACCCACATAGAGGGCGCTACAATAATCAAGGCGAGAAACAATAGAAGAGTGGATAAGCGTTAAGGCAGCATTAGAGGTTAAAGAACGGAAGATTACTCTACGCTTTTTTGTTGATATATTCGTTTATTTATCAAGCAGGAAGACACACCGCTTCACAACTTACATACACAAAGAGTACTATAAAGAGTACTATACAGAAAAAAGGGAATAATGTTAGTTTTTAAGATTTGGGTCAACGTGGTGGCTTAAAAATTCGCTTGTATAGAACTCGAGGTATAAAGTTCTTAGTGTCTTTTGGAGGAAGTACAAAGTCATGTGCACGAGGCCGGAGAGCGTAGGGTCGCAGCACAGGTGGCGGAAAGAAGCGTAGTAGGACGTGCATCTCATTCCATCTGACGCAGCTGGTAGTAGCAACGCGGTATAGTAGGTTGATATGCCGCGTGACGATTAGTTCTTGGTCCAGTAATTAGCGCTACAGTAGTTATGGGATCTCCCCAAAAAGCTGTCTTACCTGTCCTCGTTTCCAAAAGAGCATTGCCGTTTCAGGCAAATTTCTCCGAATGCACCAAAAAAATAGCATTTTACCTGAAACAACAAAACTACAAGTTACTGCTACGGTGCAAGTAAAGTTGACACTATGTAAAATAAGCACTGATATATTAATTTGAACAATCTTTCTATCCAATTAGTCGTCTTCATTGCAAAGATCCATCTTGACATCAGCTCATATACAACATCTACAAATATTACTTTATTGAAAGAGAATCTGCAGATTTAAATTAGCATAAATACATAACTGAACTTACCCTTTAAACTGGTGCTTTCATTTTCGGTGATTTTGTTGCTCTCAAGATCTTGAATTTTCTTCAGCAACCTTGAACACACTTTGTTCTTCTCAAAATCTTTCTCCTGTAAAATTAAAGAAACTACAGGCAAAACGCAGTCTTATATAATTAAGCAAATGATTATATTTACATGTTTTTAAATTTTGGCTTAAGAACGGTGTTAAATTTCAAACGTCACACAGAATTTAGGACTCCGACTTCAGAGATGAATAGCCAGCGCTCTATAACAACCTGACATCATGTTCCTCAACAGGCGACACGTATGCTATACATAGATTCGATTCCTTTCTAGTATTGTTGGCCATTCGCTAGGTTTCGTGTTGCCGGAGTTGGTTTGGGAACGCCTCTGAATGAATTAATGAATGCCAAAGGCTGTTGTTTGTACCTCTTGTTCAGTTTTATAAATGTAGACTTCATTATGCTGAATTTTCTCGATATTTGTGGTATCTTAGAACGTCTACCCCATCTGATTCTGTATTCTGAAGGTTTCTCGTGTGTTAGCTTTGCCATCATTATTAAACGATGACATGGCTCCAAGTCAGAGTACAATGGTTTAACTTACTTTAGGCGCCAGCTGGTCGTTGACTATAACGCGTCGTTCTTGGCCTATGTATTATTCATATTCATGATCATGGCGGCCGTTTTATGTGTCCAATTTGTTATGTTTAACATAAGAAATTTATGGGTTTCGACACAAAAGTGCAGCATATGTGAAAATTCACAGAACATCACGGCAAATGATAAAATTCACGGCAAACGCCAAAATTCACGGTTTCCGTGAGTTCCTTGAATTCGTGATTTTCGTCTAGCCCTAATTACAAGTACCCATCGATGTTAGAGATACTAGCAATAGATGCATCTCAAAGCAAATAATTTTGAGGTAGCCTAACTGGTATAATTGTCGTAATAGTAATAATAACGATAATAATAATAATAATGAAAATAATAATGATGATGATGATGATGATGATGATGATGATGATGATGATGATGATGACGACGACGACGACGACGATGACGACGACGACGACGACGACGACGACGACGACGACGACAATAATGACAATGACAATAATAATAATAATAATAATAATAATAATAATAATAATAATAATAATAATAATAATAATAATAATAATAATAATAATAATAATAATAATAATTTCTTATGGCGCCGTAACACAGCCATGCCGTTGCCTCACAGTCAACTAGCCCTTAGATAACAGATAGCTCTTAAGTCTAGATTTGAAGGAGTCAATTGAGTCAGTCGCTCGAAGGGCAGGAGGAAGATCGTTTCAACATCTGAGACCGGCCGCTGAGAAAGAGCGGTCACAAACGCGGTTTCTCATCCGTCTTACGCGAAGATCGCTTTTCTGGAGAGATCAGAGTCGCAACCCGGAAGCGGAGGAATGCGTCCCGATACAGTAATGACTCAAATATTCGGGCGCGCTCCATCATTCAAGTGACTTGAATACCAGCAAGCAGATTTTAAACTCAATACGAAAAGAACTGGCAGCCAGTGCAGAACATCATGGAGGAGCGGCCTAACATGATCGTACTTCCTCCGGTTTATTTTTACCTATTGAGAAGTCACACAATGTCTGCGCTGACGTAACGTCGTAAACGGAGTGTTTGTCATTTGCGATGTTTTATGAGCACAATTATATGACTGTGAATTGGTGCTGTAAATTCGCCGTGAATTTGGCAATTTTCTAAGAAGTATGACGTGATTTTTTCACTTTTTGACCATTATTTTAGTATAGTCCTACTTATAACTGTCTAGTCTATGAACTGTTCAATTACATTCGACATTGTACATAAGTTCGTGAATTCATTTGGCATTAAGCCTTTTCCTATAATTATGGGGAACTGTGGGCGACACAATGATCTGTTTGATTAGAACCCTGCTGAGACTCTTTGTAACGAACCTGGACAAGTTCTCTACCACTCTTGTCTTTGCCATCAAGCAATACTAAATTTGGTACCGAAGTCAGATTCTGTATAGAATGTAAACAACAAGCCCTGCAATGCGCTGGTCTATGGGGCCTTGAGATTCGTTTATCACCGGAAAGCGTTACATTGGCTCCTCTCCTCCGTACCTCGTGAGGCAGGAAACAACACAGGAATTCTTAAGGAATTTAGATTCATCAGTTGAAAGCTAACACAATCACAGTAATCCACGAAGAAACAGGATATCTTTTCATACCTTCAAACTTGCAATGCAAAAGAACTAGAAGCAGGCATGGCAGGATGAGTAAGTGCTTGTGATCTTCTATAAAGTCAAGAAATAATCACTTTGACCCTGTGCAACTTTTCTGTGTTTGCCAGCCATTTATCTATAGCACTAAACCGCCACACTGTATTTTGAACAATTTTGCACAAAAGAAGCATTCAAAATTGTGTGTATGCATGTGTGTATGCATGCATGTATGTACTGATGTATGTGGACTTTTTTAATGTGCGTTTTGTGAACCCTTGAAAACACGAAACTTACTAGAGGACTTCCCGATTTCGTCAGCCATGTGCTATTACTGTTATGTGCCATCAATAACCCAGCGTGTTTAATCTTGCGTTTCGACAGCAGTTGCTCAAAGACGTGTTGATGATAAGCATCCTACAGCCAAAACATTACCAGACGTTACACAATCGGTAGTGACATATTTGAAATGAAGGAGGTGATATAGTTACTTAAGAGGCACAAACTATGCCACTCCGATCAGTAATAGTACAACACTAAAAGTAAAGGTAGTTTTGCTACTTTAGAAGTAGGAGTTACCGTGCTTCTTATAATAATTTATAAGGAGCTATAAATTAGTGCCTTCATATATACATGTATACGTCCTACATACATCAAGAATTCCACAACACTCTAATAGTAAGAAATTTTTAAAAGAGTTAATAAACCGTCCAACTGAACTTAGAATTCTAACAGAACAATTTCTACTTGAGGTTTGCAAGTATGTTATAGCAGAACGTCTTCGCTGGCAGTCTCGCACAGACAATCATGTAGAGACCGACCCACCAACTGCAATTCACGACTGCCAGCTAAGGCGTAGTGAGACTAGTGGGTTTGCAAGTTGTGTTCGGATAAACGTTTAGTGATACTGGAAAGCAGCTTAGAAGAGGTACCGTGGTCAGATATCAGCATATCAATTTGCGGTTTTCGTTATAAAAGAAGTTTATCTAGTGATAGTTTGAAAAGCCCTCATTTGCATCTGATAAGTACACGTGCATTGTAATCCACAGCCCGATTTTACACAAATATTTGCAATTGACCATAAAAGGAGGA
This sequence comes from Aporrectodea caliginosa, assembly GCA_020284085.1. Classification (NCBI taxonomy): domain Eukaryota; kingdom Metazoa; phylum Annelida; class Clitellata; order Crassiclitellata; family Lumbricidae; genus Aporrectodea; species Aporrectodea caliginosa. The sequence continues at coordinate 410,438 of JACEVL010000213.1, forward strand.
AATATAACTGACGTTCATGCACAACTCTATGCAAACAAAAGCTACACAGATTCTCAAAACTGTTTATAAAGTTCAGATTAGCATCTAGTATTATAGACCATTCAGATAAATTTACAGGGCGAGTTATCTCATGTTTACTTTGCTTTGTTCATTTTTTAAGTAGACCAAAGCAAATAAAAAGTGCAAACTAACCATCCAATTATCCTGTAGCAGTTGGCTGAAGATTTTTTCGTCATCCCAAGCGGCAACCAGCATATATACGTCACTTGGATTAGATGATTCTGAAAGAAGATAATCAGTAGTCAAGAATTATAAAAAATGTATGCTTAAATAGAGCAATCGCCAAAATGCTCCTTAAAGCTGTCCTACTGAAGTTTTAGAGGTAGCCTATGTTGCATTCTGTAACAGAATGTTCTTGCATGTGCTGAGAATCTGCATGTAAAGCACCGTTAATGCTAGGTAAATAATTGTCACAATTACGTTACCTCTGCATGTATGTGAACTCTATAGCGACTTGTATAGCTGATTAACAGTGTGGCACCCATGGCTTGTCGACCTAGAACTAATCGAACTCTACCATATTATTATCTGTTTCAGTTGTGGTTGTGTCAACCTGAATTTCAAATAAACGAATATTTGATGATGATGATGATGATAATGATGATGATGATGATGATGATGATGATGATGATGATGATGATGATGATGATGATGATGATGATGATGATGATGATGGTTGTATGTGCAACATGTAGCCTACCTGTTGTTTTTCCACATAATAATATTAAGATTACATAATTATAATCATTAACATTAAGATTTAGCAATACTTAATATTACTGATTACTGTTAATATAAGGGACCCATTGCTGAAATTAAATTTCTGCTTTTCAGAGCGTGTCTACTCACCTTTTTTCAGAGCATCAACGATGGATCTGGTTATGATTTTCTTCGGGCTGCCTTGTCACTTTCAATGTTATCAGCAGATCCTTATGGTTTTGTGCTCGTATTGCTTCTAGTAGGTTAAAGACCAGCTTGACATTGGCCAACGTTTCATTCAGAACGCCTGGTTCCAGGCCATCGACAGCTTGCCTAGCAACCTCTGGCTGGATCCCGGTAGCGATCAGTATCCGCACAATTACATCACGCATTCGGTTGACTATGTCAAACTCAGTGTTGGCTGCTGAATGGCTGCTGCTGTGGGATTGAGTTTGTTTGGGAACAAGGAGATCCTTGATTTCTACCAACAGCGCATTGGTTGATGTTCTCTTCAATTTGGCAACATCTTCTTTAAATTGTTGCACATCTTCTTCAGAAAGTATTGCTTTCTCCAGTAATTGAACAATTTCGAAGAACAGCTGGAGTTTGGTTCTAGCCTTGATATTGGCAATGACTTGTCGGACTTTCTCAGCGGATGAAGTTTCAGTGACCAGCAATTCTTCGAGTCGATGAAACAGTTTTTCAGAGATTTCTGGTAAGTTTTCCAGAGTTGTTGCACCCCTGATGGAAGAATTGAGTCAGTTAGTAAACTTGTTATTGGGCGAAAGATAAAGCGTAATGCACACTAATAATGCAATGTAATGTAATGCTATGTAATGTAATATAAATCTTCGAAAATTTCTCAGCGCCCACAAAAGCCACGTCAGGGAGACAAGCTTATTCATCGGCGCTATGTCAAATCTTGTTTCAAGTCAAATCAAGAAACTTATTTTGAGTGGTACGTATTTCGCTGTTTTCAAGAAGTAGGTCTAAGTTAAGAAGTTACTGGTATATCAACTATAGCATGATTTTGCAAAAAACATTCAAGTATTAGTAGCACACGAGGAAGGAGGAGGAGGAGGACAAGGAGGAAGGACGTTGTTTAAGACAATCTTTGGAGGAGTGATGTGCCTCCAATAACGTAATAATGACTTCGTATTCTCAGAGCCTCGGCGTATTACAATGGGTGATTACTGTTCAATTATCTAAATAGCCAGTTAGTGAGCCCAAATCTGAAACATGTGGTTTATTGAATCAATCAGTTAATAGAAGATAATGCATAGGACTCCAACATCTCCTTCTTCATCGGACTGGCCTCATGATTCAAGAACCAGTATAAATAACACTGTGCCGTTGAAAGACACCCAAACAGAAGCTTAACCCTCGGGCTAGGGGGGGTGGTTGCCACCCCCCTAGGTTTTTTTCATCTCAAACTTTTTCCGTATGGAATAAAAATGTGACCTTTTAGGTAGCTGTAGGGGGTTCATTTACACACGTTTTGAGGTAAAATGTGAGATGATATCTCACACCGTTCAAAAGTTATACCCTGAGGTACCAGGGGGTGGATGCCCCTAGATTTTCGACTATATCTTATCCGTCATTTAATATTAAGAGACACAAATTATACCATTCTATAGACCTGAGACAACCGGAAGTGCTCAAAATAAATTATAATACCGTAATATGCGTGAAAAATGGCTGAATGGGCACTCCCCTTAGTTTTTTTCTGTAGCGTATTAATTTGTCTTCCTGGAAGAGAAACAAAGATACCAATCTTTAGAGGGAATAGAGGGCTTCATTTGCATAGCTACATCTTTGTCTTTTGAATACCGGAAGTAATCAAAATAAATAATAATACGCGTAATCTGTGTGAAAATGGCTGAATACAGCATTACAACGTAAACCGATATATATGTATGGATATATATGTATGGATGTACATTTATACTATATAAACATGTGTAGGGGTGATTTTGTGTATCTTTTATACATAGATTAGTTTCAAAACACACATAATCTTATATTTTGTTTATCCAAAAAGTACAAAATGTACGCAATAATATACAATATTGCTAATTAATGGGTTCCGTTGTTAAAAGTGATGTAGGCTTAATTTCGAGGTGCATTCACACAATGTACAACTAAATATACCATTCTGTGCAGAAATGAATGCTGAATCCAATGCTATATTACAAGTTATGATATGTAAAACCAAACACGAAATCCTTACCACCCCCCTGGTAGCCAGTGTTATAAAAAGCTTGGTAGCCCTAGGGTTAAAGCTAGAGTACTCCATCTTCCCTTTGTACGATAATTATAATCTCGCTAATATAAAGAAAATAACTCACACAAAACATAATGAGCGCTATTTATTAACCGTATGGAGCGGTGTGTCCACAGAACCTCCGTGATGAGAAAGTTGTGCATATACAAAGAAAAGTTACCAGAAAGCATGCCATCAAATTGTAGTCTTCAACCACAGCTGAGAGACTTGTAACATGTGGTTTTATGAATCGAAATTTCGTAAGTGTTACTCGAATGGTTTACAGAGTTTGCACGAGTGCTGCGATAAAACGGAGGAATTCTCAAAGTGGAAAGTTCAGGATTTGGGTTCCGGTCCCGGATCTAGTCTTAATTCAGGGATTAAATAAATGTTAACTTACTCCTTGGGCGCCACTGCTTGTGAAATTATATCAGCTGCTCCTCCAGTTCCCTGAAAGAGAAATAGTTGGATTAAAATCATGGTCTTTATACACCATAACGCAACCTGTGTTAAGTTATGAATTTTAATTAAATTGAGTTTATTGGGAAGTAATAGAGATATTTTACAGGTCGAATGAGGACGTCAGCTTATATTCTTAAGAATGGGTGCGCGCGCGAACTATTTCATATAAAAATTATTGACTTATTAAATGACTACTGTTATTAATGCTTCATCATACATCTCGCATACAAACCAATGTGACCGAATGAAAATGACAATATTATTGTGAACTGCTACGATGTTTTTCTAGCTGAATCGTTGCAATTTACTCTTATCCAATCAAATGGAATCTAATACAATTTAATCTTACACAGATCTGACCAAATCCATTCTATTTTTATTCTATTCTACTGTACATCATTGCTTTGAAGAATCTGATATATAACTTTATTTTTGAAGCACTCACCATAGCAACAAGGACAGGAATTTCGTTAGCCAAGGCATTTTCAACCTGGCTGAGCGCACTGATGCTGCCTCCGATTAAGATGTAGATCAATGGACTGCCTATAAAAATTGTCTACTCTATATATTCTACAGGCAAACTATTATAATTCATTTATTATTTTGATTTTTTCACAATTATTAATGAGTAACTTTTATAACGCCGACGTCCAATGCACAAGGCATCAACCAATGCCGGACAAGATAAATAATACGACGTGACTAGCGGACCGCCAGGCGACCCGCAAAGTTTGAAATACTAGCGAGCCGCCAGTCACGTGTCAGATCATTTATGTCCGGCAAAAGTTGTTTTTTTTTAGTTTTAACGAGTTAGAAAATTGAAAGAAAGCGTACGAGACAACTAATTTAAGTAATCTTACAATGCGTGATGCAAAGAGGATTGAATCTATGATTAAGTATGCGGCGAAGAAGGCTGCATATGCAGAATTAGATCCAATATTATTCATTACGATCGTGTGGTGCTCCGTAGTCGAGTGGTTAGCGTGCTCGAATTTCAGTTCAAGGATTTGAGGTTCGAATCCCGTTAGGGCAGATATTTTTTCCTCTGTTATACCCGTTAATTTTCTGCACATTTGAAAATTTACCTATTTCCTTGGGTCTGAAGTTGGGAGTGCTTATGAGTAGTTACCTTGATTAGGGTAAAGTTAGGCGTCGTGAGGGTCGGTTAGGGTCAGGGTTAGGGTTAGTGTCGTCGCTAAAAAACATAGTACCATCCTAGCATCATGCCAAAATATACCGTAAAACGTCACTAAACTTACGCAGCATGATACTAAATGTTTGTCAGTAACTGTTGTCACCTTAGCGTAATCAAACCTAAATTAAGGTTTTCTGTCAATTTTCCGTCTTGGTGGACCGCTAGTATTTGAAATTTGCGGGCCGCCTGTCTCTCTGGAGTCACGTGAGACTGGCGGCCCGCTAGTATTGGAAACTTGCGGACCGCCTGGCGGTCCGCTAGTCACAGCCTAAATAATAAGCAATTGCTCTGATTCTACTGGACCTATCTTCTGCCTTAAAGCCGTTTAAAAGACATTCCCATTTCCAGGTCCAGAATGTATTCGGGACCTGGGAGTCACCTTATATCAGGAGCTTACAATTGCGCCACATATCAACCTCATCAGCCGCAGTTGTTATTACCAGCTTCGACAACTCAACGCTTGAACACGCTTTTGTCGTTTCCCGCCTTGATTACTGTAGCGCCATACGGGTAATTCCGTCAATTTATTAGATTACGGATGAAGCAAATGTGCAAAAATGAAATATATATATCAATGCATAAAATCAAATATTTTCTTGATCTACGATGCATTTATAATATTAATTTATGAGTTTCCCTGCACGGTGCCTTGCGAACACTTTTTACAGTGTGATTTACACACCATTATACGACACTTTTATCATACTGTCACACCTGTTTTGGCAGTTGATATCTCATGATTGTGCAATCAGACACTAAAATATTACATCACGTAATATTTGAATTATGGCCATGTGATATTTTGCTTACTGAGTAATCTGCATGTTTAGCCTACAGTAAATTAGCGTATTTAGCCCATTTTAAGTCATAATAATTTATGTACTTATTTAGTTGATTTAGCAGTCTATAGTCTTCAGTGAAGGCGGATGAGAAAAACTAGCTGTGTACCTGACAATCTAAAATTGTGAGCCTGTAACTCTACCATTATTGTAAGCACTAATTTACTCAATTTGCATGTTAATAAGTTTATAATTTAGTTTTTAACGTCTGTGACAGTAATGAGAATTGTGACAGCAATGAGACTGTGCGTGTTGCGAAGGCAGAGGTTTCTGCCCAGGATGACAGCAGTCTCACGTGTGGCTCGAAGGAGCGCAAGTCCGGCGTCCGGAGTATTTCGAACAGCTTAAAGCAATCGCCGCCGACAAAACGCCCAGATCAATCAACACAAGTCACTAGGTTTTGAACCCGTATATTACGGCAACTAGCCGGCCAAATCGACCACTGTCCACGGCAAACAGGAAACGGACTCTCAACACAGTCACAAAGTCAGATGCAGCGTCATCTCTCTCCAAATCTTCAACTGCCATCCGTCAGATTCCCTCGGTGTCCTGCAGAGTCTGGAGAAACAGCAGTCCGGGACAAGACAACATCAACTCGTTGACCTGATGGTCGCCATAGATGACTACGGGCAACACTCAGAGTCACCACCGAAGATCGTTTGGATCCCCGGTCATCTTGGCATCCCAGGCAACGAGACGGCAGATGCCCTGTGCAAACAGGCTCTTCACAACACCGCCGTAGACATCCCGACGACGCTCGACTACCCAGAAGCCCGACGCATCTACCGCGACCACTTCCTCCGGAAATGGCAAACAGAGTGGACCACCTCAGACACCGGCTCCGACTACAGGGTCGTCGAGCCAGACGTCAGCCTGGTCCGCAAATACACCGACCCAAACCGAAGGAAGGAGGTCACCATCACCAGACTGCGATTGGGCCACTGCCTCCTAAACACGCAGCTGAAGCATTGGGGTCGCCACGAAACCGGAAACTGCGACGAGTGCGGTGACGCCAAGGAAACCGTGCGTCACTTCCTCTTGGAGTCTCCTACTCAGGCTGGTCTCCAAGACCAGCTCCTCCTAGAGTGCGCACGGAAAACCTGGCCTTTCGACCTGTACACCGTGCTCAGTCAATCCAGCTGCTTAGACACCATCTACAAGTGGCTGGAGGTTATCGGTCGGAAGATCTGAAGGCGGCCCACTGCCTCCACCGAAAAGAAGACAAAGAAGAAGACCAAGAAGAAGAACATTAACATTTTATTTTAAACTTTATAAACCAAGAACAATAACGCAGAACGCTGCTAACTATTAGAGACTCTAATGTACAGGGTGGGCCAATAGGAATGCAACAACTTTGACGCCTCACAACTTGAACAATTTTTATCTGAACGTCTTGTCCAATATATCCGATTGAAGATAATTATCCATTTTATCATTCTCCAAAATATCTACGAGATATTATTACGACGTTTTGAGATAATGCTATTAATATTCGATGTGCCATTTTCGTGCCATAAAACTGCAAGAAAAAACAAAAGTCATAAACTTAAGATGTCAATTCTAAACAATCACTTAGTACTAACAATAATTATTAATATCTCGAGTGAATTTACCATCAGTCAAACAAATACTCAATAAAATTATGTCCACCACGTGCTTTAATGACTGCATCAACACGAGATGACCACTGATCGATGGCTGAGTTCACCAGTGCTTGGGCTATCTCAGCCCAGCAGCAAAGAATCACTTCTTTCAAATGTTCAACGTCACGTATCGGTTCACGATAGACCAGTTGCTGAATATAACCCCAGATCGAATAGTCAACCGGGTTTAAATCCGGACTGTTCGGTGGCCAGTTCTCCGGTTCAATTAACTCAGGTACGTTAGCGTTCAGATAGGCAACCGTATGACGTGAACGATGCGCCGGCGCTCCATCTTGCTGAAAGATGTAACCATCAACTCCAGACAGTTGGCGAATATCACGTAGCAGTCCTCTTGCGAGTACTTCATCAAAGTAATAAACACTGTTCACCTTAGCCTTTGGAGTAACAAAGAATGTTTCTTGACTGCAAATTAACTGTTGGACTTGTGCAGTATTCGCTGCTGTGCGCGCAGAACGTTTGCGACCACAGTTGCGGCTGTTAGACGTTCCCGTAGCATCAATTTGTTTAATCAATCGATGTAGAGCATATTTATTCCATTTTCTAGAAGGGAATTCTATCATCATCTGATGTGCATTGTATCCTTTTTCTGCGATTAAAATTCTATCCTCTTCCGTGAGCGGCGCCATGATGTTCAATATTTATGTTCAAATTTGAGAGGTGTGCGCCGTACCGAAATGTTATAACAACGGTGCCGTATTATCAGTGCAAGATTTGACATAGTTGTAGAGTGGATGATTACCTTCAATTTAGTATATTGGGCACGATGTTCGGATAACAATTGTTAAAGTTATATCAATTCAAAGTAGTTGCATTCCTATTGGCCCACCCTGTATATATTATCACATTATTATAATGATTGTTATTATTATTATTATTACTACTATTATTATAATTACTATTATTACAACCTCTCTACACAAGAGCGCCCTCTATAATATTATATAGTACCCGGCCAGACACGGAGCAAGGCCCAGAGGGAGGGGCGGCAGAACCTAAGCCGAGGAACTTAAGCCAAATAATAATAATGATAATAATAATAATAATAATAATAATAATAATAATAATAATAATAATAATAATAATAATAATAATAATAATAATAATAATAATAATAATAATAATAATAATAATAATAATAATAATAATAATAATAATAATAATAATAATAATAATAATAAATACCAACCATCAAACAGCCCAATGGTATCTCCCGGTCTGACGGCAAAAGGTTTGGCGGAGTCACCATTATACCCTAGTACAGAGGTCGCTGCTTGGCGTGGGATGTCACAGTGCCAGATACTTTCGCTGCATCCTGAGAACATTTAACATCGGAAAACGCAAGTGCGGCAGCGGAAAAAGCAGCTCGTAATAAGGAATGCAAATATGCTGCTATCTCACAATCACACCAGTTCGTCCCTGTTGCAGCCGAAACTGCACGAAGCTGGCACATAGACTCACTTCAGTTTGTTCAAGAACTAGGAGGCTAGATCCCAGCAGCGACAGGCGACCAGCGTGAGACCAGTCATCCACTACAAAATCATCTCTTTCGGTATAATTAACTGAATGACGCATTTATTGCATTTTCTAATAAGCTTATTTACTTTAAAAATAATAAACTGAGCGACATACTTGATTCCTGATCTTCAGGCTTTTTCCATTTCGACAGAGCTAACTCGACCTCTCTTCGTAGTTTACATTCGCAGTCTGAATTCTTCTGTTTACCGTCGTCGACAAGAAGAAAGTGTGTGTGATGCAGATTCAGTGACATTCCAGTTGGATTGCTATCAGACGCATAGCCATTTCGATCAGACGAATCCTAGAGAAAATTAGCGGAAAATCAAAACATCTTAGTCTTCCACAAAAATATGTGGGATTACTAATCCGTCACGGTCATGGTCAGCAAGCAATGTAGCGTCCATATAAGTATCTGCAAATGAAGCTATAGGCCTATAAATGACGAGCCAAATTACTACCTAGATAATTATATTGTAGCCATAGGGCCCATTAGACCTTATGCCCTTTAATATCAAATAACAGCCAATATCCTGGACCAAACTTTAAACTGAATAGACAATGCCTACACATTTTTGTTTTTTTTTCTTGTAATCACATTGCGTTCTGGCAATGTACAATACAATACAACTGATCTTTGATATCGCCCTTCTTACTAAGGTTGCCCCAAGCTCAGAAGTGCACACGCCTCGGCGGCACAGAAGCAATAATATTGCAGAGCAATTGTGCCCGAAGGACTTGCTCAAGGTCCCTACACGGCGGCTTGAGGTGGATTCGAACCTGCAACCCTCCGGCTGCAAGGCATCGAACATGCCCCTACACCACCGCGCCCCATGTGTTATGAATAAACGAAGATTCTATTCTATCCTATACATACATTTATAGGTCTACTCGCATGCATGCCTTCAGAATACGTTTCACTTTACAACATGCACGCAGTCAGTAGTATACCCACATTTAGGCCACACATTATAATTTATAACAATGGTTCAAACATGCAGACCACTACAAGTTAACAGAGGAAAGCTAATAGCCCATCCCCTAGCTTTCATATCTGTGGTAGTGTCTGTTGAGACAGTAATATCATCCAGACCAGCGGTTTTCAAACTTTATTTTTATTGTACCCCCAGGTAACAAAATTGAATTTTGGCGTACCCCCAACAAGGTCAGATCAATAACAGCATGCGAGCGTCAAGTCCCCTTGCAATTAACAACTCCTTTTAGCCTAATCATTGTTGCAAACCGGGTATTAGTCATAGGTAGAACATTTTAAAAGTAATATAATTGTAACTTAAGAATGTAGTCATATCAACAAAAAGGAAAAATAAAATCACTAGGCCTATTAGAAAGTGTTAAAGTGAGCAGTGGGCTTGTTTTGGCAAGCACAGATTTTCAATATCTAGTTTAATATTTTTCAATTTCAAACGCAAATCGTGTTCGAGTTCAAGCTTTGTTCTGTATTTGTTTTTGATCGCAAGCATAGCTGAAGAACCTGTTTCACACAGATATCACCTGCTGAAAGGAATTAAAAATTTTAAAGCTCGGCCAGAAATTAATCCATATTCAGTTCTTCGTCTCAGCCAAAAATCACACAACTTGTCTTTCTTGAACTCGTTCTTCAATCCACCATAACATGATAGTTCAACAAACGTCTCATTCCTAAACTGACTAATAGACGGCAAAACTACATCCGATGGCATAAACTCATAGAAGTGTACAGAAAATAAGCGAACGGTGGACGTAGAATAGCTAGTGAAAGAAAAGATGGACATGAAGACCTTAAACTTATAGAAAAATTTTTTGAAATTTTTCGCGTACCCCTTAGCGACACCTGGCGTACCCCCAGGGGTACGCGTACCACAGTTTGAAAACCCCTGATCCAGACCATGTCATAATATCTTTATATCTTTATTTGTATGGCATGCAGTCTTTTTATTGCGTTAATCGGATTGCCACCAAGTTTAAAGTCTTCAACATATCGCGCAACCAGGTGCCTGGGGTGATTTAGGAGGCACCAAACTGCAATACCATTTGAATTCGTATAATTATTAGGCTCATTAAAATTCCTTTAATTTAATTTGGGGGGTGTGACGCATTGGATAACATCTGGCACAGAGACCGAGAGGTACGAGTTCGAGCCCCAGAGGCTGCTATTACTGCAAGCTGTCTGTTCATTTAATAATGTGCACAAGTGCGTTTTGGCGTATTATTATTATTATTATTATTATTATTATTATTATTTCTATTATTATTATTATTATTATTATTATTATTATTATTATTATTATTATTATTATTATTATTATTATTGTTATTATTATTATTATTATTATTATTATTATTATTATTATTATTATTATTACAAATATATCATTAATAATTCATTTAATTAATTTTGGCGATTCGCCTTATTTGAGGCTGTAAACGTAGTAAGGAAGAAACATTACATTCAGAAGACTTTTCTTCTCTTCAAGGCATCCCCAATGGCTGATTCCGAGAACCACCTGTGGAATCTTGTCGCTATTCGCCAATGTCAGTTTGACCTCATTTCCGATGAGTTGGTCCACACCTCTGTTTAGTCCACCAGTGATTATCCATGCATCTGGTTTCAACAATTTTACTTCAGCACGTTTATGTCTCATCTGCTATGAACGCCACACCTGTAAATCTGAGTATGAGGTGTGTGACAAGTTCATGATCATTAAACAAAACCAGCGAACTCACTCTCGTTGGACAACATGTCTAGCACCACCGACTGGATCACAGGAATTTACTAGAATCTTCAAAAAGATGGAAGCAGACAATGTTGTCTTTGCAATTATTAACTTAAAACGCGCCGATGTCTAATACACCAATACCAAACCGTAATCAAGTCACTATAGATACTGACTTGATTACGGTTTGGTATTGCAATTTTACTTCTATAGAAGAGCAGTCCCACGAGAATAGAATTCTTTTTACATTCTTGTTGGCAACATAATGTTTTGTTGTTTCATATTCATGCGATTTGCTTAGTCTAGTTTAACTCATAGGAAATGGTCATAGCGGCTTTCTCACAAGATGTGTCTTAGCTCTCCTAAGCGGCAGCCATGCCTATGAAGTGTTAGCGAATGTATTTTGTCTAAGCCTCGGCAATATGAGGGCGGGTGACCAAAGCTTTTCCATGACGGCCTCGCTTGGACAACCCCTCTGACTCGACGCAGTCTAGTGAATTAGTTAGTGCCCTGCGTTTGGCTGTTGAGTGGCGCTTTAGAAGTTCGGAGTTTACGATTACAGTCTAGGTCAATAATTTTATAGCTGAGTTCGCTGGATGGCGCAAGTGGAGCAGGAAAGTTTAAGCGTCTTTCTGCTCTGCATGCCGGGAATTTGAACTCCAGACCGTCGCTTAACAGTCTAGCATGCTAACATACAACCAAAAGGGTGCAGTGGGGTAAGTAACCGTCTGCGCATGTGGCTAAATCCACCGCTGACCTACACCAATGCATACAAACATGCAGACATCTATGAGAGCGTGTACGCACTTGTTGCAGCAGCTGCTTGTATAAAACTTCTGCAGATCGTTTTCCTCGTGTTTTGGGTCGATGCATTTGACGGCGCATCAGTTATCGCATTCCCTTTATCCATGAAACAATCGCTGTCGGATATGACCGAAAGGATTACATCCGGTTTAGCCATTTTCCACGCGTCAAACAGTCTCAAGATTTTGTTGCCGTCTGTTTTGTAATCCAGGCGGATATACTGCAAAATTAAATGAACCACGAGGAACATCCATTTGGCAACGCAATACTGTATGGTTAGTGGACAGCCCAACTAGGAACATAATGAAGCTGACGAATTACAGCCTTCACAGGTCTGCAAGGGCAGCGTTGAAAAAGTCCCAGGTCTTTATGATGTGATCCCCTATTATGCGCTTTTCTCGCCACCCAATAAACCAGTTAAGGATGGCCTAAACTGTTCCGACACTCAAAAAATGTGAGTTCAACGTTACCCGCGTGAGAGTCGAAAGTGATAAATTGCGCGTCAACTGACGTCACGACAATTTCATCACGCGCTACACTGGAGTGTGATCATTAACTGAGCAACAGCTGACAACTGACGTACATGTACAACTATCTTATACTTATGAAGCTCATCTTATGCTTATTCGATTCTTTGGCAAAAAGAATAGGGCAAACATGAACAGAATTATAGTCCTATAACAATATATTATGTCTTACCTTGTCGTCGATCACAGTCAATAAATTAATTCATATATTGCATTAACTCTACGTGTTTGCGAGAGCTAGTGATGACTTCTAAAGTGATTTGCAGCTACGTTTGTCATAAATATATTGCTCTAGGGTTTAATTCCTGTTTTCGCCTTTTATCACAACTGAAAACGAAATACTGATGAGAAAATAATTAAAGTATCGTAATACTCGTATGTTCTTCCAGTAAGAGTCTTCCTCTTCATCTACAAAGAAGGTCAGCTTTCCAAAGGCGTCGGTTGGATTTGTTTTCTCTACGGTTGGATTTGTTTTTGTCGATTGATCAGATTCATTCTGAAGGGCTTCATTGTTGTGGACTTTCTTACTGTATCCACATTCACAGACCCTACAAGCAGGAAACTTAACATGGCATTGCGATTTCCATCGACTGTGCCACAAGTGATATGTTGACGTTGAAAATCCTTTTATGAATGTGCCATTAAATTACTCGTTATAACATCAAACCATTTATAATTAGTTGCAACTATTTAGTAGATTTAAGAAAATTTGCCTGTCATGCAATTGCTTCTCTTAGAAGAGCCGTTATAGAAAACCTTAAGGCTCAATAATGGATTGGGTAAGCAGTGTCCGGTGTAGTGGTTGTCAGAAAGTTGCAAACGGACAGTTGCTCGCCAGGTTATTGGCTCGCTAGGCCAATTGCTCCCTTAGACTTCTATATTACCGTAACTCACTGATTATAATATAATTATTATAATTTAAAAAATTATGAATGTAGATACCTCGTCTATTTTACTGAGCACCACCGTATCTAGTTATCTAATTAAACGTATGAAGCTAAGGGTTTAAGCACAGAATAGATAAAGCGTTATTATAGCTATCCAACGTGGCAGCGTGTTTAACGTCCTTAACGATCATGTATATATACATGTAACAACCGCAGCTACGTATGTCCGACAACCATGATGCTGATGCTTACTGCTGTTCATCATTTTGCTTTAAACTCGTCTCAACACTGAATTTGTTACAAAGTGTTTCAATGATAGCCTACCCCCATTTCTATAGACTTGGTATTTCACAGTTATTTGTTGCATGTACATGTATGTTTGCGTGTATGAAGACACTTAATATAGCGCCTTTCTAAATTCCTGACAAGGTTTGCAATGTATAAATTTCGGCTGTTTTGACGCTTGATTTTAACGCCTTTAGACTATGGATTATGTCTATCTCAGTACGGAGACATTTATAGTTGCCTCAACACTATTTGTTAAAATGATAAAATTTGTCCTCAGTAACAAATGCATCATTTAGGCTAGCGTTGAAAGCGCCTATGATTAAGCTTAGTGGTGACCTATCCTCTTCATCATCCCCTTCTTTCCCTCTCCCCTTTTGTTCGTCCACCCTCTCCCTCTTCCCTCCCCATTCCACTATATACGAATTTAGTATAGGCCTACTCTGTCCGCCACTCTAAGGTCATTAGCAGATGACAAGCTGCATGCTTACTTACTTCGCACCTGAATAACGCTCTCATTTCGCTAGATATATTAAAGAACGCGGACAAAAAGAGGTGATGACTGTCACCAACACTTTTAAAAATGGTCGTGACCGGGTCCTACATCACAATACAAAGTTACGCCTGTTGCTCAGTACCCACTGATAATTACGGAGAGATTTCAGGCTGAGTTTGACCACATGGTCTGATATTTCGTTGTCCGTCACCCCTCCAACATCTTACAATGTGCGCTCTGCTCGGTCTTAATTTTTAAATTATAGTTGCTACCAATTATTTTGTTCTCGTCGCGTCAATAGCGCTTAGCTATTATGTGCAGGCGTGCAAACACATGCTGCAACGTCGGTTAATACATTGCATTGGACATCAACATCAACAACAACAGTAGCAACAAGAAAACAACGACAATAATAATAATAATAATAATAATAATAATAATAATAATAATAATAATAATAATAATAATAATAATAATAATAATAATAATAATAATAATAATAATAATAATAATAATAATAATAATAATAATCTGCCGTGGGGCGGCAGAGATGGCCGCCGCAAGGAAGCACGTCAGGTACTCGGAGCTGGAAAGGAGATACACGTTCGTACCTGTCGCCATAGAAACCTTCGGTCCCTTCAACAGAGAGGGTCTCGACTTCTTATCGGAGACCGGAAGCCGACTATCGAAGACTACCGGTGACACTCGGGAAACAAGCTTCCTCTTCCAACGCCTATCGGTCATGATCCAACGCTTCAACGCGGTGGCTTTCCAGGGCACCATGTCAAGGCTGCCGGGAGCCGACGAGCGGCGAACTCTGGACAGATCCAACAGAGGATATCGATAATAATAAAAATAATAATAATAATAATAATAATAATAATAATAATAATAATAATAATAATATGAAGAAAACCAAACTTGTGTTTCTTACTCCGTATCGTTCACTTCCTTACGGAATCGATTGCATTCTCGCTTCTTGAATGTGTCGCTGATGAATTTGGTCACATGGGCCTGTACACAAATATTAATCTGGTATAGGTTTGCTCTTGCCTATTGAAAGCAGTATTAGTTAGATCTGTGCACTTATTTACTTCGTCTGCATTCCAGTGACAAGCCTAGAATTTGCAATAATTTCGTAAAAATTCATATATTCTAAAATACGAAAGGTTTTGAGGTATGGTCAAACTTATAGTTTCGGGGCTCACGTTCATGGCATGGGTTCTACTCCATGTCAGCTAGGGTCAGGTTAGGAGTTCGGGCTACATGTTTGCCATGCTTTTTAAATAAATTTCCACAAGCATATATCAGATCTCGTAGAAATTGGTAGTTATCCATCCTAGTTTTACTGAAAGGTCGAGATACTGAAGGTTCGTCTGCATTGGCGTTGTCGTTGTTCAGTAAAATACTAGATAAAAAGAACTTTCCTGTGGAAATTTTCGCTCCCTCTGTGAAGCTATCCTTCACCACGGACTGCTTCGTTCTACACTTCGACCATGGCAAATTCCCGCAATTATCATAACCTACAGGGGATTGTGCTGTCATAAAATTATTTGAACTCTAGCGACCGTCAAGCCTCTCCATTTCCTTCTGTCCGCCGTCGCATCTCTCAGTTCTGCCAAATTCATTCCAGTTGTTTCATGTATCTCGTCCATTTGTGGCCGACCTTTTTCCTTGGTCGTCCTTGGTTTTAATTCTTCCCTCTCCATATGAAGGAGACACAACTTTACACGTGTTTCCAAGGTACCGACTCGATCGCATGACATGTCCACAAGAACCTCAACTTTGCTCTTAGCACTGTTTGTTGTAGTGTCTCTTCCTTCTCATATTCCGATATTTATGCGCACCCAATCGTTGGTGCTTTTCTCTATTCCATGATAGAAAAGTATGATGAAAATTATTTTAAATACTAAATTATTTTAAATGCTAAATCATAACCTACAGGGATAAATATTCCAAAAGTATGATAAAATTATTTTAAATACTAAATGCAAGTAAGTAATGTAATAATGTGATACAAAATGCTTGTAGGCAGGGTAATAATGTGAAATATTTACGTCGTCTGATTTCCTGTTGAGTTTTGTTCCAGACATTTTTATGTCATGTGTGATATACGCCAGTTCCATTGTAATTTGTGGCCGATCGTGATATCTCACCTGTACCTGTCAATTGACAAATGACAATTAATTTTAAAACTCTGAAGTAAGACAGCAACAACGGAAATGTGCATAGTAGAGTAATTATTGGTGCCAATACTTTGTATAAAATGTTGAAGGAGAGACAACTTTTCACTTGTTTCCCTTAATTTTTTAGAAGGTACCGACTCACTCGTTAGCCCAGTGGACAAGACGACAAAAGTTTCTTCTTAGCATCCGCCGAAAGTAGAGTTCCTTGACCGAGAAGGGCCTGATGTCATACGTGTGAAGATAATTGGAGAACTTTTGGCCATACAAATTTTATTTCACTACTTTTGCGCTGAAATTCATCTTTATCGGACGACTATTTGATTGATTGCCAAGTTGGGGTGTTTCAGAAACAAGATTTCGATCGCAAAATCAAGAAACCCCTTCGACGTTTTGGTTTGACCTAGTTTCCAGGGAACTCCATGATGGAAAGTTACCAATGGTTTTCATGACTCGAGCAACTATCTCACGGATGACAGTTGAGAATTAATATAAGTTGAATCGAAAAACTTTCTTTTTGGGTAACAAAAGTAGCCCATACGATACGCAACCGGGAGGCCACCACGGTTGCGCGGGTGCTGGCGCAGCAAATATTTTACAGATTTGGATGTCCAAGTCAAATTTTAACAGATCAGGGCCCTTGTTTTGAAGCTGCCTATTTTAGACAATACAGAGTCAATCTCATTAGAAAATCGTCAAGGTTGGACCAGTTGGTTTGTACATGACGACTATAATTGTTGATCCTACTTTGTGGTCAATTCGTATAAATCGTTCCTCAAAGGAGAGAAATAGAGAATCGCGATGCAAATCCTCTAAAGACTCAAAAGGGACCCTTTGCCTAATTAAGAATCCGATCCACCTCCCCTGCCTCAACTTCTAGGTTTGCTCAGGAACTGATAGCCAGGTATTGAAATTAAGTCAGCTTCATTTCATGTAACCAAGTTTCTGTTAGAGCCAGCACGGTTAGAGGCAAAAGATTTAATTATTTTAATAGGCACTTAATTTCGCTTACATTAATTGATATGCTTCGACTGTTTAAGCTCATTACTGAGAATAGGAAGGGAGTGCAGTTAGTTTTACCGATAGAGAATTTGGAGCGAAATAAGTAGCCTACTAGTACATGTTAGGTCATTAAAGATATTGCAATTTGGGTCGATACGGAGACATTTCAAACGAGGTCGATAGTTTCGTTTATTAGGAGATCTAAGCAACCGTTAGTGAAATAATTAAGGTGTCATTACATGAACCATACCCAACTGTCTGCACCAGTGTACTTTTGCTTTCGTAAACGAAAACTAGAGTGAAAACATTCGTTCACGAAAACTAAAGGTAATAGTTAACTTAAATTAAAACCAAAATGAAAACTAAAGTAATAAACGATAACGAAATAAGAGCTGATACTCGCGAAACGGCCAAAAACTGTAACTGAAACTGATACAGAGACTAATAACGAAAGCTTAACGAAAACCAACACGAAAACGAAGAACGAAAACCTATAGCGTCATAGGATATTCAGTGTCTTAGGTCATATTGGCGGAATCCGCGAAATCGGAGAATCACGTTATATCATTTTCCTCCCTTTATATTCAGCAGCTCTTTCGGTAATCTTCCGATCTTTGAAATTTTACAAAGTCTTCCTTAAACTGAACAAGAACGTTTTGCCAATTTAATCATTAAAAGGACATGCATGATGTACGACACATGTTGCCATACTGTACGAAAAATGGCCGTTATTGTGGTGTGTTGCGTACTTGCTGTAATTTGGGGAATTGTTGATAGCCACGTATCAGTGAATGCGTAACTGATACTGAAGCTAGAACTAAAACTGAAGAAACTGAAACTTTAACCAGCAAGTATCAGTTTCTATTAACTAAAATGAAAACTTAAACTAAAACTTGGTGAAATAACTAAAACTAATTATAACTAAAACACCTAACATGTGAAATTAATAATAACTGAAACGAAAACTCGAGGCAAAAACAAAAAACACTACTCTAGTACTCTAGTAGCAGGTCTGTTACCACTAAGTCTTATGATTATTGTTGAGCGTCTCGTTTAGGCAACTAGGGCAATTATATCAGTAGCATTTTGTGTGTTCCAAAGTATGAGCTGTTAAACATCCTTGTTGGTAATGAGTTCGGTTTTGCTCTTCATTGGTAGATCTATCAATAGACATTGCAATGGTTCATGTGTACAGTTTAATGTGCACGGTGCAAATCATGTGATTAAACATGTACAGAAAAAACTGCTGTCACGAAACCTAGATTAGGCAGCCGGTGACCGAATTCAGAATGCAATCGTTGACTTTGCGTAACCAACAGAAATAATGTAAATAAATATAAATATAAATAATATATTACAGCGAATATACATAGCGTCTATTCACGAATGCCTACTCGGGAGCAGATATATATATATACTAGATAGTGTTGAAGTTCCCACCCTGTAGTATAAGTATATAAGTCTAAGGTATGATAAAATCTCGCCTTATTTACATGAAGAACGAAACATACAACCGTATTCCATAGGACAAGAACTGCAAACGTCCAAGGGACAGACGAAAAACCAAAACACAGACAGCAGCTCCTCGATCGGTGAACACAAAATCGATAAAAATCAAAGAAAGTTATAGTATTCTAAACGCTACAGAAACATAAATTTATAAATAAAGATTGAGTTCGAGTCGCACTGACGTGACTGACCGACAGATATGAACCATGTACAATTGTACATCCGACAATACTTATATGTAAGTTAATGTTAAATTTTGAAGGATGAAATATTACGTATATAATTATCTATACCAGTGTTTCATAAAATAAAGAAATTTTAAATATGTAATAAATTCTCACTTTTTGTTTGTTGACTTGTTTGATTTTCTGCCTTCCCGTGCTTCGTCTAAACAATAATTGAGGTTATACGGATGTTTATAGGCCGGTCTCATTTGGTCCAACCATATAGACAGATCACATGATGCAAGCGCCAGCGATATTACCAGGATATGACTGTATTCTGCGACATTAATCTCCATTAGCTATATTCATACATAGCTAGGCCCTACTAAGTAGAACCAGGAAACTCCTACTAATTATATTAACTAGCAAATAATACTTATGTTCCCACGACTATGCACTTAATATAATAATAGAAGGTGACCGAATATCAGTTTATCTTACAGAACATCAGAGTTAACTACATGACATTGTGACCGGCACCCTTTGCCAGTGCATTTTTTCTAGAAAAAGGCTCCGTAACTGAACATTATACAGAACAAATATTATTATGGAAGGGTTCCGAAAGGCCAGATCTCAGCCTCGTATTTTAAAACATATAAAACTGGAAAATGAAATAATACCTTATAAATCACTTAAATTAACTTAAAACAACTAAATAATTTTTCATTAAAAATTTGATTAACTAATCTAATTGTTAGAGCTGTAAAAGGTCCTGGAACGTCGTCCTGGAGCGTTCCGTCTGAAAAAGCACTGTCCTTTGCCGAATTTGCACTGCATTCGTGCTAATGGCTTCGACGCGTAGGCCCTAATCTAGCACTACAAGTCTACTAGTCTTACTATTTTAGCTTGCATATTTTACCTGTATACTGTATAGACTCCTAATACTTCCTATAGACTCATTCGTAACTAAAAGAATAGCGAAGAGTGCCTCACAGAGGTTCTAAGATGGCGCTTATAAAATTTTCAGAGCGCAATCATACAATATCATCATAGGCCTTTTAATTTCTGGTCTGTAGCTTTGGTCTGTCTATGACGCCAGAAGGGGTAGTAATTCCGGTAATTATTGCTGAACTTCCTCAACATGAGCAAGTGTTTTCCGGACAAACAGTCGGCCTTTCATGCTCATCATTCTACTAGCAGAAATGGTGCTTGCAGATATTCCTTTCGACACATTCCTGGCGATAAATGCAATTAATTTATCCTTCTTTCTCTTCCGTATATGTCTGTTGCATTTGACACAGTCGGCCGAAGCATGCTACATTTATCTTTTGACATGTCTCTCTGTCTCTGTCTCTGTCTCTGTCTCTGTCTCTGTCTCTGTCTCTGTCTCTCTCTCTCTGTCTCTGTCTCTGGCTCTGTCTGTGTGTCTCTGTCTCTCTCTGTCTCTCTCTCACTCTCACTCTCTCTCACATCTCGACAAACTCACTCTCTCTCACACACTGTGGCAAATACACAATTTCGCTTATATCCTGGCCACCCCAGTGCATCTTCTCTATTCATCGTTCCAGGACAATCTATCTAGACTGGCGCGTCGTAATATGCCAAAACTAATCTTTGTCGGCGGCAACGGCCTATGTTGTCATAAGCTGCCCTTAAACTGTGGATCCATCCGTCTGTTCCTAATAGATAAGCCATTAGTTGAAATGTAAATTTGTCTTTTTACTTCACTATGTAACACGATGTTTGTTTCTGGGTGGTAAGTGTTAGTTCCTACTTCCTTTTTCTCAAACGTAGGGGGCCTATAGAAAATGGCTGTTATCCCCTTCAAAGTTTTGCACTTGTGACCAAGACAATCGTATTTCGGAATTTACCCAGTTCCAATTAAGAAAACTGGCGAATTTGAGTCTCTTGGTTCACATAAAGTCAGAAAATAAAACAGCTTACGAATCACCATTGACATGTATTTAGACTATTTACTCTATAGTTTCATGGTCCATCATCTGATCAACTATCACTAGTCCGTTCTATTGATTGTCTTGCTTCTGATCTTCACTACTGGTTGTCGACTAACCGACTCTGCCTAAATGCTACAAAGACTCAGTTGATCTGGTTTGGGATTCGACAACAGCTTTCCAAACTTGACTTTCAATTGCTGACTGAGAGATTCCCTGCCTACACATACTCTTCTAGTGTCCGTGACCTGGGTGTCACGCTTGACTCCTCCCTCACATTCACCGAGCACATATCTAACCTGACTCGCTCCTGCTTCTTTCCATCAGACGATCGGTCTCTCCCTCTGTCTTTACTACCATAAGTACCATAGTTCATTCCTTTATCTGTTCCCGAGTTGACTACTGCAACTCACTTCTTATGGGCCTCCCGAAACAGCGTCTTTCTCCCCTGCAATCGGTCTTAAATGCTTCAGCTAAGCTCATAGCCCGACACCCTCGCTTTCGCATATCTCTACATATATGCTTGATGTCTTGCACTGGCTTCCTATAACTGCGCGCATGCATTATAAGATCCTCTTTCTAGTCTCAAAGGTGCAGCTGAGCAGTGCCCTAAAGTATCTTTCTGACTACATGCGAAAGCCGTTATCCGCGACCTCATCTCGTTCCTTGCGCTCTGCTGATTGGCTAGATCTTTTGTTCCTAGGACTAGGACTGCCTTGGCTCAACGCCGGGCATTTGCTGTGGTTGGTCCCTCTACTTGGAATAACCATCCCCCGCATTAAGGGCTAAACTAAATAAATAAATGACTAGTTTTTCCTCTTTGGTCTCTCGTTCTTTAAAGACGTTTCTTTTCCCCAGGGTTTTCGTGCTGAGAGCTCTTCTGAATAGTTATTCTGAGAGAGGCGCTATATAAATCTTTAGATACAATACAATACTATAGTTGTACAAAAATGACTTAGAAGAAGATTTATCGATAAGTGAGTAGCTTTTTGACGTCAGCAATAATTTTGTTGACTGATCTATTTCTTTTTCGTTTTTTTAATTATATTTTTTATAAAGTTTATGGCAATTATAGCTCACACAGTAAATGCTGTCATTTTAATTGCTGAATGGCTAGACGAGAATGATGTGGACTGGTCTTGTATTGCAGTTTCACAGGATGATGACAATGACCAA
This sequence comes from Aporrectodea caliginosa, assembly GCA_020284085.1. NCBI lineage: Eukaryota > Metazoa > Annelida > Clitellata > Crassiclitellata > Lumbricidae > Aporrectodea > Aporrectodea caliginosa. The sequence continues at coordinate 432,831 of JACEVL010000213.1, forward strand.
TCAGTTGTTATTGTCCATTATCACAATAGCGGAACATTTGGCGTCGCCATTGGAAGATGATAGCAGCTAGACAAACTGACAGTTATTCTTCTTTTTTGGGAGTGGGCAATTTTTTACATCATATTAGGGGAACCCTGAATGTTTTATAGCTGTTGACAGAGGCGAGGGGTCAAAACCTGCCTAATTTACATAATTAATGGACGACCCCATAGTTGTCGGCTTTGTGATTGCTCAAGAACCCTAAGCACTTCGACAAAGCTGCTTCAAGCCGCTTCTCCTTCCTAGTGAGCTGCTTGGGGACTTTTCTACACTCCAGGATCTTTTTTATCTGTAGTCCGACGCATGCATCAGCACTCTCTGAAGTTCCACTTGACTTTCTTCGTCTCCACAGAGAACTTGGTCCACTGTGTTCATTCTCGCCTGCGACAGCACACCTTGTTTTCCCTGTTGTCCCAAAGGCAATGATAGCAGGGAAACTTGGTAAAACCGCCTTGAAAACCCATCAGGAATGCTAAAGTTTTGAAATCTCCGATGACATCCCAGCCGTACTCATCGTACTCCAAAGCGTCTAGCAAGCTCTTTGTGATTTTACAATCCTCTTTGAGGTGTATGGAGTGAGCCAGAATAATAGACAGGTGATAATAGTTCCCGTTATGGAGCAGCACGGATTCAAGGTTTCTGGATGAACTATCTACACGGTGATTCATTAAAAAACGTTCCCCTGCATATTTCACTGTAACACCGTCAAATGTCATGCTATGTGAAAGAAATTTTGCAGGAAGACAGAGGAGTTATTTCTAAACATTAGGACAGTTAAAGTTTATGTTCAAATAGACCCCTTTGGAAGCTACGCATGCGCGAAGACGAGTACGCCACTGTTTGACTGATTCATCAATGATGCGCTGATCCATTTTGGTCCCATGCCTCCACAATTCGACTTCGCAACTCACTGACATCACATAATTATTCGAGATCTGTAGACCTTCACTTGCATGACACTCCATATCTTATAGTCCACTGGATTTAAATCAGGGCTGTTGGGTGGCCACAAAGTAGGCGGGATGAAATCAGGTGTTTCAGTTTCCAGTAACGCAACAGTGTCCCGTGCTCTGTGCGCAGGAGCGCTATCCTGCTGGAAGATGAAATACTCATCGGTAATGTCACGAATGTCTGGTAAAAGGCCCTGTTTTAGTAGAACATCTCTGTAATATTGCACCGTAATTTTTATTCTTTCTTAGAAATGTTATAGCATGTTTATCTTCTTCGGTAAACACTATTTTGTCGAGATAGTCGTGACGTCATTAGTTTCGTCATTCGCGTGACGTCATTTTGGCTTTGAATGAGAAACAATTTATGTAGCACTTGGCTAGAACATCAATCGTCATTGTTCTGAAATTTCAATAAAATTGATGGTCATCTACATGAGTTATGCTAACTTATGTAGGGGAACGTTTTTTAATGAATCACCGTGTATAAAGAGATGCCACTCTTTCAACTTGCAGTCGATTCCAATTACCTCGAACAGACCGGTCACAATGTGGCAGAAACAGAACCCATCTTGATTTCAAGTTAATGATCTCTGTTCGCCGCTTTTTGCAAGCGTTTGAAAACCACTCTTTTCGAACTTGGTTTGGTCTTTTCAGGTCAGAAGCGCCTTTGGTGAGTTTTTCTAGAAGTCGCACTGTATAAATTTACGATTACGATTACGAATACGATTGATGAAGGAGCTGGTGACACTTCCTCTTATCTGCGACGTGCACACATTCCTTCAACAGTTTTCAGTGCTTAATCCTAGACGTAAAAGGCTCTGTGCATTGGCTTTGGTGGGAATAAGATCTCTGATCAAGTCATATATACAGTCTCTTTGGTTGGGATACTATGAGTCTCTGCTCCGCTCGGAAATTCTAATCTGGATCTCGAATGTCTTCCTCGTTCTCAGTCTTACTGCTCACTTCTGAAGACGACTACTTTCTCTTGGGAGGGGCGGGTTTGGGAAGCACACTGTAGTATAGCACCGTGGCGTTGTATACAGGAAGGTCCGGATACGTGATAGCAGGTAATTCTTGCCAGTCTGGTTCTGTTGCGCACCGGTAACGGAAACCAATTGTCGGGAAATCGGGGGTCTTCTCAGTTCCTCTCTGTTGCCGAGTGGATCAGAGCTCTACCAGGATGCACGAAACCACAGATCTCAACAAAGGATTTGTCCTCGTTCAGCCTCTCGTGGTATATCGATAGGTTTCAGTAGGTCACCAGCGACACACGCACACACGTAGAACACCGCTTTATTAGTTCTTCTCACAGACTATCGACAATGTTCATATCTACACGCAACTTGACATCGAGAGAACTGTTACAGTACAGTTGCCCCCATCCTATTGTCGAGCAGGCCCTCTAGCGACAGCGTCTCGGATGGCTGGTCCGTAGATCGACGGCAGGTCCTCTTCACCAGTCGAGACTTCAAGACCGATGTTAAGCTCGAGGCCGAATCTCAAGACGGTCTTCTCCAGACTGACTGTCCCAGCCCAACCTCTGCCTTTCATATCCTTCTAAGGTGTCAATTTGCCAGGCCTCTTATGCAGTTTTAGGAGGCCAACACTCGAAAATGCAGCGAACTGTATATGGCTAACGGCGCCCCATATAGTGTCGATTTAGAGCAATTGCCAATGCACGTTATCTGAATGGTCACCGGCACAGTTCTCTCGGTGTCAATAATAATGCAAGTTCTGAAACTAATGGCACTCCATAGGGTGTCGATTTAAGCAAGTTACTAATACAAATCTATGGGCATCAGTTCAAAATCATCACCCACACAACTATCACGGTGCTGACTTATAATCGAATACCGGCGCTCCATAGAGTGCCAAGTCAATTATGAATTATTTCGCAATACTATGTTTTGCGTAACTCGTGAACAATGGCGGATTCTAAGAAAGCAAGTGTTTTACCAGCTATTTTGGATGGCAAAGTAACACCTATAAAGTTGTTGCCGAACACATCATTAATATTCATTCAAACTTTGGCCCGGACCACGCAAACATCACCTTCATAGTCACGGACAATGGGCTTCTAGCATGGTTAAAGCATTTGCAGAATATCATAAGGCAGACAATGAGGAAGAAGTGCAAAGTCACCACACTCCTGGCTGCCCTTCAAGAAGTGGTATCTAATTGCATTACCAAGACGTAGTCGCTAAATCACAAACAGTTTTAGCAACTACTGATAATTAATTAAGGCCAATGCCTAAGTGACCTAAAATTATAAAGAATGCAGAACTGGAGATATGTTTTTGCTGGTGTTCAAACTTATAGGATATACCAAGTGTTTGAGTCTAAATTCCCCACCTTGATTATTTCTGGTAAATTTTGGCTCAAAGTATTTTGTACTTAGTGTTTAAAATACTTTTCCCAGACAAGTAGGCTACTTTTTACTTGTATTTAAAATACTTGTATGAGAATGTATTCCTACATATATTTTAAATACTTTTGTGATCAAGTATTTATATGTATGTATACTTGTACTTCCCTATCACTGTACAAGTGTACATACGTACATAATACATACGTCTGCGTGGATGTCTACATTGGTTGCTGTCGTGTTAGCGTAGACCTAGCTCGAATATCGCTGGGACGATCACTTTATAAGCGCCTTTAATAAGACTTTTCGAACCATTTTTCTCAGCACAATTGACGAAAATCATTTTGTCACATACTAGATCTGTAATTATAAAAGCGAGAGAAGAAACCGTAACTAAATTTTGAAAGCATGTCATACCTCCTTAGGCTTACTGCAATCAGTTAAAAACCAGCATAAGACTGAAGCTTCGTCTTAGATACATCCACTACATACTGGCACAGACTGATGCCCTTCCTGGTTAACCGTCAGGTCAGTGACGTATAAAATCGTTTAGCATATTATTAGCGATCACAAAGCTCCGAGTGTTTGTCTACGAGTGTTTGTCTACTTTGTAGTTTACCGTCAGTGATGTATAAAATCTTGTACCTTATGAGCAACAGCAAGGCTACGAGTGTTTGTCTGCGAGGGTATGTCAGATGCGGGACAATTTCTGTAACCAGAGCATAGTCATACAAGTAACCAGGGGAGGAGCGATATATGGCAAGCGCGGCAGCGCGAGCTTATAATATTATTATATGTCACCTACCGCGAGCTTATAATAATGGTCACCTTATATGGCTTATAGAGCTGCCCTAACGCGCTCGAGATAAATCGGCTCTCTTGAACTATTACTTTCCCCCAATGGAACAAAGCCCCTGGACAGAGGTTGGGTGGGTAGCATGCAAAACAGGTTTCAAAACCTACCCACCCGAAAGTATTGCCTACGTTGGGATACGGCGAATTTGTCAGAATATTACGGGGTATCTCGTAAATTAATTTTCTCGTAATTTAATTTTCTCGTAATTTAATTTTCTCGTATTTTTTTCTCGTAATTTATTTGCTTCGTACACAAGTTTGATGATAAGTAAGGAGCCCAGTCAGTTTTGGAAATGCTGGAATAACAAGTTACATCGATCCATGGCTTTGAATCTCACAGGCACAGTTACCGGTGTGCACAGTGAAGTTGGATTGCAATGAGTTTGCAAAACAATTTGCTTCTATATATCACACTTCTGACGTGGATAGTGCAGCTGTTAGTGACTTCAATGTCTCACGTAGTAAGTGCAAAAATCAGTTAACACATAATATTAATGTTGAACGTATAATTTAATATATGGATGACACATCGAGACAGTTGATAAATGTACATGTATACACGAATTGAAACTTGGTAAAGCGAGTGGACCTGATGGTGTTAGTGCGAAGAATTTTTTCTACACGCGCATCCGCTTCCTGTTGTATTACTCACTGCCACGTTTAGTGTCACGATGTGTCACTTTTTGTGCCGGAAGCTTTTGTTAATGGCATTATAATCCCATTGGTAAATAAGATGGCTAATTTGATAGCAACAGAGCAATAATTCTGATTCCGGTTATTCTAAAGTATATGAATGCACTTCTTTAAAGATAATTTATGTGCATTATGTTTTGAGTCCGATGAGTTGTAGTTTGAGTTCAAACAGGAATGGGTTTTTCCAATACATTAATTACAATGCGCTCTTCGACCTGACTTTTTCGTCGATAGGGCAGCACTGTATTGACAGCAGCTCTGGATGCTAACAAGGCGTATAACAGTGTTAATCATTTTAAGCTGTATTTCAACTTCCTAAGGTCTGATTGCCCAGTGAGGGTGGTTGATATCCCGGTAGATTGGTATAGTAACCTATCGGTGGTAGTGAGTTTGAGCGGCAGTATGTCATAGTCATTCGCAATTAGGAGTGGTGTTGGGCAGTTCTTTGTCGTCTTCGCAGTTTTAATATCATCGCACCAAAGATGTGCGCTATATGGATATTATGTGTTCTCGATGAATGAGCTTTTGTACTACCATTCCTCATCTGTTCATTTAGCTCAACCTTGTATCTATGTATGTATGTATGAGCACTGGCTATAGCGCCCCTTCAAGATTTCTACTCAGAGGCGCTCCCGACTACAGCGCGAACACTGAATCGGAGTTTCACGCCGAAGCGCATGAGCAATTGCGAGTGAACGACTTGCCCAGGGTCCCTACGCGGCGGCTTGAGGTGGATTCGAGCCCGCAATCCTCCGGCTGCAAGGCACCGAACATACCCCTACACCACCGCGCCCCACAATTTCTGTCTCAGCTGAAGACATGCCGTTTTTAGCTATTTTAACTATTATAGGTTGCCTTTCTGTTTCAAATGGACCAACTTTCTGATCTGACAACAATTTTTTGCGCCATTAATTGATGATCTGTGCAGTAGACACCAACGTTAGAGAAGATCCTAAAAAATTACTTTACCTCGGACTGTCTGATGGAAGAAAAGCAAGTATTAATTAATTACGCCTTACACATTGGCTCTATATATACTATATAGGCTAGAAGATTGCAATGAACTTGTTATATGACTTTATAAATACTGATTTAGTGCATCAGAAAATACTTATTCCGTATAATTTAGATTCAATCATGAAGAATTCCAAATCAATGACTTTCAAAAGCGCTATATAAAAATAACAATAAAAAAATTAAATACGAAAACTAGTGTCTACATTAAAACTTGTAGGCTATTATGATTACGTACGCAGTTACATATCAAGAAACTTGATAACAATCTCAAAACTAAACCGGTTTTGGACGCTAACTGGTTAAATAACGAATAGTTAACAAGAACGTCAGTCGCCGACATTCAAGAAAGTCAAAGTTCTATCATGCACATGCACATACAAAGAAAATTCTCGCCGTGCAAGGGATCTATGCCGACTTCGTAATATGAGCTACGTTTATAGTATACCTAATTTTTTTTTAAACACAACTTAGGTGTAGGAAGCTTTTATTTTGTCCTAAGAGAGATTTGCATGAATCAGATTTCCCGGTAAAAAGCCACCAAAAGCAAACCTAACATTAGCACTATCAGTAATAATATCAAGAATTCTTTTATCAAATTGGAATACGATAAACGTAGCTCATACTTAAACTTACAATTCTTGATAACAATTCTAAAATAAGTGTTTAGAGTAAATAGGTATCTATCATCTTGAACAGCCAACGTTCATCTTGTTCTCTTCCGTTTCTCCCTTCCCACGATCATTAATTTCATCGGTCGATTCTGGGAATGCTTTTTCTTTCTGAAGAAAAAACTGCCACTACTTAAAGACCACTCTCCTTTCATTCACCACTCGAACTTAAAGCGGTAGAAGTGAAAATGTAATGATAATGATAATAATAATAATAATAATAATAATAATAATAATAATAATAATAATAATAATAATAATAATAATAATAATAATAATAATAATAATAATAATAATAATAATAATAATAATAATAATAATAATAAAAAGCAACAACGACGACAATTTCTATGGCACTGTAACACAGTCAACCGCTAAATGGGCACCTATGTACAAAACAATGGAATGACTCTCTCAATTTTGTGGTGTAGGCATAATAATTATTATTAACTTGATGTACCACCATGTGGTATATAATCGTTCTGATAGCCGTTTCAGTCTCTCTACCCTTATCTACCCCTCACACTCTCACTCTTCCTCCATCTCTCTGACACGCTGTATATAGTATATATATATATATATATATTTGTCTGTTTGTCCTTCCATCCATTCATTCATCCACCCGTCCATCCGTCTATCTTGTCTCTGTCTATATCTCATAACAACGCATTATGAATAAGATTAGAGTTTTTTATTACAATAATACGTGGTGAACTTAATTGGTATCTCAAAATAAGAACATAAGATTTATTTCTGGCTAAAGCAAAAAAGAATGACATCGGTGTGAGTCGAAATTTCGAAGCCCATCGATTCTGAAAATTGTCGACAAGGTTTAATACAATTAGAAGTTTCTACTCACCCCCAGGTCACTCTGATATCAATTTCTCGACATGGTTGTTCTCCCGCCATCTAAAAGTAGATTTAATAATTTAGTTGAAGATATTGGTGTTGCCAACTGAAGAATAAGCATAGAAAAGTACAATAATGTGGCATAATTATAGACTACCTTTAATGTTAGACAACACAGAACACCTTTCAGAGTCCTGAAACATCTGTTTCTTCGGAAAAGATTCAGAACCGACTCTTTGGAACTTAGGTCTAAAATAGGCCTACACAGTCATAATTGAAAGGAAATGGAACCCATTTATTATCAAAATTTATTAGACCGACTATAAGCAAAGTATACATAGGCTATTGTTATTGCCTATGAAATGAAAAACATATTTCTAACTTTTAAAATATTACTGCTATACTAGTCTTGTAATTATGCGATGACTAACTTGGTTACTAATCTTTTGAATAGTGTATCTGCATAAATGGCGTTTCGTCGAATTCGTCAGTTTTTTCCGCTGCAGATTCCAATCGAGCCACATACCTGTGCACAACACATTGTCACCTGGATAAACTTGTCTTAGACCTAAAGATTAAAAGTTTGAGTACCGCCAAATCAAATGGTCTATGGTGCATTGGCTTGCCAACTCAGAATAAATAGTAAATAATTATTGCGATTAAACAGTTACATCTAGTCGAGCGAACTAACATAGTTATTAGTTAAAGTGTGTGTTTGCGTCAGGATGCCTAACGTGATTCTACTCTAGCCAAATAACCTCCTAGCGCCGCAAACACGACCCACAAGGTAACTGTAGTATCTATGTACTTATAAATGATCCCGGTGCCTGATCGTTGCAATCATCGCAATATAGGCTACGTCGATTGTTGCACTAAAACGATGTGTTCGCGGGATGGATCCGCCGCAGAAACGACTTCTCACTTGGGACCTTTAGCAAGCCTTTGTGCAAATTGCTCATCGCCATCAATTGATTCTTTCAATTAGATCGTAATCATAATCTTGGGATTTTGCAGTGCCCAAAATGCTAAGTAACGGGAATCAGCTTCTTCACAGGTGCCTATTCAAAACAAAATTGATAGGCAGGTAAGGTAATAGGTAAATAGGTAAAATCGATTGCAGGCCATATTCCAAATGGCCAGACGACTACGGTGACTTGTGTTTAAAACAGAAGCAACGAGGGAGACAAGGGAAGAGGATGGCTCTGGGTAGGAGGTGAAAGGGCAATGTTTATGTGGCGCTACATAAATAAAACGATTTATACGCAATCAGTAAATACACTGGATACATTTATCATAGCTATAAATAAATAGGCAGCGCGTTTGTGCGTTTGCGTTAGGTAGGCTATTTAGTCGACAATATAAATTCTTACTTATATGTTTAGTATGACATATTTCGTGTGTGATTTGATGGGATGATTCACTAACCAGAAATGTTGGACACATACTTTTTATTACTGATTCAATCGGCCTGCTTCTTACCATCCTTTTTTGTCTTTGTTTTCTTTGTAATACTCTGCTACAACATGGTGCTCCCAGTCTTTCACCGCTGATATCAGGTCCTTCTCTGGAAAAACGAAACCAGTAACTGTAAAAGGTTTCTTTTTCAAGGTTTCACACAAGCATTACTTTATTAATAGTACCAATATCTGCCATTCAATGAAGCGCGGTGCTTCTTACGCAACCCGCGAATATTTACTTCTGCGGCGGAATTGTTTTGGACATTTTATCTAAAAACAACTCTAACCCTAACACTGACCCTCCGACCGTCACACCGCTTAACCACCCTAACTGACACTCACGAGGCCAAACCTGGAAAACCGAAACTCACGACGTAAATTTATAGGAAGTTTCTTTATGAACAACGCGCCTATTTTTATTCGAAGCATTCGCACAGCGCTTCCGCTTTAGAATTGTACCAAAAATCTTACTTCTGCGGCTGAATTTTCTTTGAATACCTTATTACATGTCTTATTATTCGAGGAATTTACAAGCTACCCTCCAGACCATAGAAATTTGCTTAAATAATCTTAGTTTTGTTGCACAGGGTACAACAATTCCGCCCAAAAATCACTTTATTTAACGTTTAAAGTAAATATAATCATTTCGAATTTCTTACCAAAAGCGTTAGATTGCACTTGTTTTTTGATGCTTTGGTTCTCATTGACATCCTCATTATCGTTGTCGTTGGGCGGATATTCTTTGTTTTCAATGTCTGCTCGTGCGTTCCCTGTGCGAATAATCCAGTATTTGGATGGATGAAACACATACATGTAGTTAATAATGAAATACGGCTAAGAAATAACACATAAAGGACGAGGAAAGATCGATGTAATCACGGATAAAAGTGTAAATCTTATTAGGCCTACTCGTGGTAATTTCAAGCTACTGTTCAGAGGAAATTATAATCAACACCTACAATGAAAGTGTACGCAGCCCTATGTCCTACTATTCCACATTGATACAACCTACCATTCAGATAATTAAAAATTTCGCTTTCATTATCTTTGTTTTGCTTCTTAGGATACAATAATTCTGAGAGTCACTGTTTATATTTAATTTAAAGTGAATGTACTCATCTTGCTTTCTTACCCGATGCCCTAGGCAGACATTTGAAGAACCCTGTTTTGCGTCGTCGGCGCAAAGCCTGGAATATGAGATACGGATAAGTAAAGATACACAATGGAGGAGGAACCATCGAACGAGAACTGAACTCGCGGATGAGTCGATATCGCTGCATCCTTGAAACTTCTTTCTGTTCATCGTTTATGGCCTCAAACGTGGAACTGAAATTCAAAATAGTTTGTTTTACTGTGCATCTGATATATCAAGAACTACAAACGTCTGGTAATCAGAATAGTTTGTCACTAGTTGTTTGCCAAGTCCGCCTTAGATTGACTCAGATAGCCTGAACCTGTTCCAAGCCCGAATAAAGGACGGTTGCACGGTGGCATACAACTCACCTGGGAAAAGAAGCATATATCTATTGAAAGAGAGCAGCAAATTCATTCTTCAAGTACAAGTGTAGATCTGTACCGAAAGGACTAAGGTCTAAGCATTTTGTTGTAACTATGAACACATGAGACATAGGCCTATTAGAAAAAGCAGCGACGACCATTTCTACATAGGCCTACATTTATCCACTAATCTCTGATGTTTAAAACTTATTCTGAATTCTACGGGAGGCCAAAGCAGATGACTGAGTATGGTCAAGGAGAAGACACGCTGCACGACGCGATCCACAGGATTTCGGATGAATCTATGCCTCTCCCAATTTCAAGATATAACCACAGTCGAGGTAAGAGAGGATCTTACATGATGTGCCCTGATCGAGACAAACAACAAATTTAGATGATTTATTAATTAATATCAAATACCATGCGCCTCTATGTACATACGTACTTCAACAGGTGATGTCACAACTAAAATACAATTATTCAAGCATCCGTAATATGCAAAACTTTCAAAAAGTCAACATTTCAAGGCATGTGAGCATATTAAAGCGTATGAAAGGAAAGTTTAGCCTTCACGCACTTGAAAATGGCAATAAGCACATTCAGCAGCATTACGCAGGTTATTAAGGAATAGACAGCCAGTAGAATGGGAACAATCCAGTTGTTCGCAGGACATAGCTGTTTCTTGCATGTCTTGTAATCAATGTCTTCATTGGAAGTACTTAAACAATATTCGGCTGAGATGTTTTCGTTGGGATTTTCCGTGTTGCAGTTTTTACCTACAATATTCAAACACTATTATCTTCTAAATTAACTGCAAAAGTCATGTAATTATGATACATATTTTTACATTTACAGCAGCAATATAATTTAATCTACATATTTTGTGTTTTCCTTTCTTTGGGTACTGCTTCATCTCTATTTGTTCCTGGCTTGACTCTCGGGGTTATCAGTAATTATTGCGCAGTGGGAGGAAAGAAAACTATTATGATGGTGATATAATTACGTAGAATGAATGACAACCGTCAAACAACTTAAAGCGTTCGTCTAAGCCTAAGGACAGTGAGTCTTGAGAGATGAAGGAAGAATTAAAGAACTCTTATGCACTTAATTAACACTTTTGCCAGAGAATTTTGATTGAAGAACTGATCAAAATTTAACACAACGTGCACGTAGCAATTCTGCGTCGCTTTTTCATGGCTTTGACCTTGGAAATCAATATGAACCAACGCAATGTAACAGTGTAGAGTACCTAATGCATCGTCAAGGTTGAACTGTTGGATGACAGACCACCATGCATCGTTGAAGACATCACGAAGAAGTTTTCCATTCAGTGGTTGATTGGGATACATGATTACATTCGAAACAACACCGTATGCTGATATGAAGACAGCCAATATCAGCAAGAAACTGACGAGGTCCGAAACCTACAATTACAGTTGTCACTTCGTTATTTCTTAGTGTTAGAGGATAGATTTCTAGTTTAAGCTGCTTTTAATATTGTAATTGTAATTGTAATTGTTATCGAACATTTATACATTATTTATCATAATGATAAATATTATTACCAATGTACAAGTCACGTAGAGTGTTTCTTTCTCGTCTTATATTTGCGCTAACATCATATCACAAGTTCAGCAGATGTAATCGAAACATACATTGGCCGAATGCCTTTTATCGATATTCGGTGTCTCTCACAATTCTCTTTTGCAGACTAGAACTTGTGGTATATTTAGCTTGCTTTTTTAGTTGAACAGACAAGCCAACGCAGCATGATTGTGTGATAATCATCCGTAACCCACTCACTAATTGATATATCATGAAAATCTTGGGACCAAGACTTTCGTAGACTGATAGAAACTGGAGCGTTCGGAAGAAGAAGATCATCAGACTGAATGCCAGAACAATCCTAGCATTGTATAGGCAAGCAGGACAAATCGTAGGATCACCGTGGTAAATCACGCGCATTATGAACCCAATGATGTAAAGAGTAAGGGCTGAAACATCTAAATAGTTCCATTTGTTCCCCTTGTATTCACGTATGTCGACTATGGCCTGAAATTAAAAAAACCAATGGTATTAAACATCTTGATTGTTCGTTTAGCTGTAGTAACACGAAAGATTTGCATGATCTATTAGAAGCAAGAAAATAGAACAGTCATAATTATACGTATGTCGACTATGACCTGAAATTAGAAAGAAAACTAAGCAAAGGTTAAGAAACACTAGTTTAAGAACACTTTTATTGCATGATTATCTGTAATAATACGAGACAGATGCATAGCCTATCAGAAACAAGAAAATAGAGTAGTCATGATTGTCGTTTCAAGATTTACAAAACACTATCTAACTACATCAACCAAGCGCGGGGCGCCATCATATTCACGAGCGCTGCGTCGAGTGAGAGGAGCTATCCAAAGAAACAAATGCAGATCTCAGTTCGACTGCCGGAAAGAACGCATACAGGTGGAGACATATGATCCGATAAGGCGTGTTTAGTCTAGGACAAATGAGATTGGAAGGTCGAGGATTGGATGGATTGGATAGAAATTATTGAAGCAGATGAACTTTATCTTGGTGTGGAAAGTCTCAGGAGTGAGAGATAGAGCCTCAAGCAGATAATGTTAAATGAGAATTTGCGAAGTTCAGAAGGAAATTCTTCCAGAGTCAATTAGCAGTGTAATAATTATATGATTCGGTTATAGAACTTGATATAAGCAGTGAGTGGGGCGGCAAATAGTATACAAAATAATTTGTTGGCCTATTTGCTATTAAGCTTCTTTTCTTTACATATAATTATGTCAGTATAGCATAATGTATTTCAGATGTCATTAAAACGTTCCTGACAATTTTTTAACTCCATACTGATTGCCATATCCATGGGTTAAAACGGTAATTATATTTTTTATACTTCTTTGCTATTAATAACTAAATGTAAGTAATAAACTATTCTACTAATGAATGTTATCATTATCATATTATTGTCGTAATTACCATCACGTCATTCATTTACATTAGACGCGATGTGATGTGAATGCACCAAGTGTTGTACCTGTTTAGCTTCTTCTATGAACAGAATGAATGTCCAAATGATGAGAGCAATTTCCGGCCCCCTTATCTCAGGCCCAAAGTCAGTGAGCAACACAATAGAGAAAAGTGTCAAATAGGCAATGAAGGAAATCTAAAATTTAGTACATCACATCCCGTTGCATTTTATACTTAAAATTTTAAATCTATATAATAGGTTTATATAGCCTTTCCCTACTTAGTGTATGTGCGCTAGTTCGGCAAAGTGTTGGGAAAATTCACTCGAGTTCCCAGTCAGCTATAATGGGTCTCGCAAACAATTGCCAAATTTGATAATTACTTTGACCACAGCACACACTGCACACAGTTGTCTGCGAACAGTATTCACACATATTCGGCAGATAGCGCCACCCTGCATAGTGCCAGACTCATCAAACGCTATAATTATAAAACAAAATGCTTAGCGTAGACCTGCTATCCGTATATGGTTGAGAACGTTGTGGCTATCTGGCAAGCAACATGAACAAATTCTTTATAAAAGGTCACATGTTTGGGTATAGTTCTCCAGATAAGAACTAGATTAGGCAATTGCTTTTTTGGTCCCCTACAAACGGAAGCACAGTGAATAGTGATATTCTCTATAGGAACACACGCGCAGGTGATCAGGGAGTGATCGCTACTAGCCATTAATGCTAACAACTATAATTATGAGTAACCGTTACTATCGCTAGTGGTCTGTGGCTGTGCGATCGAAACTGTTTGCTCTGCATTTGGATTTTGATGTGCGTGGGTCATTTACTCTTAGTAGTATTAATGCATAACCAAAGTAGACTACTGTTACTTCCATCAACAATGTATATGCGTATTTTGTGTTTGTATGGATTGTGGGCCTCCGTCTGTACGCAAGTAAGAGTTAAAGCCATGCATATAATGTGCCGAAGCATGTATTTTTGCGTGAAGCATGTATGTATGTATGTATGTATGTATGTATGTATGTTATGTATGTAGGTATGTATGTAACTATGTATGTATATATGTATACATTTATGTATCAAGACACCTAATGTCGCGCTGTCAAATGCCCACAACACTCTGCACATGTGTATGTAGTTGATTGAAACAGGGGCGTTTTATGGCTTTTTGAAACGTTTGCTGAACAGAGTCAAAATTATGTAAAACACTGTTGTGCGGCGGCAGACAAGTCTAAGAGGAAGGTTTAAGCCAGGGGAAAGCTTGATGGATTAAGTTGATGTCAGGATGCTATTTTAGAATTCATTCATATAACTAAAAAACAATATCTAAAGAAGAGTCCTGCAAAGCGAAAAGAGATAACTTACAAAACCGTAGGAAAATTTCACAAGTGGAATTTCTATGAAACTTCTAACTTTTCGGAAATAACTGCGCACACTCCTGAAACGAACATAATATTATTTTCGTGAATGATCAAGCGTTTAGCAGATTCCAAAATATGTTGGCATAGAGACTTACTTGGTATTTACATAGCTCTCAGCCTTTGTCAGGTCTGCACACCGGACAATGCCGTTTATTCTCACAAGACATGCCCATCTCGAGTCTTCTTGTCTCATCCAACGACATCTCAAGACACATTAGGATATCTACAGTGGCTTCCGTCAGTTCTTTCTTGGAGCAACTATTTTTCTCAGTGATCCAATTGGTTGGATTTCTGTCTTTGTTCAAACGAATTACATGTCCTTACTATTTCAGTCTTCACTCTCTGACGATTTGCTCTATTTAGGCTACAGTACTACAATTCTTTCTTTTCACTTGTAGTTTAATACTTCAAACGAAGACCCATTTTAGGCCATAATTACTCACTACTTTCGTACTGAAAATAGCAGAATTGATTCGGAGAGCAGGATTATCCGAGGCATTGCAAAATTATGTAAATCATCAGCATAATAAATTAATGTAATACTACGTACCTATCTATAATAGAACACACTAATAACTTACGTGGATCTATTAGCAGGCGTGCGGAACTGTTTCTCATCCTGCAATTGAATTTGTAAACTTTTCAGATTCAGCCACCTATAGGCCTTGCGTTCCTTATAGTAAGATCTCAATAGAAAAGAAGATTCATTTCTAACGTCCATTTAATATTCTGATGAGAGGTATAGACCTATGGCTGGTTGCAGTTCCTCGTTTATACATAATTATGAATAGTATCACTATCTTAACAACAGGAGCCTTTTGTTCGTCTATGTTCTTCCTTGACATGGTGGTTTATTACTGCCGATATTTAGACCATTTGATTCTACTTGCTTCTTAGATGATCAATGAGAGCGATTTCTGATGAGTGGACTGATTAGTGAATCGTTCATTGGAAACCTAAGTAATTATTCTTTCATTCATTCATATCGGAGATTTATATAGGACCCCTCAAGGTCATCTATTCGGAAGCACTCCCGACTCAACCCCAGCTAAACAGAACAGTCTGAAGTTGGAATACAACGTGTTACAAAGCACTTAACACCAAGCGATGAGCTTTGTATGGTGTTTATATATTGGTTGTCTTTGACTTAGATAGTCAAAACATTTAGACATTGATGAGCGACTTTGAAAGTCGTTCCTCAATGGCTAACTGTTTTGAAAGGTCTGTTTAAGACAGTCTATAAACTGGTATAAAATACAATATAAACCTCCTTTTCTGAACAATTACATTTCAGAAGTTTCTGAAGACGCTATGAAATGATCCGATAGATACAATAAACAGTTAAATAACTATTACTGCTTTTAATCCAGAGTATATGTTAGCTATAGCTAATAACCTAAGCAAGTTATGTAAGTCCTATATATAATGTCCTATAATGAACCATAGGAAAGCACTCATTTCTCGCTCTTATATTGAACTTGAATCTCACTTCCCAACTTGCAGGGGCCTCATCTTCTGTCTTATAATGAAACACCCTGTCCAGGCTCGTGGAACGAGCCTGGACAGGGCTCGTGGAACGAGCCCTGTCCAGGATTTCCCCTCCGCAGACTCGAGCCCGCAATCGTTTAATCGCATACACTAACTGAATAGATTACCGTCTTGCACATAATAATAGGCCTACTAAGCAGGCTATTCAATTTCAGCGAAGTGACACAAAAAGTTAACAACTTAGACCCTACATTGCTGTCATCTGGAATTTCGAACAACTTCGGTGCAAGCAACGGGCACACTTCCGACAAAATAATCTAGAAAACAGCACGATACGAACCTTGTATGACAATGCAATATTATTGGTTATCATAGCCATAGAGTACTTATAGATAGTCCTGTTGGTAGTAGCAGAATGGATATTGCTTCAAGATTTTCTGGTATTTTATCGATACATGAACCAATACTACGGTATAACCATTTAATCACTTCAACAGAACATTGTAAGACATTTAGAAGCTTATGTTTATGAGATAAACAGGTACCGGTAGAGCTGGACTATGAAGAATAATAAAGGACGTTGTAAACACTCTACAGAAACAGTTTTCATTGCGTAGCATGATAAATAAAATAAGGTGAGAATTGGAAAGGTAATGCAATTTGAAGATGACAAAAAAATAAAGCTTGCTATGGTAAGATAATATCACTAGTCATCTAATAAAAAGTGGGTAATTATTTAGTGTCAGATGCATCAACAAATACCTATATCCATAGGAAATAATATTATAATATCAGCAGAATCATTCCGTTGGATAGATCAGCCTTTTTGGAAATGCGTGACAATAAGTCAGCATTTATAAGTCTTTACGTTGCTTGTGTAAAAATGGAAAAACGCAAGTGAGCCCAGAAACCCTTCTGGGCCATTGGTTGTTGCTTTGCGTATTAAACACCACTCGATAGAAGTTGCACCTTAATTACAAGGATCTCCTAAATCTATCTGCTCTGGCGGGATTAGAATCCAAGCCTGTAAGTTTGACAAAATAGCATTCGTAGGAAAACTTACCGGAACGTATTTGTAATAGTCGTGATCTTTTAGGTCTTTGATCCAGATTTTGTTCAGCAGATCCTGAATGGGAACCTCAGATATGAATGCCTTAAAATCGGCATCGACTGCAATAAGCTACATCTATGTCATCTATATAAGCTACATCTATATCATCTATATAACTCATCTATATATTGTTAGTCATTAAGAGTTAAAGTTTCGTCATTAAGCAAAACACCATACGGCAAGCTAGAAGATTCATCAGTGGTGTTCCATGCACACATATGGAACCCATGTAAAGTTGACAGCATCATATTCAGAGTCCTTTGGACCGACAGGTTGTACCATCCACTGCATACAATGACCACCTTCCAAAGTCCGGTCATCCCTCAAGCCACCAGATACGGGTAGAAGTATTCGTCGGCTGGTCAGTAGATAGAAGCGCCACCAGTAAATAAAAGTCAGGTCGCTTCAAAGACTCATGTTGCTCCTCACACGCTGAGATGAAAAACATGGCTGCAGATGGAAAATGCGGTCCGTAGATTGCAGGCTCGACCATGATTCAGGAAGTCCATTCCTCATGCAGTCATGGAGGCCAAGATGACATAGCAAGAAATACCATCAAAACATTCAAAATGTGCAGCAGAAACGAGGAATTCTTTCCAATTTGCAAGCTTAGCAACAGTTCACTCCAGTATTCATTCATTCATTCCGAGAATTTATATAGCGCCTCCTCAAGGAGGCTACTCAGAGGCGCTATGGATGTTAGTATGGTAAGTATGTTAGAAAATACTGAGCATCTCTCAGTGGATGTCATCCTACCTCTTCTGCCTTAACCCTTCTAAAACAGAACTTGTCCTAGGCCTTCCTGATCAAATCGAGAAAATCCCTGATCTATACACCTACCAACTAACTTAATTGCCTTCGCCTCTGATCCGGTCTTGGTCTTGGTATTGCTGTTGATCCACATCTCCTCTAACCTAGTTCCCTGAGTCAGTCGCTAAGGACTGACTTGTTGAGCTAGCAATGGACTTAACAACTTAGTCAACCAAGACAAACTAAGTCGTTTAGACTTGTCGACTGGCATACCTACTTGCTATCGACTTCTTGGGTAAGCCGGCATGTCTAGTAGTTAGGCCTTCGTGTTAATGTAATGTATTTTAGTGCCTACTGTACTGACAGACCTGACTTAAATGCTAATGTGAATTTATGCAGGGAGATGACACACATATTATATGAGTGTTTAGAAAAGAAATGAAGTAGGCCTACACGGCTAAGGCAGAGGCTGCACCGGCACCGCAGTGCCCGTTCAGCTTGCGGCAAACATGTACTATCGGGGTGCCTAAGTTTATGGCGTGGTTTAGTCGAAGTCAGCAGTGATAACAGTTTTTTTTAATGTTTTTGACGTTCTGTCATTCAACCGCCGACCCCTAGAGCAAGTCCACGCCACCCTTGTTTGCCGCGGTACCGAGAGTGCTCTTTTGAAAAAGTGCTCAGTGTTGCATATAATTATTGAGAAGAGAAACAGTTTTCACTTTATGGAAACGCTGATCGTTTATAATTCAGTGGAGGAGTGGCATATGACAAAGCACCGAAACTGACGCAACAACTCTTCCGTAAGCCTACCAAGAAACGACCTGCTTCCGTACTTGTATCGATACGACACCGTTGAACAAGCTGGTCTCCCTCACGCTTCCATCGATATCTATGTTGCAGATTTTACATTCATTTATGTTTTAACCGTTGTGCAGTTCTTTGCCCGGAAAGTCCTAAGCATAAAAGCACAGCTTTATCCATTCTGTGATAAAAGTAAGTCCTTAGAAAAGCGCTAAAGAAACTTAGAGTCTGGAGCTGGTTGAGTTAGTACCGCCCTCATCTGCATTCAGTGGCCAATGGGATGATTTGTATCTTCAAACTAGTTCCGTCTGTTAGTTTAGTGACCAATAGAAATCTACATTTAATCGGAACGCCCCGCCCTTCGTAGGCCATTGGCCAATCTGATTTATTGGGAATGTTATCGGGTTTTCCTGAGTCAAAATTACTTCCTACTTCCTGCGAAAAGTCGGTTCTGATATTTCCGACTCAGATTGTTTGTTGTAGTTTGGTTGCGGGTCCATAATTATTGGAATTATAAAAAGAACTTCTGTGAATAGATGCGTACTTGTTAATTGTGCTGGTTGTTCGTCAGTGAGCAGAGACCCGGAGGACCTCGGAGGAGCATCTGCAAGTAACAGTGGGTAGGCCTATGGTTGGTCCATCAATGTTCTGATTTTTACACGTTATCTAATTTAAAGATTTCGAGTGCAGTTCGAGATTAATTGTCGTTGTTCTTGACCTTCGTGTTTACTAGCAGTTTAGAAGACTTCTTGATAGCGAGAATATTCACCGTTTGGCTTCCAGTAGCTGCTTTATTCTGGCTTTCTGATTTGCAGTGTCTGTGCATTTAGCAATGTAAATATCGCAAGAAGCCGGGTTTGAGCTTGCTTCCTTGATGCATTTTAGCCATAACCGCCTTATCCAGTTATGAACACTGACATTTGAATAGACAGTGACCTTTCACTAGGTCGCCTTGTAATTATACCTGCTTACTGATTTACGTACTGATGTAATGATGAAAAACCGAAAGATTTGAACTGGCCACACGTCCGCCATTTTGACTAAGAAGAGCAGAGGGTTAAAATGCAGAGAAGAGGACATCCCCGTAGATTAACCCCAAGATGCACATCCCATCAAAAAGGTACAGTTAATGCAATCATTTTTTAGCTGTGTTTGTTAGGATGTGCTATACGTACAGACAGTGGTTAAAGTGGTTTGGATGAGCAGTGGGAACGCTGAAGAAGAGTTTTATTGAAGAGCATGTGTTATCAGGGTTCCATTGCATGGTGAGCAGTGGGAACGCAAGCAAACAATTTCCAGAACAGAGGAGTGCTGTTCCCACGGCGTTCCCACAGTTTCCACACCACTTAAAACCCTGCGTACAGAATCGTGATGGGCATTTGAACCTTTGACCTCTTTATTGACAGTGCATGTCACGTGCATGTGCCTCTAAATGTCATGATCCTGCAAACAAAAATAATTGGTTAGTCACGCAACAGGAAAGCAGGAGCTAAAGCTAGTAGGTTATAAAACTGTTTATAAAATATAATACATGCTCAAATGCTACACTTCATAATGACTATGTTAATAACAAATAGTCTGCTTTGCGTAATGTTACATGAATTCTTATGTAACTCTGAGGATTGTTAAGTTAGAAGCAATAGAATGTAATCTTGTAAAACAATGTTTGTGCAGCGTACGTAATAGATGTCCTATAGAGTAACCACAATAAAGAGGCTTCAGTGCCAACTGTTTTGCTACATTTGAGATATTTGCAAACATTAAATATTCTGAATTGATAAATTTTATCCAGATGAAATTTTCCTGATTATTATTGGCTAGTCGTAGTCCAGTAATATAGAATGTAAGATTTGAGATCATTTATTGATCAGCAATGAATGAGCAAAGATGCAGTCATCTGCATGGTCGTCAGTAGGTAAACCCAAAATGAACAATTGTGATCCATTACTAAGTTACATCAGTTAGAGAATGGCATGACCCAGCAAATCAAGTAAAGTTTAGAGTTGACGCATTATCACGTTAAGAACTTGACAGGTGTAAGATAAAGTTGACAAAGAAGAGCTCTTCACGTCAATTCTGCATTGGGCTTTGTAACATCCGGTCCTTGACTGGAGAATCCTTAATGACAGAGTACTGTTCATGGCAGACTCTCTGAACTTGCTGTGCAGGTCATGCCCCTTCAGTTGCATCAGATGTGTCAGTATAGCATAACCAGTCGTTGAGTGCTGCAATAACCTTACCGCATTCCTTTTTTTATGATGTGCCTGGACTGTTGTAAATACAACCTCACAGACTTGCTGAAAATTCAGAATACACGAGCATCAGTCTGTTAGCCTCCCGTTAAGCTCTGAGCTCTTCAGACAGCGTTGAGCCTTCTCAATTGTTGGGCCTTCCACTTGGAATGGGCTCCCACTCACTCTACGCTTGCTGTCCTGGAGCAATCTACCTGTTTTTGTACAAACTCCTCAAGTCCTTGCTGTTTCGCTGTGGCTGGGCTGGGCTGAGTAGGCTTCTTGAAGGGGCACTATACAAATTTCCGGAATAAATTATTGTGCTGCTCAACTAGTGGTCAGTTTACTGATATTCTCCCATGTATCAGATCATATGAGAGATATCCGTCACTGGTTTCTGTTGAGGATAGAATGCAGTTTGAGATCTTCCTCCTTGGCCAGGCCAAGCTTGTTGGTCAGCTCTGCTCCGGCATTCCTTCGGGAACTGTTCATGCTTGTTTCAACTGAGCATTCATTTTGTCCATCGCTTTGTTGAACTGCCCATGGAGTTGTTCTGGTTCCTCGCAGTTGTTCATCAACTTGACAACACCATGCACTCTCTTATATTTATTGGGCCATCACTTTGATGTTCAGTCTTTCTGTGAACATGTATACTATTCCTTCTAGCTGTATTTTTGTATGTTAAGACACAATACTGATTAGGGCTCATAGGCAGACTTCATGTTTGCAGTGCTTTTGAGAGGTTCTTAAAGGGCACTCTATGAAAGCACAGATACATAGCGGTACATACAGCCATACAGGTCTAGAGTACACAGCTTATCAGGAGATGAGTGAATATTAAATTACGGCAGAGTTGTTGGTTGAAGGAAGCTAGGAGCCGGTGGAGGGAACCTAGAGTGATGATAAGCCCAAGGAGGAAGGAACATTAGGAAGTTGAGTGTGGTAGTCAGGATCTTGTCTGAGCAAAACTAAGAAGCTATCAGCAGGGAAGAGTGCAATGAAGAGCACAGTGTTACACTGCACTTGTTGTGGTCTTATTCACTGCTCGTCTTAGCAACTTCGAAGTAGAAGAGCTTTATACATTTGTGAATGGCTGACTAAATTTGGTTACATAATAAGCACTGAAATAGGCCTAAAGGATTTCCCTGTTGCTGTTCTAGTTTAACTCTGGCTACCATGTGTCCACAAAAGTTATTACCTAGTATGTCGGTCTCGGACTGCCACATCACAGCATCGTGCCTATGCCTCTGTTGGCCCTTTGCTGTGGAATGACCTGCCTGTAATATTTCGTGCGGTGATCTTATCGGGGTCACTACTGTTTCTGTCCGTTCTCTTAAGACTTTTCTTTTTTGAGGGGTTCTTCGCACTGGGAGCACCTCTGATTAGGTTATATGTATACCATTTATGTGACTGCAGTTAATACATGAAGTTTGATTTGATTAAAATACATATATCTTCTGGATGTAGGCTGGCAAAGTTGACTAAATCTGACAAGGGGTTCACAGAAGAAAAATGTTGCTAATAAACAACTTGAAATATTTATTTTATTGCATGTTTTGATAGAGCATTGTTCAGTTGTTTAGTGTTTGCAAATCCTGATGTTCTATTTTGTTGCAAGCAGTATAAGTTGTGTCAGTTATGGCCTTTTTTTGTCTCACGCAGTTGCAATTACGCAACAATGATTTTACGTAATTGTTATATATATCTTCGTTTATTAGAACCAATCAGGCTGGCAAACCGCAGCTCAGTACATACAGGTTAAATGCATTAATATAAGAAAAGAAAAGAGGTTGAAAAGGCCTAGGCATTAGGATCACTGATTGCAGGGTTAAGTTCTCGAGTTATAAGTTTTGATAAAGGGCTCTAGGTATAAAGTTTTTATCATCCTTTGTTGGCAAAATGAAGTCATGACGGCGCGGCCTTAGGCTGTAATGGCGTTTGATTGTTGGTGGAAATAGTCTGCGCAGGACGTGGGCCTCATTCCATATAACCGCCGACAACAGCCGATCATCGGCCGTCCTTGCCATCTCGTTGTGCGGGTGTATCAGAACTATCAAACCATTGTGCTCACTCTATTGTAAATTATGCAACATACGTCTTGATTTGTTATCCCCATCAGCCAAACAACCGTTCTCATTATCTACTGACAACATATCTGTTTCCGAATTAACTTGTAGCTAGTTAAGTTTAGCAGAAACTTTCTGTTCATTGTTTCTAATTGGCTGATGTTTAAACTAGGACTGGACATTTAACACGTTATTAATGCGTTAATTAATTAACACGATTAAATTTTTTAACGCAGTTAACACTATTGTCACTGCACCCAACTATTTTTAATAAATGTGCTAAAACAATTCTTGATGAAACTGCTATTACAAAGTTAAAACTTTAAGTTTAAGCTTTAAAGTAAAAAGTTAAAACAAGTAGTAAAAGTTTGCTTTATGTCTGTTGACTGCAAGCATTTATGTAGCGCATATTCAGCTTAACTACTCAGAGTCGGTAGAGTAGTTGGCCTTGTTATATTGTGACATGCAATTAAAAAGTAATTGCGTTATTAACATTTTTAATCGCGTGGTTAATTTTGATTAAAATTTTTTAATCGTTGCCCACCCCTAGTATAAACCTCTTAAATCTACACTTCAAAACGTTAAGGTAATGTTGTGTTTTGTTTTCAGGTACATTCTCTTAAAAGCGTGATATTTGAGTGATGATTCCGGCACAGATGAACCGGGGCAGAGGAGTTGTCCCACTCCTGACGATGCCGTAAGTATTCCGTGGTTTATGTAAAGGTAATTCAGAGTGTAGGGTAAAGAAAAAAGGAAAATGTACTTATATTGAACCTCCTCAGAGGTATGGTCATGGCATTGAAGGGTCTTTTGGCTGAAGCACAAACAGCAATCCTATAACAGGATACCTTTTCAACCCAACAACTTGCATTGGTACTTATATGCCAACGACTAAAGGATCAAGGGCTGAGTGGTGTTCCATGAGCAGTCACCCATCCAAGTACTAATCTGAATTGAGCTTGCTTAGCTTAATTGAACCTTCCAATGTCATCATTGAAACCACAGAGCCTCTATGTGGGGATGTGATCAGAGGTCATTGGGTTTACTTCTTGTCATTAGGTAAGGTTTTCACAAACAGTACTGTTATTACTTTTGTGTTGTGTTTTATAAATTAGGTTGTGTCGTTGTGAATTGTTTTATAGCTAGGAGGCAAAGGCTCATTGCGTTGAATACATTGCTGTATTATCTTGGGTATAATGCGTACTTTTTCTTTTAAAAAATCAGCTCAAATTCTGAGTGCATGTTATAAACAAGATAAAAGTTCTTATATGTTTTATCAGTTCCATTGATATAAATATATACCAGTATGGTCAGGCTGCAAGTAAGTATGATAATGCACCTTTCAAGAGCTGATTTTAACTCCAAGATGATTTTACAGAACGTAGTTTTTTGCTTGCGACAGGCCTTTCATGGCAGGTCAGTGTCATATAATATTTAGCATGCAAATGGTTTTACAGATGCATAGTGCCAATTTTAATGCTTCTGACTTCCCATTTGCATTAAACGGAACTTCACCTGCGTATTACACATACACTGGAGGTGCTCAGATATTTGCAACAGGATAAATGTGGCATCTTGGGTTATACAGGCGTATGCATTATACCCGTGATAATATGGTATTACAATTAAGATCTCTTTATTTGCGAAGTGGTTTGTCGAACTGTAAAATGTTTTCATGGTAATATCACTACTTTGGGTTTCTTTTTCTTCTTCTGCCGTGTGTGGTTCATGCCAAGCCTGTTGCAACTGTCATTACAAGCAAAACAGAAAGCCTTCTGTCCACCAAGTGCTGAAATGTGTTTGCTGACATATAATGACAGTATGGACCATAGTTTGCACTGCTCCACAGCTGCATGAAGTTCTTAATGTCTGCGCATTGGTACCCAGAGTTTAAGCAGTGAGTTGGCTTAGCAGGTTGTTTTGAGCACTGACTTCAGCTGCAGTCATCTTCAAGTGGTGATAGTGGTAAGCAAGTAAGTAAGTATATTCTTTATTAACCAATTTCTAATCACACTTTGGTGTACAGACATCTAATTAACTATTAAAAAGTGTGCAGCATACTAACAATAAATGTTTTGCGCATCAGCTGACAGCCTGATGCGCATATCACTTACATGTCACATATATGTGATATGCAATGACCTATAGAATAATGATTTTCGGTTCAACCTGAACGTTACTCAGGACTATTTCCTGGAAACATTGTTGGATGTACTTGGCTGAAGTTTCCAGCTTTTTCAAAATTCAGCTATGATCTCCATGTCCCTGTTCAGTGTTCCTCAAGTTCAGCTAATGAGCAACTATGAGACCCAAGGCATTAGTCATCGGCATAGATGAATGTACTTGACTTTGTCTAGAGGTGATTGATGTAGATGTTGAAAAGACATGGAATGGGAACAGAACTTGGATGCAGGCTATTCTTCTGTACTCTCCAAGATTGGTTCTCCATATGTGCTCGGAAACATCTGGTCTTCAGTGATCACCACCCATTGGAACAGAATCCTGGAGTGCTTCAGCAATAGGCCTGCATGATAAAATCTTGGACAAGATGTCATGGTCTGGAGTGGTTCCTTGTTTTATATTTAATGCACCATAGTCTCTGAAGCTCAGTGGTAATCTAATAGTCATTAATTCTCCCAAGCTATCACCTTTTGTTCCTGATTGCAACATTTTTGCCATGCATCTCAAACCTGGCATTAATGTGGCCTCTCTTTAGCTACACAGATTAGATGACTTGCAACAGCAGTTGGTCTTACAAGAGGATGATTGTGGAATGATTGTTTCTGAGCACAGTCCACAGATGGCGGATGATAGTATCCAAGTAGTTCCAGTTTGATTTAACAAAGTTGATGTCTTCTTTTTTCTCCATACAATTTGCTTGCTCTATTAGGGCTTCAATCAAGTGATTGGCAATATGTCAAGGCATCCAGATTCTTCATATTGTTCCAGAAAAGCCAGGCATTTGGTGTTCATGCACGGTATGTAGACATGTCTACAGCCTCAAGGATTAGACACACTGGTTTGAAGATTGCTGCTTGAAAAGAATTGGGAAGTGATTGCTCTTTGTAAAGACTCGGTGTGCTCATTCATTTAGCTGTCTGGAAATTCCAGCAACATTGAGACAACCTGTGTACAGGTGGCAGCTGAATTCTGATGTAGAAAACTAGTGGTCTGTGCTGGCTATGTGGACATTATTCCAATTTAGCGTTTGACTCGCTAGCATTGCTTTGTCACCCCTGGAGCTAGCCATGCAAAGATCTGGCTAGTGACGTCTTGACCATCAGGCAGAGTGGAAAGTCTCACTTTACTTGACGTCATGCATCAGGGCGGGATCATTGTTCATCACCCGCTCTGCCATACGCTCACTGTGTCGTCATCAGATGTGTTGTAACCCCAGTCTATGTGATGGCTGTTGAGTTGACCCACATAAATTGCCGAATGATCGAACTGAGGAAAAGACTCGGTGGTCTAGTGTTCGCTTGGAGACTTGTAGATGTTTCTAATTCCAAAACATCCTACTTGAATTGCATCCGAAAGTTTGATGATGGCAAAGCACAGACATCAGTCGCTTCCAAATGCTAATATGTCGAGCAGCCATAGTGGGGGCCTGGTACTAATGATATTAGTTTTAATCCTTCAGTCAATTATCCCACTAATCCATCTGATATATGCGAGTCTCTTAAAGACAGATGACGTCAATGTTCTGCCAATGGGCTTTGGTGCTGATGATTTTGTGTTTGGCCTTTGAGAGACCCTCTATGTTGAGTTGAAGGTCATATGGCTTGAAAGTCACAAGACATTGGTACGTCAGGGTCTGATGCTGTTGCCGCTGTTGGTGGCAAGTGTTTGGGATTCAGTATGGAATTCGATCCTCTGTGTGAATTAAAAGCTTCCTGATCTTAGCTGAGTACTGTTGGAAGCTCAATAATGCGGGCGTGTTGTTTTCAAGTTTCTGCTGCATGCAGGTGTTCATGTTTGATTGATTAATAGTTGATTGATTGAACTACTGCGGTTTATAGGTATGCTGTCAAAGGTAAATTTTTACAAAAAATTGCTGGTGTGCTGTGACAAAGCAATGTATTTCTAAGGGTTCTGCAGCTTGAAAAGGGTGCAAACCATTGTTATTTCATTGACTGACCTTTGATTTGACTTTCTGACTGATTTGACATTTTGACTTTCTGACTGACTGACTGACTGATTTGACTTTCCAACTGATTTGTATTTCTGACTGATTTGTCTTTCTTACTTATTTGACTTTCTGACTGATTAGACTTTCTGACTGATTAGACTTTCCGACTGATTTGACTTTCTGACTGATTTGACTTTCTGACTGATTTGTCGTTCTTAATTATTTGTCTTTTCTTACTTATTTGACTTTCTGACTGATTAGACTTTCCGACTGATTTGACTTTCTGACTGATTTGACTTTCTGACTGATTTGACTTTCTGAATGATTTGTCTTTTCTTACTTATTTGACTTTCTGACTGATTAGACTTTCCGACTGATTTGACTTTCTGACTGATTTGACTTTCTGACTGATTTGACTTTCTGAATGATTTGACT
Organism: Aporrectodea caliginosa; assembly: GCA_020284085.1. Classification (NCBI taxonomy): domain Eukaryota; kingdom Metazoa; phylum Annelida; class Clitellata; order Crassiclitellata; family Lumbricidae; genus Aporrectodea; species Aporrectodea caliginosa. The sequence continues at coordinate 460,649 of JACEVL010000213.1, forward strand.
TTTCTTACTTATTTGACTTTCTGACTGATTAGACTTTCCTGACTGATTTGACTTTCTGACTGATTTGACTTTCCGACTGATTTGTCTTTCTTACTGATTTGTCTTTCTGACTGATTAGACTTTCTGACTGATTTGACTTTCTGACTGATTTGACTTTCTGAATGATTTGACTTTCTGACTGATTTGACTTTCTGACTGATTTGACTTTCTGACTGATTTGACTTATCTGACTGATTTGACTTTCTGACTGATTTGACTTTCTGACTGATTTGACTGATCTGACTGATTTGACTTTCAGACTGCTTTGACTGACTTTCTGACTGATTTGACTTTCTGACTGATTTGACATTTTGACTTTCTGACTGATTTGACATTTTGACTTTCTGACTGATTTGACTTTCTGACTGATTTGACATTTTGACTTTCTGACTGATTTGTCTTTCTGACTGATTTGACATTTTGACTTTCTGACTGATTTGACATTTTGACTTTCTGACTGATTTGTCTTTCTGACTGATTTGACATTTTGACTTTCTGACTGATTTGACTTTCAGACTTTTGACTTTCTGACTGATTTGACTTTCTGACTGATTTGACTTTCTGACTGATTTGACATTTTGACTTTCTGACTGATTTGACATTTTGACTTTCTGACTGATTTGTCTTTCTGACTGATTTGACATTTTGACTTTCTGACTGATTTGTCTTTCTGACTGATTTGACATTTTGACTGATCTGACTGATTTGACATTCTTGACTGATCTGACTGATTTGTCTTTCTGACTGATTTGACATTTTGACTTTCTGACTGATTTGTCTTTCTGACTGATTTGACATTTTGACTTTCTGACTGATTTGACATTTTGACTTTCTGACTGATTTGTCATTTTGACTGATCTGACTGATTTGTCTTTCTGACTGATTTGACATTTTGACTTTCTGACTGATTTGTCTTTCTGACTGATTTGACATTTTGACTTTCTGACTGATTTGACTTTCAGACTGCTTTGACTTTCTGACTGATTTGACATTTTGACTTTCTGACTGATTTGACATTTTGACTTTCTGACTGATTTGACTTTCTGACTGATTTGATTTTGACCTTCTGACTGATTTGTGACTTTCTGACTGATTTGACATTTTGACTTTCTGACTGATTTGACATTTTGACTTTCTGACTGATTTGACTTTCTGACTGATTTGACATTTTGACTTTCTGACTGATTTGACATTTTGACTTTCTGACTGATTTGTCTTTCTGACTGATTTGACATTTTGACTTTCTGACTTATTTAATTTTTGACCGATTTCAGACTTTCTGACTGATTTGACTTTCTGACTGATTTGACATTTTGACTTTCTGACTGATTTGACTCAATGACTTTCTGACTGATTTGACTATCTGACTGATTTGACATTTTGACTTTCTGACTGATTTGACATTTTGACTTTCTGACTGATTTGACATTTTGACTTTCTGACTGATTTGTCTTTCTGACTGATTTGACATTTTGACTTTCTGACTGATTTGACTATTACTTGACTTTCTGATTTGACATTTTGACTTTCTGACTGATTTGACATTTTGACTTTCTGACTGATTTGACATTTTGACTTTCTGACTGATTTGACATTTTGACTTTCTGACTGATTTGTCTTTCTGACTGATTTGACATTTTGACTTTCTGACTGATTTGACATTTTGACTTTCTGACTGATTTGACATTTTGACTTTCTGACTGATTTGTCTTTCTGACTGATTTGACATTTTGACTTTCTGACTGATTTGTCTTTCTGACTGATTTGACATTTTGACTTTCTGACTGATTTGACTTTTTGACTGATTTGACATTTTGACTTTCTGACTGATTTGTCTTTCTGACTGATTTGACATTTTGACTTTCTGACTGATTTGACTTTCTGACTGATTTTGACTTTCTGACTGATTTGACTTTTTGACTGACTTTCTGACTGATTTGTCTTTCTGACTGATTTGACATTTTGACTTTCTGACTGATTTGACTTTCTGACTGATTTGACATTTTGACTTTCTGACTGATTTGACATTTTGACTTTCTGACTGATTTGTCTTTCTGACTGATTTGACATTTTGACTTTCTGACTGATTTGACATTTTGACTTTCTGACTGATTTGACATTTTGACTTTCTGACTGATTTGACATTTTGACTTTCTGACTGATTTGACATTTTGACTTTCTGACTGATTTGTCTTTCTGACTGATTTGACATTTTGACTTTCTGACTGATTTGACATTTTGACTTTCTGACTGATTTGTCTTTCTGACTGATTTGACATTTTGACTTTCTGACTGATTTGACATTTTGACTTTCTGACTGATTTGTCTTTCTGACTGATTTGACATTTTGACTTTCTGACTGATTTGTCTTTCTGACTGATTTGACATTTTGACTTTCTGACTGATTTGTCTTTCTGACTGATTTGACATTTTGACTTTCTGACTGATTTGTCTTTCTGACTGATTTGACATTTTGACTTTCTGACTGATTTGACATTTTGACTTTCTGACTGATTTGACATTTTGACTTTCTGACTGATTTGTCTTTCTGACTGATTTGACATTTTGACTTTCTGACTGATTTGTCTTTCTGACTGATTTGACATTTTGACTTTCTGACTGATTTGTCTTTCTGACTGATTTGACATTTTGACTTTCTGACTGATTTGTCTTTCTGACTGATTTGACATTTTGACTTTCTGACTGATTTGTCTTTCTGACTGATTTGACATTTTGACTTTCTGACTGATTTGTCTTTCTGACTGATTTGACATTTTGACTTTCTGACTGATTTGACATTTTGACTTTCTGACTGATTTGACATTTTGACTTTCTGACTGATTTGACATTTTGACTTTCTGACTGATTTGACATTTTGACTTTCTGACTGATTTGTCTTTCTGACTGATTTGACATTTTGACTTTCTGACTGATTTGACATTTTGACTTTCTGACTGATTTGACATTTTGACTTTCTGACTGATTTGTCTTTCTGACTGATTTGACATTTTGACTTTCTGACTGATTTGACATTTTGACTTTCTGACTGATTTGACATTTTGACTTTCTGACTGATTTGTCTTTCTGACTGATTTGACATTTTGACTTTCTGACTGATTTGTCTTTCTGACTGATTTGACATTTTGACTTTCTGACTGATTTGTCTTTCTGACTGATTTGACATTTTGACTTTCTGACTGATTTGTCTTTTTGTCTTTCTGACTGATTTGACATTTTGACTTTCTGACTGATTTGACATTTTGACTTTCTGACTGATTTGTCTTTCTGACTGATTTGACATTTTGACTTTCTGACTGATTTGACTTTCTGACTTTTGACTTTCTGACTGATTTGTCTTTCTGACTGATTTGACATTTTGACTTTCTGACTGATTTGTCTTTCTGACTGATTTGACATTTTGACTTTCTGACTGATTTGTCTTTCTGACTGATTTGACATTTTGACTTTCTGACTGATTTGACATTTTGACTTTCTGACTGATTTGACATTTTGACTTTCTGACTGATTTGACTTTCTGACTGATTTGACTGACTTTTGACTGATTTGACATTTTGACTTTCTGACTGATTTGACATTTTGACTTTCTTCTGACTGATTTGACTTTCTGACTGATTTGACATTTTGACTTTCTGACTGATTTGACATTTTGACTTTCTGACTGATTTGACATTTTGACTTTCTGACTGATTTGACATTTTGACTTTCTGACTGACTTTCTGACTGATTTGACATTTTGACTTTCTGACTGATTTGACATTTTGACTTTCTGACTGATTTGACATTTTGTCTTTCTGACTGATTTGACATTTTGACTTTCTGACTGATTTGACATTTTGACTTTCTGACTGATTTGACATTTTGACTTTCTGACTGATTTGTCTTTCTGACTGATTTGACATTTTGACTTTCTGACTGATTTGTCTTTCTGACTGATTTGACATTTTGACTTTCTGACTGATTTGACATTTTGACTTTCTGACTGATTTGACATTTTGACTTTCTGACTGATTTGTCTTTCTGACTGATTTGACATTTTGACTTTCTGACTGATTTGACATTTTGACTTTCTGACTGATTTGACATTTTGACTTTCTGACTGATTTGTCTTTCTGACTGATTTGACATTTTGACTTTCTGACTGATTTGTCTTTCTGACTGATTTGACATTTTGACTTTCTGACTGATTTGTCTTTCTGACTGATTTGACATTTTGACTTTCTGACTGATTTGTCTTTCTGACTGATTTTGACTTTCTGACTGATTTGACTTTCTGACTGATTTGACATTTTGACTTTCTGACTGATTTGACATTTTGACTTTCTGACTGATTTGACATTTTGACTTTCTGACTGATTTGTCTTTCTGACTGATTTGACATTTTGACTTTCTGACTGATTTGACATTTTGACTTTCTGACTGATTTGACTTTCTGACTGATTTGACATTTTGACTTTCTGACTGATTTGACATTTTGACTTTCTGACTGATTTGACATTTTGACTTTCTGACTGATTTGACATTTTGACTTTCTGACTGATTTGACATTTTGACTTTCTGACTGATTTGACTTTCTGACTGATTTGACATTTTGACTTTTTGACTTTCTGACTGATTTGACATTTTGACTTTCTGACTGATTTGTCTTTCTGACTGATTTGACATTTTGACTTTCTGACTGATTTGACATTTTGACTTTCTGACTGATTTGACATTTTGACTTTCTGACTGATTTGACATTTTGACTTTCTGACTGATTTGACATTTTGACTTTCTGACTGATTTGACATTTTGACTTTCTGACTGATTTGACATTTTGACTTTCTGACTGATTTGACATTTTGACTTTCTGACTGATTTGACATTTTGACTTTCTGACTGATTTGTCTTTCTGACTGATTTGACATTTTGACTTTCTGACTGATTTGACATTTTGACTTTCTGACTGATTTGACTTTCTGACTGATTTGACATTTTGACTTTCTGACTGATTTGTCTTTCTGACTGATTTGACATTTTGACTTTCTGACTGATTTGTCTTTCTGACTGATTTGACATTTTGACTTTCTGACTGATTTGTCTTTCTGACTGATTTGACATTTTGACTTTCTGACTGATTTGTCTTTCTGACTGATTTGACATTTTGACTTTCTGACTGATTTGTCTTTCTGACTGATTTGACATTTTGACTTTCTGACTGATTTGTCTTTCTGACTGATTTGACATTTTGACTTTCTGACTGATTTGACTTTCTGACTGATTTGACATTTTGACTTTCTGACTGATTTGTCTTTCTGACTGATTTGACATTTTGACTTTCTGACTGATTTGACATTTTGACTTTCTGACTGATTTGACATTTTGACTTTCTGACTGATTTGACATTTTGACTTTCTGACTGATTTGACTTTCTGACTGATTTGACATTTTGACTTTCTGACTGATTTGACATTTTGACTTTCTGACTGATTTGACATTTTGACTTTCTGACTGATTTGACATTTTGACTTTCTGACTGATTTGACATTTTGACTTTCTGACTGATTTGTCTTTCTGACTGATTTGACATTTTGACTTTCTGACTGATTTGACATTTTGACTTTCTGACTGATTTGTCTTTCTGACTGATTTGACATTTTGACTTTCTGACTGATTTGACATTTTGACTGATCTGACATTTTGACTTTTTGATTTGTCTTTCTGACTGATTTGACATTTTGACTTTCTGACTGATTTGTCTTTCTGACTGATTTGACATTTTGACTTTCTGACTGATTTGTCTTTCTGACTGATTTGACATTTTGACTTTCTGACTGATTTGACTTTCTGACTGATTTGACATTTTGACTTTCTGACTGATTTGTCTTTCTGACTGATTTGACATTTTGACTTTCTGACTGATTTGTCTTTCTGACTGATTTGACATTTTGACTTTCTGACTGATTTGACTTTCTGACTGATTTGACATTTTGACTTTCTGACTGATTTGTCTTTCTGACTGATTTGACATTTTGACTTTCTGACTGATTTGTCTTTCTGACTGATTTGACATTTTGACTTTCTGACTGATTTGTCTTTCTGACTGATTTGACATTTTGACTTTCTGACTGATTTGTCTTTCTGACTGATTTGACATTTTGACTTTCTGACTGATTTGACTTTCTGACTGATTTGACATTTTGACTTTCTGACTGATTTGACATTTTGACTTTCTGACTGATTTGACATTTTGACTTTCTGACTGATTTGACATTTTGACTTTCTGACTGATTTGTCTTTCTGACTGATTTGACATTTTGACTTTCTGACTGATTTGACATTTTGACTTTCTGACTGATTTGACATTTTGACTTTCTGACTGATTTGACATTTTGACTTTCTGACTGATTTGACATTTTGACTTTCTGACTGATTTGACTTTCTGACTGATTTGACATTTTGACTTTCTGACTGATTTGACATTTTGACTTTCTGACTGATTTGTCTTTCTGACTGATTTGACATTTTGACTTTCTGACTGATTTGTCTTTCTGACTGATTTGACATTTTGACTTTCTGACTGATTTGTCTTTCTGACTGATTTGACATTTTGACTTTCTGACTGATTTGACATTTTGACTTTCTGACTGATTTGACATTTTGACTTTCTGACTGATTTGACATTTTGACTTTCTGACTGATTTGACATTTTGACTTTCTGACTGATTTGTCTTTCTGACTGATTTGACATTTTGACTTTCTGACTGATTTGACATTTTGACTTTCTGACTCTTTCTGACTGATTTGACATTTTGACTTTCTGACTGATTTGACATTTTGACTTTCTGACTGATTTGTCTTTCTGACTGATTTGACATTTTGACTTTCTGACTGATTTGACTTTCAGACTGCTTTGACTTTCTGACTGATTTGACTTTCTGACTGATTTGACATTTTGACTTTTTGACTTTCTGACTGATTTGACATTTTGACTTTCTGACTGATTTGTCTTTCTGACTGATTTGACATTTTGACTTTCTGACTGATTTGTCTTTCTGACTGATTTGACATTTTGACTTTCTGACTGATTTGTCTTTCTGACTGATTTGACATTTTGACTTTCTGACTGATTTGTCTTTCTGACTGATTTGACATTTTGACTTTCTGACTGATTTGTCTTTCTGACTGATTTGACATTTTGACTTTCTGACTGATTTGTCTTTCTGACTGATTTGACATTTTGACTTTCTGACTGATTTGATTTGTGACTTTCTGACTGATTTGACATTTTGACTTTCTGACTGATTTGTCTTTCTGACTGATTTGACATTTTGACTTTCTGACTGATTTGACATTTTGACTTTCTGACTGATTTGACATTTTGACTTTCTGACTGATTTGACTTTCTGACTGATTTGACATTTTGACTTTCTGACTGATTTGACATTTTGACTTTCTGACTGATTTGACATTTTGACTTTCTGACTGATTTGACATTTTGACTTTCTGACTGATTTGACATTTTGACTTTCTGACTGATTTGACATTTTGACTTTCTGACTGATTTGACATTTTGACTTTCTGACTGATTTGACATTTTGACTTTCTGACTGATTTGTCTTTCTGACTGATTTGACATTTTGACTTTCTGACTGATTTGACATTTTGACTTTCTGACTGATTTGTCTTTCTGACTGATTTGACATTTTGACTTTCTGACTGATTTGTCTTTCTGACTGATTTGACATTTTGACTTTCTGACTGATTTGTCTTTCTGACTGATTTGACATTTTGACTTTCTGACTGATTTGACTTTCTGACTGATTTGACATTTTGACTTTCTGACTGATTTGACATTTTGACTTTCTGACTGATTTGACATTTTGACTTTCTGACTGATTTGACTTTCTGACTGATTTGACATTTTGACTTTCTGACTGATTTGACATTTTGACTTTCTGACTGATTTGTCTTTCTGACTGATTTGACATTTTGACTTTCTGACTGATTTGACATTTTGACTTTCTGACTGATTTGACTTTCTGACTGATTTGACATTTTGACTTTCTGACTGATTTGACATTTTGACTTTCTGACTGATTTGACTTTCTGACTGATTTGACATTTTGACTTTCTGACTGATTTGTCTTTCTGACTGATTTGACATTTTGACTTTCTGACTGATTTGTCTTTCTGACTGATTTGACATTTTGACTTTCTGACTGATTTGTCTTTCTGACTGATTTGACATTTTGACTTTCTGACTGATTTGTCTTTCTGACTGATTTGACATTTTGACTTTCTGACTGATTTGTCTTTCTGACTGATTTGACATTTTGACTTTCTGACTGATTTGTCTTTCTGACTGATTTGACATTTTGACTTTCTGACTGATTTGACTTTCTGACTGATTTGACATTTTGACTTTCTGACTGATTTGTCTTTCTGACTGATTTGACATTTTGACTTTCTGACTGATTTGACATTTTGACTTTCTGACTGATTTGACATTTTGACTTTCTGACTGATTTGACATTTTGACTTTCTGACTGATTTGACTTTCTGACTGATTTGACTGATTTGACTTTCTGACTGATTTGACATTTTGACTTTCTGACTGATTTGACATTTTGACTTTCTGACTGATTTGACATTTTGACTTTCTGACTGATTTGACATTTTGACTTTCTGACTGATTTGTCTTTCTGACTGATTTGACATTTTGACTTTCTGACTGATTTGACATTTTGACTTTCTGACTGATTTGACATTTTGACTTTCTGACTGATTTGTCTTTCTGACTGATTTGACATTTTGACTTTCTGACTGATTTGTCTTTCTGACTGATTTGACATTTTGACTTTCTGACTGATTTGTCTTTCTGACTGATTTGACATTTTGACTTTCTGACTGACTTTCTGACTGATTTGACATTTTGACTTTCTGACTGATTTGACATTTTGACTTTCTGACTGATTTGACATTTTGACTTTCTGACTGATTTGTCTTTCTGACTGATTTGACATTTTGACTTTCTGACTGATTTGTCTTTCTGACTGATTTGACATTTTGACTTTCTGACTGATTTGACATTTTGACTTTCTGACTGATTTGTCTTTCTGACTGATTTGACATTTTGACTTTCTGACTGATTTGTCTTTCTGACTGATTTGACATTTTGACTTTCTGACTGATTTGTCTTTCTGACTGATTTGACATTTTGACTTTCTGACTGATTTGTCTTTCTGACTGATTTGACATTTTGACTTTCTGACTGATTTGACTTTCTGACTGATTTGACATTTTGACTTTCTGACTGATTTGTCTTTCTGACTGATTTGACATTTTGACTTTCTGACTGATTTGACATTTTGACTTTCTGACTGATTTGTCTTTCTGACTGATTTGACATTTTGACTTTCTGACTGATTTGTCTTTCTGACTGATTTGACTTTCTGATTTTGACTTTCTGACTGATTTGACATTTTGACTTTCTGACTGATTTGACATTTTGACTTTCTGACTGACTGATTTGACTTTCTGACTGATTTGATTTTGACTTTTTGACTTTCTGACTGATTTGACATTTTGACTTTCTGACTGATTTGACATTTGACTGACTTTCTGACTGATTTGACTTTTTGACTTTCTGACTGATTTGACATTTTGACTTTCTGACTGATTTGACTGATTTTGACTTTCTGACTGATTTGACATTTTGACTTTCTGACTGATTTGACATTTTGACTTTCTGACTGATTTGACATTTTGACTTTCTGACTGATTTGACATTTTGACTTTCTGACTGATTTGACTTTCAGACTGATTTGACTTTCTGACTGATTTGACATTTTGACTTTCTGACTGATTTGACATTTTGACTTTCTGACTGATTTGACATTTTGACTTTCAGACTGCTTTGACTTTCTGACTGATTTGACATTTTGACTTTCTGACTGATTTGACATTTTGACTTTCTGACATTTTGACTTTCTGACTGATTTGACTTTCAGACTGCTTTGACTTTCTGACTGATTTGACATTTTGACTTTCTGACTGATTTGACATTTTGACTTTCTGATTTGACTGATTTGACTTTCTGACTGATTTGACATTTTGACTTTCTGACTGATTTGACATTTTGACTTTCTGACTGATTTGACTTTCTGACTGATTTGACTTTCTGACTGATTTGACATTTTGACTTTCTGACTGATTTGACATTTTGACTTTTTGACTTTCTGACTGATTTGACATTTTGACTTTCTGACTGATTTGACTTTCAGACTGCTTTGACTTTCTGACTGATTTGACTTTCTGACTGATTTGATTTGACATTTTGACTTTCTGACTGATTTGACATTTTGACTTTCTGACTGATTTGACATTTTGACTTTGACTGATTTGACTTTCTGACTGATTTGACTTTCAGACTGCTTTGACTTTCTGACTGATTTGACATTTTGACTTTCTGACTGATTTGACATTTTGACTTTCTGACTGATTTGACTTTCAGACTGCTTTGACTTTCTGACTGATTTGACATTTTGACTTTCTGACTGATTTGACATTTTGACTTTCTGACTGATTTGACATTTTGACTTTCTGACTGATTTGACATTTTGACTTTCTGACTGATTTGACATTTTGACTTTCTGACTGATTTGACTTTCTGACTGATTGCTTTGACTTTCTGACTGATTTGACATTTTGACTTTCTGACTGATTTGACTGATTTGACTTTCAGACTGCTTTGACTTTCTGACTGATTTGACATTTTGACTTTCTGACTGATTTGACTTTCAGACTGCTTTGACTTCTGACTGATTTGACATTTTGACTTTCTGACTGAATTGACATTTTGACTTTCTGGCTGATTTGACTTTCTGACTGATTTGACTTTCTGACTGATTTGACATTTTGACTTTCTTACTGATTTGACATTTTGACTTTCTGACTGATTTGACTTTCAGACTGCTTTGACTTTCTGACTGATTTGACATTTTGACTTTCTGACTGATTTGACATTTTGACTTTCTGGCTGATTTGACTTTCTGACTGATTTGACTTTCTGACTGATTTGACATTTTGACTTTCTTACTGATTTGACTTTCTGACTGATTTGACTTTCTGACTGACTGACTGCTTTAACTTTCTGACTGATTTGACTTTCTGACTGACTGACTGCTTTAACTTTCTGACTTTGACAGCTGATTTGACTATCTGACTGATTTGACTGTCTGATTGCCCTGGCCCTGTGTAGGAATCGAAAGTGGCCACGGATTCGATCCGAAAGACTCTCTGTGTAACAGAGAAGCGTCTAAATGCAGAAATCAAACTCCTGAGTGAGGAAAAGCATGCCACACAAGAGAAGCTTGACACTTTGACCAAGGTAACTATGAGCAGAAATTCTGGAAACTGAAAGCCTCAGTCAGTCAAGCAATCAGTCAGTTAAGAAGCCTCTATATGAATTAAAACATTTGTACACTCGTGTGCCATGGTGTGCATATAAATAGCTAATTCGGGCAAAGTGCCTTTTAAAAACCTGGCAGAGGCACTGAAGAACCTCTCAATGGCACACAAGTGGTATCACTCCTTGTAACATGTAGACTGGCGAACGGAAAGGTAATGCCCTTCTGTTCCAGTGGCTAACATGCAATTTGGTTGAACTTTTGTCAGCAGCCAAATCCACATACTTATCTTTCCTGGTCTCTGAGATGCTCTTCAGTGTCATGCCAAGATCTAATGTCTGAGCAACTATCCAACGTGTTTATACATAGTCACTTGAAATTTTAGCTTATTTATCACCCTAACTCGTGGTTAACTTATTTATGTAAGACAAATGCAAGTGTCCTAACTTCCAACCTCTTCAGTAAGTGCACCTGAAATGTCACAACTGTACACCTGTGGAAAACAAAGGGTTAGTATGTGATGCAAACAGAAGAGACAGATAATGAGAGGAAGAAGTGTGTGATGCAAGAGATTGCGAGTTCAAAAGGATGTTCTGAATGAAAATTATTATTAAAATATTCATAGCACAAAGTCACACAGCGTTGTGAATGTGAGGCATACTGTTTTATGGTAAAGCATGGTAAACAAGTGAATTGAAAGGAATTTGGAAATAAACAAAATGATGTGTTATTCTTTTATTTCCAGGAAGCAGAGTTGCGTTTGAAGGAACTGGCTGAGGTGAAAGCATGCCTAGAGGAGAAGTCGAACAAGCAGAGGTCGGAGGCTGAAGGGTCGTCGTATGCACTGGAAATGGCACAGGCTACGCTCAAGGAAAGATACACAAAAATGTCTAAGAAACTGGAGTCGAATCAGAAAGCCCTGGAACAAGCACTCTGCCATGTTGTGAGTATTTTGGATTGTGATGCTCTGTGTGTATGTGTGTGCTGAATGTTCTTAAAAGTTGTGAATTTTTGCATGAACTTCTACAGATGCATTTTGTTAAAAAGAGCGACTTTTGTATGAACGTTTAAACGTCTTTTGACTATCTAATCTATTATCTGCGGTGTTGGCAAGATGAGTAAAATGGAAAGATACTAGAAAATGTTTTCCCTGCCAAGGTTGACTAATTTGAGTATTGGCTGGTTAACTTTAAACTGTAATTCTGTAAAGTAGTGTAAGATTTATGTAAGTCCTCGTGTGGCTAGAATGCTGAAGGACAGATTATCTGTTGTCAGAGTGCGTACACTACACGATGTCAGTTACTTTAAACGGCAACCATACAACATGTTTTAGGGCCAAATGGTTGTGGTTTGGAATTACTGATGAATTTTTTGTGCTTGATGACTTTAATGCCATTTAGGTGCCATATTATAGTTTAGGTAACTGACTAACTTGCTGAATCTGGGTCTGAAATCCAAATACTGCAGGTTTAAGCATGCTGAGCAGACTCTGTGCAACGACCTTGGACAAGTTGTTTGTGGACATTTGTGATTAACTGACCTTGAGTATAATAAGTGCAATAAATAAATAAAAACTTTCCCTTTGGTTTACTTTCTGGAAGAAGCAATGATTGGTGATTCAGTAATCTGTTGGGCTGTGTTATGGAAGTTCTTGCTCATTTTCATGTGCCCATAACTTTACTTGTTCTGTGCATTTCGAATTCCATTATATAAGACATGATTGCCTTCTTTAACTTTTTACAAACTATTCTTGTAAAGCTATGAATTTTGTTGATTACAACAGGGCTTTGTGACACCTTTGTAACCTCCCAAATTGCTTTGGTAGTCATTTACTGGCTAAATGATGGAGGGTTGAGTGGACACCACGTGGCATGGTATTCGACAGACAGTTTCCCGTTATGCATTATGACAATGGCTCTATGGCAGTCATTAGATTAGATTGTCCTGTTACACAGAATTTCTTTTCATTTGTCCTGATGTCAGCATGAGCTGGAAATGAACGTGGAAGACCAGAAGCAGGAGATCGATCATCTCATGGACAGACTGCATATGGCGGAGGAGACCTACAAGGAGAAGTACATCGAGTGTGAAGTCCTGGAGAGCAAACTCTTCAAGCAGAAACTTGGTGTGTATTGTTTCTAGTATTCTGTGGTTATTGGACCAGATCATACTTCTTTTAGCATGCTTCATTATTCATACTTTATATCTTCATTTGCTGCTTTTATTTACACATGCAAGGTTAGTATATATCGGAATATGAGGTGCAGAACAAGTGTGTGTAAACAAACAGTATAGAGTCATTACAGTTGGGCCTATGACGTATTACAAGGATAATGCCTGAAAATTATAACTTGATAGTCCTGAACAAAAGTAATCAGGGTTCTTAATAATGTAGGTTATGTTATATGCAAGAGTTTTAGGATGCTGAACAAAGTCAAATGTTACAGTACATTTGTGCAGTGTAAGATTATTCCAAGAAGGTCTAACACATGAGAAGGCTTAATGGGGTCAAGTTGATGTGCAGAAGCATAGGTAAGGTTACTCATTAGGGGGCCGCGGCCAAATGTTACCAAATTTTACCTGATGATACCTGAGACCATAAGTATCGAAACGCGACTATTCCCAACGCTAGCTAACGATCCGGCGATTTTATACAAATTTTTGAAAATCTCTACTAACTCAATGGCTTTCGCCGTGTTTATGCATATTGTCGTGACGTACTACGCAGATCGTTCAAGTCTAGAGTGCGCACAGGTCCTTTCTCTAGCGCAATCATATGATTTATGTAGCGCAATAAGCCTGAATTTACCATTAAGCTAAAAACAAGATGCCGCTTAACGGTTCGGGGCCGCTATTCCGGGGGCCGCTATTCCGGGGGTCCGCTATTCCGGGGGTCCGCTATTCCGGGGGGCCGCTATTCCGGACTAATGAAGACAAATATATATGTATATAATTATGTACAATTGTACATTATATGTATATAAATGCATGTATATGTATCGATTTTATATATATATATATATACATGTTTGAATATGTATACATATGTTTGTATATATATATATGTATATAGATCTATATACATGCACAAATGTTATATATGTATATACATCTGGAATTCTGGATATATATGAAATGGGAACAGGTCGATAGTCCGAAGGTTCGATAATCCGAAGGTTCGATAGTCCGAAGGTTCGATAGTCCGAAGGTTCGATAGTCCGAAGATTTCATGGTAAAACATATCATATGCATATGTACATATAGTCATATATGTATATGTACAGTATATGTATATATATATGCATGTATATGCATGTATATGTATATATGTTTGTATATGTATATATGTTTGTATATATGTATTTATATCTATATATGTACATATATGTATATATATATGGATATATATACGTAGGCTATGTATATATATTATATGTATATATATGGATATATATACGTATATATATTTATATATATACGTAATTACTATGTACATATGTATATATATATGTATATAAGTTTGTGTATACATGTATGATATTTATATATATATATGTACATATGTATATATAATATATCTATATATTATATACATATATGTGTGTGTGCATAATTGCATATGTATATATACAGATATATATATATATATGCATATATATGTATATACATAAATATATATTTACTATGTATATATGAACATATATATGTATATATGTGTACTGTATATATTTATGTATGGATATATGTAAGAATATGTATATACATATATATGTATTTACTATGTATATACATGTACATATTTATGTATATGTATCGCATATATTATTCTATAATAATTATTATATAATAATTATATATATATTATATTTATGTATATAAATTATATAATATATAATTAAATGATTATAATTAATTATATTAATATAAATAATATATATATATTATAATTCAATTTATAATTAATAATATATATTATAGTAATATAATCAAATTAATTATTATATATGATTAATATTAATATAATTAATAATATTAGTGTTAATATTAATTATATAATTATAATTATATATATTATATACATAAATATATATTCAAATACATATAATAATAAATAAAATACAATATATATCTATATGTATATATATTATTTTATATATAATTTAATAATTATGTATTATATAATTATGTAACTATAATAATATTAATTATTTAATATTATATATAAATAATTAATAAATAATATTATATATTTATAATATTAATATATTATATTAATTAATATAATATTTTGATATTATATATTATAATTATAATAAATAATTAATTAATATATTTATTAATGATATTAATTATTATTATATATTATTTTAATAATTATGTTATTATAATAAATAATTAATTAATATTATGATAATTAATTAATAATTTAATTATAATTATAATTATATATTAATAACTATAATTAATCTATTATTTTATATTTTATTATAATAATAATTATTTTAAAATAAAATAATAAAATACATAAAATATATATACAATATACATATATATAATTACATATATATATAATAAAATATAATTAATTAAATGTATATATAATTATGTAAATACACACATGCATATATGTAAATACATATATACATGCATTGCATGTGTATATATAAAATATGTATATAAATACATATATATAAAATTATATATACAAACTTATATTCATATATATATATACATATGCACATATATATAAATACGTATATATATACAAATATATATAGACATATACAAACATATATATACATATACACGCATGCATGTATACATATACTGTCCATATACATATACATGTACATATGCAAATATGTTTTACCATGAAATCTTCGGATTATCGAACCTTCGGACTATCGTACCTTCGGACTATCGATACGTAACCATATGAAATATATATATATATATATATCTGTGTGTATATATATATATGTATATACATATATATAAGTATCTATATATGTATATATGTATGTATGTATGTATGTATGTATGTATGTATGTATGTATGTATGTATGTATGTATGTATGTATGTATATATATAGATGTATGTGTATATGTACATGTATATGTATATACGTATATATATATGTACTTAGGTAAATACATATGTGTGTGCATGTATACATGTTTGTGTACATATATATGTATTTGTGTCTATGTGTTTGTATAGTTATATGTAAGCATATATATATATAATGTATTATGTATGTACATGTATGTTTGTAGTTATACATATGTACATACATAAATATATATATATATATATATACTTACATGTAAGTATATGTATATTCATGTATATATACAGGTATGTAGGTATTTAAACACATATTCATGCTTAAATATTTATTTACTTATACATACCTATACATACATATATACACATATATATGTATATCTACATATATATATACACACATATATATATATTTACATAAGTACATTTATATACGTATTTACATAAATATATACATGTACATATACACACATACATCTATATACATATAGTATATACATACATACATATATACATATAGATAGGCTTCATACATATGTATATATTACATATTATAAACATATATGTACATATACACATGTATGTATACATATGCACACATATATATCTATATATATATACACTAATATCCAAATATATAAAATGTACATATATATATATACAAACATATGTATACATATTCAAACATGTATATATATATATATATATAAATCGATACATATACATGCATTTATATACATATAATGTACAATTGTACATAATTATATACATATATATTTGTCTTCATTAGTCCGGAATAGCGGCCCCCCGGAATAGCGGACCCCCGGAATAGCGGCCCCCGGAATAGCGGCCCCGAACCGTTAAGCGGCATCTTGTTTTTAGCTTAATGGTAAATTCAGGCTTATTGCGCTACATAAATCATATGATTGCGCTAGAGAAAGGACCTGTGCGCACTCTAGACTTGAACGATCTGCGTAGTACGTCACGACAATATGCATAAACACGGCGAAAGCCATTGAGTTAGTAGAGATTTTCAAAAATTTGTATAAAATCGCCGGATCGTTAGCTAGCGTTGGGAATAGTCGCGTTTCGATACTTATGGTCTCAGGTATCATCAGGTAAAATTTGGTAACATTTGGCCGCGGCCCCCTAATGAGTAACTCTACCGAAGCATATCACTTGCTTATTCTTGCAGGCAGTAATGTTGTGATTTACTCGTAGACCAAAATGCAAAGCTCCCTGATGTGTGCTGAGACTAACAAGTAAGCTAGTTAATTAAGTAAGCTTCACTAGTGTAGCAAATATAATTTGTTAAAACTGGGACTTGTGAAGACTGCCCAATTTGTAATGTATTGTAATGTTAAGAGATGCTTGTAATATAATTATTTGCTTGTCAATCAGTTTACCTTATGTTCTGTTACATTGCATTAATGATCTGTTCATCTGGTAGCTTTCCTCAGAAGATGTGACAACAGAGAACATTCAACCAGTGGAGAAAAGAGCCCCAAGTCTGGTGAGACTACAAAGATGTAACCAGTTTTGTGTTTATTAGAAGTTATGGGTTTTGTGTTTCACATTATCAGCCTTCTCCAGGTCTTTTGTACCTATTTAAATGAAACAGAAGTAACATATGCTTTGATCCTAAGTTTCTATATAAAGAAAACTAAACTTCTTACTATTCTTTTATGTATTCGTGACCTTTCTTGCATTGACTCGTAGCCTTTCTTGGAATGATTAGTAAAAATGACCGTTCTTGCTGTAAGTCATAATATTTCTTTGTGCATATCTGTAACCTTTTTTGCTCTGACTGATGAATGACCATTGTCATTCATTTTGATAAGTGACCTTTCTTGCTCTAAGTCATAGTCTTGTTCTTATTTGGGATGTTTCTTTCAGGCTCTAGTTCATGACCTTTCTTGAATGCTGTTCTAGATGGCCACACTGAAGTCGTTGACTCTAAGGTGCTGCAGGAACTGGAGTATGCCAAGTTGGCACTGGAAAAGTACCATGCAAAGGCAGACAAGTACAAGAGGCTGTACATTGATGAGAAACGTCAAACGGAGGAGCTGCTGAAGAAACTGATTGAGAAGGATGAAGACTGCAATCTGCTGAGAGACTTATGGGTCAAGGTCAGTGGTTATGGCTTAGCTATGCTCATTTAATGACCTCTATCTTAAACCAAAAGGCCTCAGTTGGTGGTTGCTTCGAGTGAAACCACTGTCTTAGTTGTAATCAGTTGTGAGTTGAAGTCATTTGATTGTGGCTTAGGGTCTGTGTAAGTATGTTATGGCCTATGGGTCAAAGTATATGTGGATGGATTGGACCTGAGGATTTGAGTTAAGTGGATTACTGCTAATGAAAAATTGGTGACTGGCCAACATTTTGAATACATGAACAACTCTTCAGAGTAATGTCTGGAAAAGGCAGATTCCTTTGATGACGCATTCTGTTTGCGTTTTTTGTTTAGCCTTGTGGACCACCTGGCGATGCCTATCTCAGATCATCCGAGAAATCCTCTGACCTCAAAGTATGTTCTCGTTTCTTCTTCTTTTGACCAGTTCTGACGTAAAAGTTATGCTTGTCAATTTTCTGTTATAAGTGGAAGTTACCATTGGTTTTTCTGCCATGTCTCCATACTGATATCATACCCTGATTGCTTAAAAATAGTCCAGCTGTGAATGCTTTCTTTCACAGTTTTTCATTTGTTTTTAATGGTTCAGTTTCTCATCTGTTTACAGTCATGTTTTAGGTGATTGATAACTTATTGGCCTTTCACCTCAGGCTGAGGATACAAATCCTATGAAGGTGAATTCTGATACAACACAGTTGAAGGCATGACCTGTAGTCGATAGTGTACTGTTTTATAGTTTAAGGTGCTGTGTTTAGAAATTTCTTGAAATATTGTTATCTATCTCTTAGCAAGGATTTGAACCCCTGATGTGCAGTAAGTTATTCCCAGATGCATTGAGATGTGTGGGTGTATAGTGAATGCTTGATTAGTAGTACAATTTTTGGCTCATGGGTAGTTGATAAATGTACGATGAGTTAACCTTCAATTTGGCATCCAGATTCGTGATAAATGCATGATTAGTTAATGTTTCAATTTGTAGAAGGATGCTGGTCAGAAATCATTTGATGCCACTTCCTTGTCTTCGTTGAGGTCAATGGAATCTTTTGATGCCATTGATGGTCCGGAGGCTGTTGGAATTATGCAGGCACCTCTGAGACCTCTTCCACCACCAATGCTGCCTGCAAAGATCGGGCAGCCTCCAATAATGACACCAGGTATGCCAGCTACATTTCCAATTGGACTGAGTAGAGATCCCTTCTATTTTTGGACTGTTTGTTCCTCGGCTGTCCATTCACTTTCTTTACTAATAAAATATGGTAACAAGATGGAGCACAGTGTTTCTCTCAGTGTTGGAGGTCATCAATGTGTCCAACCCAAGTTGAACTGCATAGACTGTATAACATCTATACATTTTAGGTGCTTTTTCATATAATCATGATTTGCTTTTGTTTAAGCTTAATTTGGAAATGTCTTATGTTCTGTTAAAAGACACCATGTGGAACATGACTGGCGCGGAGGAGATGGAAACAGATGAAGTCGCAGGACCAGAGATGAAAGACGTGGCGCCAAGCAGCCAGTTGGCTTCAGCAGCTGCTAACATGGAAGCAGAAAGGTCTTTAAGGCTGCTTGAACAATCATGATCAATTTATGTACAATTTAATGTAGTGTAACTACAGATTTGCAAAGTGCCTTCTAAGTCCTTCTCCAAGGTAATTAAAAGATGCAATTTAGAAAAAGTATTGATGTAATGAAATGATGGTGGAAAGACATGTAGTTATTTTCCACCAGTTATGTCATTTAGTGTCTTCAAGGAATACTTAAAAGCATAATTATGGTAATAATAATAAATAGTGATGGTAAATGGTGTGTCTATAACCTCTCCCAGGTTTGTTTGTTCTCTCAGTTCTGCAATGTTGTTGAGGTCTAAACATAACTTGTCTGTTTCAACTTGCTTACCCACCATGACTTTCGTAGCGTATCTGATTTTGTCTGTGTTCCTCCAATGGATTATGATTTCTTATTTAAAATTTTACTTCAGATGATCAACAGTTTATGTCTTCTGTCTTATGATAATGGCACTACAGAAATCAGACTACATAATATGTGACTGGTACCTGCTTTGGCTGGAGGTCAAAGGTTCTTGCGCTACTACAGGAGCAGTGGAAACAGCTGTATAAGTTGATGTTAGGTTCAATGTAAAAGGGATGCTGGATGCTTACTAGATGTAAGTATCACTGTAGGAAAAGAGGATTTTGAATTTGCTAAGCACCTTCATTTGAGACCTTGTCATCAGATTGTGACAGTGTGTAAAGTATAAGAAAAGAAAATGACATAGATCTGATGTATTGGCTGTGTTTCAGATTTGAAGATGCCCCAGGTGAGCCGCAGAAGACCTGCCCAGTCTGCTCGTTGTTTTTTTCAATCGAGACCCCCGAGAGAGAGTATCTGGAGCACATTGACGCACATTTCGTTCCAAAGGAGTACTGTGGTGCCATCTGCCCAATGTGCTCGAAGCTGTTCCCACAGAACTCGAATGACTTTACAGTCCATGTGAACAGCCATTTCGATGCTTAGAGGTGAGGTCGAACTTTGGAGAACCGTTTACAGACTAGCGCTCCTGATATCCGTGGTGTATAATTATCTGCAGAACTTCGTTACCAGAGAAACTTCATTTTTACATGGATGAACATGCACTTCTGAAAATGTTTAAAACAATTAATTGAGCGATGATTTTTTGAGACTTCTGTTTACGATGAAGATGAAGGTAAAGTCTTGTTTATAAAGGCCTCTGCTTGATTGAGAGCCATGAATCGAAAACGCTTGCTTGCAAAATGCATTTTCTTGAGAACTACCTTTTGAATCACTTCATTGTAATTATAGTTGCAAATTTGTCTAGCACATCTTAGAGAGAAAACTCTATTGCACTTTTCAAATCATTAAAATTATTATTATTATTATTATTAGTATTATTATTATTATTATTAACCTGCTTAATACCATCCTGTGAAGGTGGACCATACCATTTGGTGAGGAAGGAAGGATGCATAACATTAGTCACTAAGCAAGCATATAGACTATAAAATATCAGTGTAAACTAAAGATTTAGAGAAGTCTGCCAACGGTTGCTTTATAAAGCTGGAGTAAATTTTGTTCCATGTTCCCTACTCTGTTATGCCATAATTTGTGATAATAATGAAGCATTACATGGAACTTTCGATCCATATGCAGTCTGCTTTCAAATGCATACCACAATATAAAAATTATGTGTAGAGAATGAGTTGCAGTTGTGTTTTAGTGCATACTAGCAGGTTTTGGTCATCTTGAAATTGCATGTGGTTGCATTGCATTCTCTGTAAGGAAAAACATGATCATCAAAGTGTGTGATTAGATGTTGCTTTAATTGGTTAATGTAAATGCATGTGTTAAGTGTTCATTTTGAGAGGAGAAATTACATGGTCAAGCTGCACAATGACATCGGGCGACAGCCGAATTTTGTGGCCAAATATGGCTTTGAGTGGTTAATAAGAATGAATGACATTTTGAGTTAGCTACAGATCTTCAATTAAAACATAATTTGAGATAAAAATTTGCACTCAGATTGTTTTCAATTTATCAACTGCCATTAAAATAGAAACTGTGCCCAGTTGCAGTCTGGCTTTATGCTATTTTTCATCTTGGCATTGATATAGCATGTAATGAATTAGAATGGATTAAAATATCTTTACAGACATGTTATGCCATTTATTATTAAACATACCCCGGTAATTATATTTTTATTTTGTGTGCTTCTTTACGCTTAAAGTTATGTACTGTTGTTTGGAAAACTTTAAAATCTTCGTAAGTTTAACTCCCAAGATTTTACTTCATCAGTTCTCTGACTCTCCAGCGGTTACAGTATCACCTAAGATAACAAGTGGCTGCAGCTGTCAAAATGGGTTGCCCCTCTGGCCGTCAATCTTCTTTAAAGTTAATTCTGCTGCCCCTGACTGTGGCGAAATTTGGGTATGTCTATCAGTGGCATCAAATAACTTTTAATTTATGCTTAACAGAAAGAGCTTTATGCATATTAACATCATCAGAGATCATACGTGTAATGTATGTATTGTGTTAGCATTTAACGTGCTTACAAGTTTGTCTGCAAAATACCATTGCATCATAGCATCCCATTATGTAAAATGCAAAAATCTATTAGCACAATGTCATGTATTATCGTTAATTAAACGCACAGAAAACATAAAACACTAGTAAGAGCATCTGAATGTGTCACCAGTCACTTGCAAATACTATATTTTAGCAAGAACGAAATTAATGTTTCTTGGGAAAATTTGAGAGCCATGACTGTGACCATGCAGTAACCGAAACTGCATTACTTAATGGGCTGTAATAAGTTGCTGTCTAACAAATCTATAATGACTTGACTTTTGCAAGCCAAATTCAGGAACAAGGTTTTTCCTATAATGAGAATTATGAGATGGATATGTACAAACAATGCAGAGGACCACTACCTAAGTTTAAAAAATTGGGCTTTCTATTTGTATTGACAGATTTTACCAATCAGCTTGTCAAGTCCGTTTTGCTGTTTCAAGTTCTCTGTTGTCTGTGTTCTGTTTTCTGTATGAAGTGTCTGAAATTTGGGTTGCTAGTATATATTATATCCATGTGTCCTTCAGTCTGATTTCATTTAGGTACTGTCATTTAGATCTGGTTCTGAAGTAATTTTGCATGCAGGGCGAGGTAATTACATGAAAATTTGGTTGTATGGCTTTCAATGCTGCAGTGATGGCACAATGCAGAACTTCCTTATAACATGTATCATGTTAAACAGATTTGGATATAATATGTAGACAGGAAAATGTATCTCAGATTTCATTCTTTGTCTGGTAGAGCAACCTTGTGACAGTCTAGTGGTTAACACATTAAACTGTCAACCCAGAGGATGGGGATTCAAATATCTGCCACGGCACAAAGGTTTTCTAATGTACGTGCAACTCTAGAAAATTCGGCTTTGAAATGAGGACACTGACTGTGCATTGTTGGTGGGAAAATCAGGCAGCGAGGGACAAGACTGGTTACATACTCGTATGCTAAGACTAAGATGTCGCTAACACTTCATACCCATGATGACCTCTTGGGAGTTGGCTGTAGAGACTGCTGTGATACACAACAAACCGCTGTTTGTTGTGTATCACAGATTCAGATATAACATTGTCAAAGACAGTTTAATTCATTACAACTTGGTTATAATCCAACCTTGTTATAGTTTACTATTTCGTTTGGCTGTAAAATTTGTGTCGTAAGGTCAAGCACAGATGTGCAGACAATTGGTTACAGATTGATCTAAAGTAACTGAAATACAGACATTGGCCACAAGTTGCTTCTCACACAAATGCACTACATATTGTATTGTATTCTATTTGATCATTTATAAAGCGCTTCTCATAGCATAAGCCTTTCAGAAGCGCTCCCAGTGTGAGGTACTCCGAGAAAGAAGGCAGAGATGTTACGAGAGAGTATTGTAGAGCGTAGAGAAGGAGGAAGTCCATTCCATAGAGATATATCTCGGTGTTCCTTTTTTATTGAACGGGTATTTGTATAGAACCGGTTTCTACCCGAAGAAAAATGAGTTGTAATGAGCAGAAGGGAAGCTTTCTGAAAAGTATGCAAGCAGGCTGTTGCAACATAAAAAAGACCAAAGTACAAATCATGTTAAAGGATGCTGATAGTGAGTGACTGCACAGTTAGTTTCAGCTGCAGGCCAAGCCCAGATTTTGTTTTCAGATGAAGCGGAATATTGGCAAATGCAACAGAATTAAGCTGAAGGCAAAACTGAAACTTGTTCAGAGAAGTTCTCTGAAAGTTTGGTACCAAAAATGAAACCTCAGATAAAGTTTTGAATTGGAGAAATTTTATAGTTGCTTGCTGCAGAAGTGATTATTTTTAATTGCAGGAGAGTTTAAAAATGGCATACCAGCTAGTGGACGGTACTTGTGGAAGTTTATAAATAAGTTATTTTGGTCTTATTGCAGCCAAGTTTCAAGTTGCTTGGTTTGATCTGGGCCCAGGTTTGATGTTGTCTGTTGGAGTGACTGAATTGATTGAATTTATGCATTCATCTTAAGTTCTGAGTTACAAGTAATTTTTCACAAGGCCTCATTAGCTTAAATAATATTTGTAGTTAAAAAATTATTAGAAATAGAAACTTAACTCTGGAGTAAAATTAAGAGCTATTGGATACAATAAAACCACAATGTTTCACTGTAAAGATACCTGCTGCCTGTTACTCAAAATAACAAACAACTGTCTGTACATTGTGTTTCATTGTAAATCTGTGCATGTTGTTGAGTGAAACAGTGATTGCAGTGTTTGCCTTGTAACATGGAAATAACAGACCTGTTTGAGTTTCCCTGAGAAGGTTGTTGCGTAGGAACTTTGAGCTGATGTTTCCGAGTGTAACTTATTGGTGCATAGACATTAGGTAGTGGTGCTTAATAAATGCAGAAATAATATAGATATGTCCTGTAGGTGCATTTGTTCTGAACTGTGCATTTTTGGCTTGAGCTGTTTTTCATTGTTTGGCCTTTGCTGTTTATGTGATTTTCAAAAGCATGGCTGGTTTCCTTACTTTCTGATGCTTTTCTGGTGTCAATAGTGAATGTGATGTGCTGCAACTGTTCATCGCTGGGTGCTAATGCATTTGCATTTGCCTCGGTTTCCAGTGTACAAGGCTGCCCATTCCAAAAGTAGGCTTGATTGCTGCACTACTAATGCTTAAAGTTGATGTAATATTATTTTCTTTGTAGATATTATATTCAGAAATAGTTAATGATTTAGTATTGATGGAGGTTGTGTGAATAATATGATCTGTCTGTGAAGAAGAAATTAATTTTGTTACTTTCTACAAACCGACATGAAACTTTTCGAGTATACGTTTCCATGTATGGGAAAGTGTTTTTCTTCATTAAAGTTAATCTGTTTTCCGTTTCTGTGATTCTCAATTGAAACCCATTGCTAATCTAAACCGCTATCAGTGGTCAGCCAAGCAGCTTAGATGGTTTTAGTGTACTGTAAACTCTGAGATCTTAGTGTAATTGTACTTGGGAATTTATATTGTGTCGCTTCAAGAAAAAGCTACATCTATATCATCTATATAAGCTACATCTATGTCATCTATATAAGCTACATCTATATCATCTATATAACTCATCTATATATTGTTAGTCATTAAGAGTGAAAGTTTCGTCATTAAGCAAAACACTATACGGCAAGCTAGAAGATTCATCAGTGGTGTTCCATGCACACATATGGAACCCATGTAAAGTTGACAGCATCATATTCAGAGTCCTTTGGACCGACAGGTTGTACCATCCACTGCATACAATGACCACCTTCCAAAGTCCGGTCATCCCTCAAGCCACCAGATACGGGTAGAAGTATTCGTCGGCTGGTCAGTAGATAGAAGCGCCACCAGTAAATAAAAGTCAGGTCGCTTCAAAGACTCATGTTGCTCCTCACACGCTGAGATGAAAAACATGGCTGCAGATGGAAAATGCGGTCCGTAGATTGCAGGCTCGACCATGATTCAGGAAGTCCATTCCTCATGCAGTCATGGAGGCCAAGATGACATAGCAAGAAATACCATCAAAACATTCAAAATGTGCATCAGAAACGAGGAATTCTTTCCAATTTGCAAGCTTAGCAACAGTTCACTCCAGTATTCATTCATTCATTCCGAGAATTTATATAGCGCCTCCTCAAGGAGGCTACTCAGAGGCGCTATGGATGTTAGTATGGTAAGTATGTTAGAAAATACTGAGCATCTCTCAGTGGATGTCATCCTACCTCTTCTGCCTTAACCCTTCTAAAACAGAACTTGTCCTAGGCCTTCCTGATCAAATCGAGAAAATCCCTGATCCATACACCTACCAACTAACTTAATTGCCTTCGCCTCTGATCCGGTCTTGGTCTTGGTATTGCTGTTGATCCACATCTCCTCTAACCTAGTTCCCTGAGTCAGTCGCTAAGGACTGACTTGTTGAGCTAGCAATGGACTTAACAACTTAGTCAACCAAGACAAACTAAGTTGTTTAGACTTGTCGACTGGCATACCTACTTGCTATCGACTTCTTGGGTAAGCCGGCATGTCTAGTAGTTAGGCCTTCGTGTTAACAGTTAATGTATTTTAGTGCCTACTGTACTGACAGACCTATGACTTAAATGCTAATGTGAATTTATGCAGGGAGATGACACACATATTATATGAGTGTTTAGAAAAGAAATGAAGTAGGCCTACACGGCTAAGGCAGAGGCTGCACCGGCACCGCAGTGCCCGTTCAGCTTGCGGCAAACATGTACTATCGGGGTGCCTAAGTTTATGGCGTGGTTTAGTCGAAGTCAGCAGTGATAACAGTTTTTTTTAATGTTTTTGACGTTCTGTCATTCAACCGCCGACCCCTAGAGCAAGTCCACGCCACCCTTGTTTGCCGCGGTACCGAGAGTGCTCTTTTGAAAAAGTGCTCAGTGTTGCATATAATTATTGAGAAGAGAAACAGTTTTCACTTTATGGAAACGCTGATCGTTTATAATTCAGTGGAGGAGTGGCATATGACAAAGCACCGAAACTGACGCAACAACTCTTCCGTAAGCCTACCAAGAAACGACCTGCTTCCGTACTTGTATCGATACGACACCGTTGAACAAGCTGGTCTCCCTCACGCTTCCATCGATATCTATGTTGCAGATTTTACATTCATTTATGTTTTAACCGTTGTGCAGTTCTTTGCCCGGAAAGTCCTAAGCATAAAAGCACAGCTTTATCCATTCTGTGATAAAAGTAAGTCCTTAGAAAAGCGCTAAAGAAACTTAGAGTCTGGAGCTGGTTGAGTTAGTACCGCCCTCATCTGCATTCAGTGGCCAATGGGATGATTTGTATCTTCAAACTAGTTCCGTCTGTTAGTTTAGTGACCAATAGAAATCTACATTTAATCGGAACGCCC
Source organism: Aporrectodea caliginosa (assembly GCA_020284085.1). Classification (NCBI taxonomy): domain Eukaryota; kingdom Metazoa; phylum Annelida; class Clitellata; order Crassiclitellata; family Lumbricidae; genus Aporrectodea; species Aporrectodea caliginosa. The sequence goes on from JACEVL010000213.1 coordinate 488,229, forward strand.
CGCCCTTCGTAGGCCATTGGCCAATCTGATTTATTGGGAATGTTATCGGGTTTTCCTGAGTCAAAATTACTTCCTACTTCCTGCGAAAAGTCGGTTCTGATATTTCCGACTCAGATTGTTTGTTGTAGTTTGGTTGCGGGTCCATAATTATTGGAATTATAAAAAGAACTTCTGTGAATAGATGCGTACTTGTTAATTGTGCTGGTTGTTCGTCAGTGAGCAGAGACCCGGAGGACCTCGGAGGAGCATCTGCAAGTAACAGTGGGTAGGCCTATGGTTGGTCCATCAATGTTCTGATTTTTACACGTTATCTAATTTAAAGATTTCGAGTGCAGTTCGAGATTAATTGTCGTTGTTCTTGACCTTCGTGTTTACTAGCAGTTTAGAAGACTTCTTGATAGCGAGAATATTCACCGTTTGGCTTCCAGTAGCTGCTTTATTCTGGCTTTCTGATTTGCAGTGTCTGTGCATTTAGCAATGTAAATATCGCAAGAAGCCGGGTTTGAGCTTGCTTCCTTGATGCATTTTAGCCATAACCGCCTTATCCAGTTATGAACACTGACATTTGAATAGACAGTGACCTTTCACTAGGTCGCCTTGTAATTATACCTGCTTACTGATTTACGTACTGATGTAATGATGAAAAACCTTGACTAAGAAGAGCAGAGGGTTAAAATGCAGAGAAGAGGACATCCCCGTAGATTAACCCCAAGATGCACATCCCATCAAAAAGGTACAGTTAATGCAATCATTTTTTAGCTGTGTTTGTTAGGATGTGCTATACGTACAGACAGTGGTTAAAGTGGTTTGGATGAGCAGTGGGAACGCTGAAGAAGAGTTTTATTGAAGAGCATGTGTTATCAGGGTTCCATTGCAGGCGGTGGGCTGTTGGAGCATTTTCCAGGCAACAATTTCCCGCAGAACAGTGGGAACGCTGTTCCCACGGCGTTCCCACAGTTTCCACACCACTTAAAACCCTGCGTACAGATATCGTGATGGGCATTTGAACCTTTGACCTCTTTATTGACAGTTGCTTTGTCAGATTGCTCAGTGCCTCTGGCAATGTCATGATCCAGTTGCAAACAAAAATAATTGGTTAGTCACGCAACAGGTTTGGGCACTGTGTTGTAATCAGCCACTAGTAGGCCCTATAAAACCCTATAAAATAGAAACCTTTTTACCCGTATTATTAACGTTTTACTAATGACACGTTCCTTTCCATTAGTCTGCTTTGCGTAATGTTACATGTCAATTCTTATGTAATCTCTGGAGGATCTGTCTAAGTTAGAAGCTGTTAGAATGGTAATGCAGTTGTAAAACAATGTTTGTGCAGCGTACGTCCATAGCCATGTCCTATAGTAGTAACCACAATAAAGAGGCTTCAGTGCCATACCTTCATTGAGTTATACCTTGTGTCAACCTACTTGAATTGATACCTTTTATCCAGATGAAATTTTCCTGATTATTATTGGCAAAGTCGTAGTCCAGTAATATAGAATGTAAGATTTGAGATCATTTATTGATCAGCAATGAATGAGCAAAGATGCAGCATCATTCTGCAGTGGTCGTCAGTAGGTAAACCCAAAATGAACAATTGTGATCCATTACTAAGTTACATCAGTTTAGAGAATGGCATGACCACCAGCAAATCAAGTAAAGTTTAGAGTTGACGCATTATCACGTTAAGAACTTGACAGGTGTAAGATAAAGTTGACAAAGAAGAGCTCTTCACTTGTAATGTCTGACCATTGTCACTTTGTAACATCCGGTCCTTGACTGGAGAATAACTTAATGACAGAGTACTGTTCATGGCAGACTCTCTGAACTTGCTGTGCAGGTCACTGCCCCTTCAAGTTGCATCAGATGTGTCAGTATAGCATAACCAGTCATGTTGCAAGTGCGCGCGAATAACCTTACCGCGATCGCCTTTGCCTTATGATGTGCCTGGACTGTCTGTAAATACAACCATCACAGACTTGCTGAAAATTCAGATATGAACACGAGTCATCAGTCTGTTAGCCTCCCGTTAAGCTCTGAGCTCATTCAGATCAGCGTTGAGCCTTCTCAATTGTTGGGCCTTCCACTTGGAAATCACATTTTCCCATTTCACAAATACGCTACGAAAATCGATGAAAGCAAAGTCTACCTTGTGGATTTGTAGTAATACTCCTCAAGTCCTTGCTGTTTCGCTGTGGCTGGGCTGGGCGTGAGTAGGCTTCTTGAAGGGGCACTATACAAATTTCCGGAATAGAATTATTGTGCTGCTCAACTAGGGTCAGTTCTCACTGAATATTCTCCCATGTATCAGATCATATGAGAGATTATACCGTCAGTGGTTAAATAGTTGAGGACTATTTGAATGCAGTATTGAGATTCTTCCTCCTTGGCCAGGCCAAGCTTGAAATAGTATTTAAATAGTAAATCACCTGGGAACAGTCTATGCAGAGAAATAAATTAAAATTTACTTCTGTCCATCGCTTTGTTGAACTGCCCATGGAGTTGTTCTGGTTCCTCGCAGTCAATATAGGACAACACCATGCACTCTCATATATTTATTGGGCCATCACCTTTGATGTTCAGTCTTTCTGTGAACATGTACTACTAATTCCTTCTAGCTGTAGAAAAAGTATGTTAAGACACAATACTGATTAGGGCTCACTGAGGCAGACTTCATGTTTGCAGTGCTTTTGAGAGGTTCTTAAAGGGCACTCTATGCAATAGTCCACAGATACATAGCGGTACATACATGCTGTTACAGAGTCTAAGAGTACACAGCATGTATCATTTAGATGTAGTATTCTACTTAAATAGCCACCCAGAGTATGTTGGTTGAAGGAACAGTAGGAGCCGGTGGAGGGAACCTAGAGTGCATGCATAAGCCCAAGGAGGAAGGAACATTAGGAAGTTGAGTGTGGTAGTCAGGATCTTGTATTGAGCAAAAACTAAGAAGCTATCAGCAGGGAAGAGTGCAATGAAGAGCACAGTGTTACACTGCACTTGTTGTGGTCCTTATTCACTGCTCGTCGTTAGCAACTTCGAAGTAGAAGAGCTTTATACATTTGTGAATGGCTGACTAAATTTGCCCGACATAATAAGCACTGAAATAGGCCTAAGCCAGTATTATATGTAGGCCTACTTTAAGCCTACATATATATGAACACATACATATATAACATATCCCACATAGGCTTACGCACATTATAGCCTATAGCCTACCGGTATACATATATAAAACATGTTACATAAATAACGGGCTTAGCTTTTAGTGCTTTATAATTTTTCAAGTTTCCGATTAACAGATTTACACATGCCGCGGTTAACAAAATGAAATCGTCTACACTACGCCGCTTCATTCATACACATGACTGCCTGTCGGCTTTAATAGAAGGGAATGCCATTCTTCCACTTCCTCTTCATTAGCTTAATCAATAGTCCTATCAAGCGGCCGGGAAGATGAAACTCGATCCACTGCCTCCTCATTCAACTCACTTTGTCCGACAAACGTCAGAAATCACGGTCTAAACGTAACTTGCTGACAGAGACCTTCGTACGTACGAAGCCCACGGCAGCAGCACAACCGACAGACAGACAGACACACCAACCGACAGACCGACACACCGACCAACCGAGCAGTGTATTGTTTATAGCAGAGCGGCTGCCAGAGGTCATAGAGGTGCTTTTCGGCTCTCTCTCTCTCTCTCCCCGTCCTCCATGCCTTCCCGCCTTACCGTTCACTGAATCGCCGGCGAGGCAAGCCAACCGCGGCGTAGCATCATATAGTATGTGCGTACGTACTCACGCGGGGACGCGATAGTTCCCGGATATTTCGTGTTTTTGAACGGGCAACTGCGGAAGCCTCTATTGGAGGGGATATAATCTCTATTGCATGCGAGTTTTTTCCAGGGGAAGCGGCGAATAGCGCTATTCCGTCTTTGGATTTCCTTTGGCAAGCTCCCAACTGCATCGGAACGAGCAGCGGCGATGCTCTGTAAGCGGCATTTCGTAACAGTGGTCAACCACCGTATTCGACGCGCGAGTTTACAAAAGCGAGTCGTACTTCTTCTGGAGGTGTTTTGCTGATAAAGTTTAAAGATATTGAATTCTCAGGGTCGGAAATATTTTCTTCCGGTATATATATAGGCCTAGAGCAAACACTAAACGGACATTGCGCAGTTTATAGGCCTAGTATTGGCGCAGAAATGTATGGATTTAAGTTAAGTCTGCCGCCTACTATTATTGAATATTTTAGTAAGTTTTTTACACTGAAGGAGACTCACTTAAGTTAGGCATTACGAGAGGTGTGAAACGGTTACCGATGGAGACAGAAGAAATGTTTGCGTAAGGATTGTAAAACTCATACATCATTTCAAAATTAGCAGTTACTAGGCTAGGTGCTATGTGCTAACTTTCGCATATTGCACGAGGCTACGACTTAGAGATTTTACGTACGGAAAAGTTGTTTGCAGTCTGGTGAGGAGGATTAGAGTAGTTGCGTATTTCGAGTCGAGGCGTTTGCAGACGTCTGCGTTGTTTGTTTATTGAACAGAGCGCGATTAGAAGACCGTTAATGACGGATGTCGAGCGTTCTGCTGCTGCTGCTGCTGCTGCTGCTGCTGCTACTAGTTCTGGAGTAGAGATTTAACGGATAAGTTGTTTTGATGAGCCGTTAAGTTAGCGAGATGGCAGCCAGCAATGATGCAGTCTACCCGGATAATGATGGCCTGGGATAAACACTTTAAGGGAATGTCACACAGCGTGGAAGGGTGGAGGAAGATACTGTCAGTGTCTGGATTTAAAATTTCCCTGTCTGACTGGGCACCATGCCAACCGGGCAACTCCAGTTGGGTAATGATGCTGGTTTCAATAACAGATGTTCCTGTGTGAAGGCCGTAGTTTGAGTTGCACGGAAATGTGGCAGAGCATTGCATATATAATCTCCAGCATTGGGATACTGCTTGCTGATATTTTTAACCAGATGGAACGCCTAAGCGAAAAAATGAAGTGATCAGGTTTAACGGAAATTGGCAGCAACTTCAGTTATCATTGTACGGTGTTTTCCAGCTGGAAGTTCCTTGAAATTTTGCATGCAGCGCAGCATGTAACGTGTTTTAGTACGTTGAACACACACGTCATTTACAATTGTGGTCATGATGTGAACTGACTGTTTATCAGACTGAACTTGGTTACCCTTGATGACGATGGAACAAACTTTACCAGGTGTTCTTTTAATGATCGTCAGACAAAGGCTTTTCACCGTGGGACTCTTTCTACTCTGCATTGAGATGCTCATTACCGTCAGCAGTTTGAGAGTTGGCTTCTGGAGCTATACGACAACTGATGACCTCGCTACATTCCAGCAGATAACGGTTGACGCAAACACTGGAAGCGTGTTTGCTGCCAGTAAAAACTCCGTCTTCAAGTTCAACGGTTTGCTCAAACTTGTTACCCAGTTAAAAACAGGGCCAGTTCTCGACGACTTGCGCTGCCATCCGAATGATGTGGACTGCAGCCGTGATAAAATGATGGATAACAATGCAAAAATTCTCGAAATCGATCCTTCTTTAAACTATCTTCTCTTCTGTGGCAGCATTCAACAGGGACTATGCTCAGCACTCTCACTCAACAATCTCACCCTCAGAAAATTAGATGCAGCTAACCCAGCAAACTTTGTGGGTGGTGAGGAGACAGTGTATGCTTTCTATGCCTCCAGTTTTCAAAACAGTTCGTCATTGTTTGTCGCTCGAACATATGATGGGAGGCCTCTACATTTCTCAATCAAAGCAATATCTGCATTGTCGTTACAAGAAATACCCAATTCGTCAATCTGGTTACAACCGGCAGCATCTCTGGACTTTGAACTGTTGGCAAAGTCTCAATACATCGTTCGATATATCTACGGTTTCACGCACGGCGGTTTAGTTTACTTTGTGACTGTTCAGCGCGAGTCAATGGTCGACGAGCACTCTTTTGAGACGAGACTCGTCAGATTCTGTCAGAATGAGTCCAACTTCTACTCATACACGGAGGTAACGCTGACCTGTCGTCAGAAGAACTCGGTTGCGACATTCCTGAATGTCGCACAGGCTGCGTTTCTGGCTCCGGTGGGAAAGGATTTCTCCAGACGCTTTGGACTTCCAGAGGACGAGGAAGCTCTCTATGTCCTGATGGCAAGAAGTAGAGAGAACAGCTGGCAGCCGGATGCAAGCTATGGATCTGGTCTGTGTTTGTACACTTTGACAGACATTCGTAAAGCCTTTACAAAAGCTCAACAAGATTGCTATCGTGGATACGGTCGCCTTCTTCCATGGATAACTTACATGGAGCCAAGATGCTCAAGCAATGTAAGTTTAAACGTTCTGCCTTATTTGTTTTCCTCATACCTCTGCATGTTTTGAAAACAAGATAATTTGGTCTCCTGATCATTTTCCTGTAATGGCACCTTCTTAAACAGTGATTTTTAAATGAAACAAGGTTGTATTTCATTGTTCTCTTGTTTGTACTGTTGTCTGTTTGTATTGTCTTTCATTTACATTGTTTCACTATCTCACGACAATATATCAACTTAAAATGCTAACTGACACCTTTTTTGAGAGTCTTTCACTACTGAGGAGACTTTCAGTGGCAATGTATGTTTGGCATTGTGTTTGTGTATGTCTGTATGCACCACTATGTAAGTACAGGTATAAAGGTATGTATATATGCTTGCACGAGGGTAGTTGTACAGAACCTTGCAATTTGCCAGAAGGCTTCAGAAGTGCAGGTACTTTAAGTCTAGCCTTACCAGAGTGGACTGGATTGATGCCGAGATAAGAGGCCAACGAGAGTTGTGACCCTGGATGAGTAAACCCCTTGCCACAGTTGTGGCCGAGTGAGTCGACAGTGAGTCAACCGTCTTGCCTTGTCCGTCAGTTCCACGGCTGCTCCTCCTCATGTCCAGCCATTACAAACCTTTGTGAGTTGATGGGCATGTGTTAACCAGGCATGCTATACGGTGGCCGCTGATCAGTCCTATAATGGGATCCAGGCTTCCTGCTCTGTTGATACCAATGGCTCGAAACAACAGACACCAGTGTAGCACAAACAACACTCATAGGAATCAACAGTCTGGCAGTAAGGCTCGATGATTGTGAAGTGTAAACCACTGTCAATATCATTAAGTTTTGTAATGAGCTGGAGTGTGTGATGGCACTGGTTTCTTGACTTACTCTGGATCCAGGAATAACCTAAAAGGCTGCTGTATTGGATCATACACCATACCACAAGCTACAGAGAAGCAACTGGCCAGTCCAGCTTCTAGGTTAACTGGTAAGCCGTCAAGGTAAATCCATCAGATAACGCTTAAGAATAAGAAATGCAAGGACATTCAACAGCATTCAGCAAGGAAGTATTTTGTAGGAAGTTAAGTTTTCTAGTACTTCAACATATGTGTTGTGTGTAAGTGCATCTGTATGTGAATTAATTTAGCACCTGTAAGGGGTTCATGAATGAAGCTACATAAATGGTCAGATACATGCTTGCTTTGTGCTGTTGAAAGTCATGGCATTTTATAATGTGGTTCACCATGTCCTATTGACCAGATGAAGCACCTCATACAGAATTGTGGCATGTAGGACAATCATTGGAGTGACTTGCTTTTGCTCTTTGCAGATAACGATGATAGGCATTGGCATGTATGGGCACCTGCTACATGCTGAATAGTTTTAGCACTTTTGAGGAGTAGCAGTTGGCCATTTTTAGCATTTAGGTAAAACTGTCTAGTACCAAGTTACAGACCTGTATTGCTCCATGTACTTATGTGTATTAGTCTTACTGGCCACACTAATCTCTGTTAGCAGACATTAGTTTTGCGATTGTGGTATAGATTGACTGGCACACAGACTGAGTGAGTCAGTAGTAGTTTCACCCCTCTTGTGACTATGTCTGAAACCAGTGGACATTAATTTCGCGTGGAGGTACATCGGCCATGTGTGGGTAATAGTATGGTGTAGTTGCTTTGACCTTATAGCCAGATATTATTGCAGCCTTTTGAAGCACTTAAGCAAATTTTAGAGCCTTTTATTAGTTTCTTTTTAAGATGTAATAAAACACTTACGAATGCATTATTCAATTACTAAAAAGTGCAATTAAAACTGTCACTAGGTTAATGTTCCCTGACAACTAACAGCGTATATAAGATTGTGAATGAAAGTTCTAGCCACACTTAGTGTCTGCTCATAGGAGACACTGCGTTCAAGAGAGGAGTGATCTTTTTTTCCCTCTATCTTTCCACTTGAATCTCTCCACTTGATTTGCTCATCTGCGTAAATCCCGTGCGATGTTTTTTTCGCCTCTTTCCGATTCATTTGTTTTGACCTGCCAGCCTTTATTCCTCGTTCTTCTGTTTTCTCTTGTTTCTTCCTTTGTCATTCCGCCCTTTGTTTCGCTGTTAATATCCTGCATTGTTGATGCATGTGTGCGTATATCTGTAGGTTGTTGTTCTTGTGTCATTGTCTATCTGTGGTTTTCTCCATCTGTCTCACTCAGTCCGTGTGCCTGCACTTTCCATTCACTCACTCATCTATGCTTACCTGTTACATTCTGCCTACTTCGTCTTTCTGAACTATCTTTCACACATTTTACGGTGCTTCTGTCATGAATTCCCAGGCTGGTCCAGTGAAATGGTATGGTTTAATATAGAATGAATGCAATATAAGGCAAGTTATGGTGAGGTAAGTCAAGTAAGGTTAGACATTGTAACACCAGCAGTTCAGCTGGGCAAGCCTTTCCGTATACATTACAGTTTGACACTGAACTGCACAAAATCAAATACAATTAAATTGCAACAGTTGGATGTATATAGGGACTACAGCCATAAACGTGTAACTCTTTTATAGCATTTGTGGAACATTGAAATCGGATCATTCTGTGAAAACGTTGTTTAGATAATAATCTTAGAGACTGGCTAGTATAGGCCTACAGGAAGTTCTGCTGAACATGACCTTACTTGTAAGGGGTCAATGATTTAATCATGTACTTGATCTGAATTAGCAGAACTCTTATCTCGATTGATTTAAACAGCCAGAATGAGGGCTTTATCAGAAGATAATAGGCTGGAATTGGAAAGTAATGGGTGTCAATTTGATCATTACCAGTATTCCAGGAGGGTAAGGGAGTAGAGGTGATCTTTCTTCAGGGCTGGTGTTGGGGTCAATGGTAACATGACACCCCCACAGGACACCCAAGTCCTCAGCAGATAAGGGTAATGTTGTCTGGTTTCTTTCTACTGTCCAGTTCTCCTGTCTTGAGAGTGTCTTCCTTGAAGTTTGGCTTCCGGAAGGGCAGAGTGACAAGTACCCTGTCCATAAAACTGTCTCAAAGCAGCTGAACAATGAATGTACTTGTTTGCTTCGGTTCAGTTAGAGTAGTTTGTGTTTTTATTGACGTGTTTTTTGTGTGCCTGTAGTGCCTTCGTCAGGCGCTTGAAAGGCTCTATATAAATAGACAAAAGGCTCTATATAAATAGACAAAAGGCTCTATATAAATAGACAAAAGGCTCTATATAAATAGACAAAAGGCTCTATATAAATAGACAAAAGGCTCTATATAAATAGACAAAAGGCTCTATATAAATAGACAAAAGGCTCTATATAAATAGACAAAAGGCTCTATATAAATAGACAAAAGGCTCTATATAAATAGACAAAAGGCTCTATATAAATAGACAAAAGGCTCTATATAAATAGACAAAAGGCTCTATATAAATAGACAAAAGGCTCTATATAAATAGACAGATATGTAAATACAGACATGGGTGTGCACTTCTGAGTTCAGTGTAACCGTGTTTGTGTCCAGGTCTGCCTTTGTGTTTTGATGTGTGTCTCTGTGTTTCTTTAAGTTACCTATACTTTGTATTTGCCCAAAGGTGTCTTTGTGTGTTTAACTGTTTGCTTTGAAGTAATATCTGGAAACAGCAGACTCTAATATATACTTTATTTTTGCACAAAGCAGAACAGAGAGACTAGAAGAGAAAAAAATACAAAACTCCTTCACAAACAGACCGGACGACAACTCAGACTAATGCTTCCCTGGAAGTGTAAACATAACTGTACCTTATCTAATCTAATCTCGCCTTATTTTACATTACCTCAGTTTACTTTACATTGTCAAGTGTTATTGAATGATGCTTTCTTTACCTTAAATGTATGCTGGCGAGGTACAGTTAGGTAAGGTAACGAGGTTGTCTTGGTGCTATATAAATGTGAAATTACGATTATGGTTACACTGTTGTAAATTACCATACCATATACAATGCAAAATAACTCCATATCCAGAGGGCATTGCAAATATAATTAAAGAGCAATTACTTAACTATTTACATTACCTCAATCTAAATCTAATTCTGCCATACTTTATCTTACATCGCCATATGTTACTTATATGTACCTTACCCAATATCACTTTACATTATCTTGTTGCATGGTACTTTACCATAGTATTACCATAGCATACCTTTAAGGTTACATTAAATGGCTGCCAACATTTGTTTTGCATGTTATTATTAACGATATCAGTGCACCTGTGCACGTTATTGTTAGTGATGTTGTTTACCAATTTGTCTTGCTGTTTATCGACTTGATTATTTCTGTTGCTCTTGTTTACCATGTCCGTTGTGTATCTGTTTACCAGCCTACAATTGCAGCCAAGATGGATGATGATTTTTGCGGTCTTCCGTTGAACGTTGGTATTGGAAGCCGGTTTCCACTGTCGGCCGAAACGAACTTCACGACGGACAGCTACCTGGGAACCTCGCTGGCAGTCATATTTCATCAGGGAAAGACCATAGCCATTATGGGCACCAGCAATGGCAGTCTAATGAAGGTAATTCACAGGATATCTGAATTCCTGGTGTTGCATTCCTCATTTCGTCGGAATTACTGGCATATGTCAGTGGGTTACTGGAATTCCTGGTATTCACTGATGTCCTATCAGAATTCCCCGTGTCTATTAGCACTTTATCAGAAATCCTGGTACATATATCTGTAGTCATTTTAGAAGCATTCTTGGCGTTAATCATTGTTTGATCAGAATTTATGGTATTTATAAATGAGCAATTATCTTACGTCTTACCTTACCTATCAGTATGTCATTGGAATTTATGGCTTTTGTCAGTGTTTATCAGAACTCTCAGTCTTTGTCCGTATCTTATCAACATCCTTGTTATCAGTGGATGAAGAGTTACCTTGCCCGCGGAGGAACAGACCGACCGACTTGCCATATATTTCTTACCTTATATCCAGCTGTTGAATTACTGCTATCATGTTCTGGTTGAAGGTTGAAAATCCAGGACTCTGCTTTTGATGTAGAACTACCTGTCAGAGATAAGCGATTATCCTAGTGCTGTTCCTTATTACTTGTAGAAGCCCCAAACCTACATGGTTACAGATCTAATCAAATCAGGAGAGTTTTATTACACCATTACAAATGACTTATAAAGTTAGTGGCTTTTATTTATATAAAATATGAAAATATGACAAGCACACATGCATTACTTGGTGTAGGACGATTAAATAAATTGCAGTACAAAAGATAATTATTGTTTGGCATGCACAACTAAATGTAAAAACATAAATATTTAGTTCTAACAATTGGTAGCATAAAAGTCGATGGCTCTGAGCAGTTGTGAGTTTTAAGGACTTACTCAAATTCCCTACACAGTAACTGTCTCAGGGGAGACTCGAACCCATACTATCTGCATAGACTGCATTACCAGGCAAAGGCTCTAACAGATCAGCTACCAGCTCCCAATCAGCTGGCTACCTTGTTTGCAGTGCCTGGTCCAAAGCCTGGGAATTCACTGCCCTGCTCTGTGTATTCTGTTAGTTGTTCAATCTCATTCAGGTCTAAACTTTAGACTTTTCTGTATCAGCTTTCTTATCCACCATAACCCAACTTTTGCTTTCCGTGATCCATCAGATTTTGATGAAGATTGTTCAATTGACTACGAGTTTTGACTTGAAGTGACTGAAGTGCATTTTGGTAACGTTGCTATAGACCTTAATGGATTAGATTCCATTGTGCCGATGTCGTCACACACAACTGCAGAAATCACTGATTGTTTGACAGCATGCACAATTCCTCAGTTGTACTTCTTTGGAGCAAACCGTTTACGATGAAATAGGTCTTAGGCAATAAGGGAATTCGGCAGACTGAGTGGATTGCCCTAAAGTACTTTAAAAACGAGGAAAACAACAAGGCAGCAAATAGCATCGAAACTGCGAGTGCACTCAGGTGGCTGACGGAACATCAATATTGTGGTCTTTCACGGGAAAATATTTCCATAGTCGCTGTCAAAGTATTCTTCACCGCGGCGGCGCGCCGATAGCACCGGCTTCATCAAGCCCCGCTCCTGGCGTGGCTGGAAATTAACACCAGCTGATCGGGGCCCGGCAGCTGATCTATATTTTGCTGGCCATCATTCGGCAGCTGGAGGAGATAGGCCTCTGCCTGCAGCAGCAACAGCAGCATCCTCGTTCCCGGTTCCCAGGCACTTCTTGGCAGCAGCCCAGCACATCAGGTGTGAAAAGCCGAAAATCCTTGACAATGCCGCGGGTGCTTTTTTCTCAGGCTGCGATTTCATCTCCACCGGTTGCCCATTCGCATCAAGTAAGGTAAGGTAAGGTTAGATAAGATTAGATTAAGTTAAGTAAGGCGATGTATGGTACAGCAAGTTTACATTAAGGTTAGATTACTTTTATTAGGTAAGGTAAAGGATGGTTAGGCATTCAGGATAAGGTATTTTTGTGTGTTCAAGAACTCATAATAGCACCTTTAGAGTATAACAAAAACATGCTGCTCGTGTAGTCTTGATCAGGTATGGTCCTTGCCAGTGATGAGTAGGAAATCCCATCCTCCTGTCAAGAGAGTATTTCGGTTACTACCGATGCCTGGAACTGTTCAGCATAATAGCCCAGTCGGATGAAGTCGAATGTTTTTCTTGTAAGGAACGGTTGGGAGGAGCTGGAGGCCTGTTGAATTGTCATAGCACGTGTTCCACTACGTGTATGTTTCTGCTCTGGCTCTGAGCTGTTAGCAGATACGTTGGGTTATTGCGCTTGATGTGGCATGTTAGGTAACTGCTATCCGGTTGTTTTTGCCACATGAGGTCAGTATGCCACTTGCAGATAGTGTTACAACCGCTCAGTTCATTAGTTACTGCAGTTGGCTACTTATTTATATACTGCCTTTCCAGAACCTCTCAAGGCGATGCCAATCAATTACATTAACCTGCAGGGCATGTCAATCATGAAGGTTTGTGAGTTAATCAATTTGTCTGAAAGGATCTTCATTCAATTAAATGAATCTTCAAGACTTTCTGGACAAGTAAATGACTTTTCAAGGCTTTCCATTCATTTAAATGAACCGTGAAGACTTTCCATTCTGTTAAATAAATCTTCAAGATTTTCCATTCAAATAAATTAATCTTCAAGGCTTTCCATTCTATTAGATGAATGTTTAAGGCTTTTCATTGAGTTAAATGAGTCTTCAAGACTTTCCTTTATATTAAATGAATCTTCAAGGCTTTCCATTCTATTAAATAAATTTTCAAGACTTTCCATTCTGTTAAAGGAATTTTTTAAGGCTTTCCATTCTAATAACTGACTCTTCAAGACTTTCCATTCAATTAAATGAATCTTCAATACTTTCCATTCTATTAAATGAATCTCAAAGGCTTTCCATTGCAGGGTTGGCAAGTCCACCGCCGGTTATAACCGGTTATTGCCATGGCTATAACCGTCCCGGCAACAACCTCTTGGCAATAATGGCAACAACCTCTTGGCAGAAAAATGGCAAAAACCTTTTGGCAAAAATAGAAACTATTAATTATTGTTGTAATAAAATATGGAATCTTCACATTTAGCCTCATTATTTATTTCTTCTGGCTTGCTACTTTACAGAGTTGATTGATTTAAATATATCATGCTTTAAATCAATCAAGTTTTCCCAAATAAAGATCACCTGATTTAAATAACCACAATCTATTCCTAATAAAAGACATTTACAAGTTTTACATATTAAGTACAGTCAATATCGAATTATGTAATTATGAATTAGAAATTTTGCCAAACCATTGGCTTCTATACACTACTAATAAATTATATACTACCATGTAAGTATATAGACAAGGCAATGACCCTGTTGACCTGAATATTACTACTGCAGTGCAAATGGCAGTTTATTTTGGAGTAGTTGAACTGTAGGTCAGAATTTTTTTATCTTAATCTCATATAGTTGATTTTAACTACATTTATACTAGGGTAATAAAGATTTACTACAGTAGTTTTAATTTCCCACAAGAAACATTTATTATAACTATGCAGTCTGTGCAGTGAAATATGATTTTCATTTGCCTTGTCCTTACTTTGGAGAAAATTGGCAACAACTGGCAATAACCGGCCGGCAACAACTGGCAATAACCGGCAATAACCGGTTATTGCCACTGTCCCGGCAACAATAGGTTGTTGCCGGCATTAACCCAACCCTGTTCCATTGAATTAAACGAATCTCCAAGACTTTCCATTCAATTACACGAATCTTCAAGACTTTCCTGTCTACTAAAAGGCTTTCCATTCTATTAAATGAATCTTCAATGCTTTCTTTTCAAGTGAATGAATTGTAAAGTTAAATAATATTCAAGCTTTCTTGCTTATTAAATAAATCTTCAAGGCTTTCCTGTCTATTAAATAAACCTTCAAGGCTTTCTCGTCTATTAAATGAATCTTCAAAGCTTTCTTGTATATTAAATAATCTTCAAGCTTTCTTGTTTATTAAATGAATCTTCAAGGCTTTCCTGTCTTTTAAATAAACCTTCAAGGCTTTCTAGTCTATTAAATGAATCTTCAAAGCTTTCTTAAATAATCTTCAAGCTTTCTTGTTTATTAAATGAATCTTCAAGGCTTTCCTGTCTATTAAATAAACCTTCAAGGCTTTCTCATTTATTAAATGAATCTTCAAAGCTTTCTTGCATATTAAATAATCTTCAAGCTTTCTTGTTTATTAAATGAATCTTTAAGGCTTTCCTGTCTTTTAAATAAACCTTCAAGGCTTTCTAGTCTATTAAATGAATCTTCAAAGCTTTTGTAAATAATCTTCAAGCTTTCTTGTTTATTAAATGAATCTTCAAGGCTTTCCTGTCTATTAAATAAACCTTCAAGGCTTTCTCATCTATTAAATGAATCTTCAAAGCTTTCTTGTATATTAAATAATCTTCAAGCTTTCTTGTGTATTAAATAATCTTCAAGCTCTCTTGTTTATTAAATGAATCTTCACGACTTTCCTGACTGTTAAGTAGTCTTCAATGCTTTCCATGCTTATTGAATATAGGCACACCTGGCTACTAAGGAAAACCTCTGACATGTAGGAAAATGGTTTTCTTTGTTGGCTTGAACAGCTGAGTGGAAGAGTGAGAATACAGTGGAATCTGACTTTTGGAATACCAGGAAAAGAGGAATGGATCATTGGATCATCCTGCAGCTCTGTCAGAGATGTCAGAAGCATCAACAATGACTCAGAAATGATTTAACTGTCAGATGTGACAGAACTGTCTGAGCTGAAAGCACCATGGAATATAAACATAGCTTTTTGGGCATTTGGGAAACATTGTCAGAAGAAGAAACCAGTTGGAAAGACTAAACTGGCTTTTGTAGTCTGTGTAATTGTATGACCAGCTATGTGTATGTATGTATGTATTGTATGTGTGTATGTATGCACTGGATTGCCTGTATATATGTATTTTGTATGTCTGCGTGTATCTGTTGCTACCTTTTCCCATGTGCATGGGTAACCCTGTCAGCGGGATCCTAGTCCCTTAAGGGTTTCTCACCCTTTGCTTTTTGTTGGCCAATGTATAATCTGTTTGTGATGTTGTAAGATAGCCTACTTAAAGCAATAAAAATTTTGGTTATGGTTATCTTGTGTTTACATTGCCCTTTTAACCATTTAAGACCCTTGCAAAACACGCTGATTGTGTAGTCTTGATCAGGTATAGTCCAAGCCTGTGATGAGTAGTACAGCTTAGTAGGTATCGAGACTTTCAGCAGGCCTTCAAGGACAATATTGCAGTAGTCCAGGTACATCAGATTAAAGGAGTGAACAAGAACCTTGCCAGTTTCAAATGATAAATTCCACTATGTGGCTGTGATCTTATGCAGTATGGTATAAAGGAGACTTGCAGAGGCATTTGAAATACCTCTACATGAATAAGTCTTCATCCAGAAACACGCCAGGAGACCAGACAACAAGTTCTGCACAAGCCACTATGTCAGACACAATATATGGCTTTCTGTTTTAAAAAAACCCAGTTAAAAATGCACTCTTACATAACTCGGGAGATTTAGCATTTGCGCTGACAGTAGACGGTTATATAAAGCATCCTAGAAGTAGCTTGCTACCGACGATGCTACATAAATTGTTGTAATTACAATAACAGTTACAATTACATTAGGTGGCAGGTGAAGTACAACTGGCATGGATGAACGCTGCTCAAAGAGCAGAGGTGACTGGGCAGAGTGGCCCTATACAAGATGTATGAGGGTGGCCAAGGACTGAACCTCCTCGAACATCCAATGTAATGAGTGTCCGTAGGGCGTTGTCCAAACCAATGGCTGTATGTAAAATGCTACCCTCACATACAGGAGGACTGTGCACAGCACAACATGGATATGTTTTTGAACATTTATGTAGCACCAATCTCTGAAAGGTGCTGAGTTGATTTACATGCATATATATGCATACAGCCACTTATACTGAATTACCATAAAACTTGCCTTCATATGAAATGCTACATTGTTGAATACTGTTGAATCATATTGTTCCTACATTTCTTATTCTCAGGTGTTACTTGATGGATTGAACTCCAGGGCTTACCAAGTCCTCGACTTAGGATCTGGACTGACAAATCGCTTCCCTGTTGCGGCTGACATGGCGTTTGATCAAACGCAGGAGCATCTGTACGTTCTTACTGGACCGAGGGTGAGTCATTATACATTACAACTCATTACAAGACCTGCTAATGTAATATAAAGTAAAGTATTCGATGATAAAGTAAGATATTTATGGTAATGTAATAGCTTGCATATTACAGTTGAAGGAAGAGCAGCAGGAAGGTGGTTTATGTTTTGGCTGCTTTTTGAAATTGTGGAGTAAATTTACTTTTTTTCTCGGATTCTGGTTTCAGTGAAGTAAATTAACTGTCAAGTCATTAAGTTGTTTGGATTGCAGATAGGTACAGTCCGCACTCCGCACAGAAAACTTGGTTTTATTGAACTTCCAGTTATATTGAATAACAGTTGATTGAGTGGCCACAAACAATACGAACACATACAAACATAACGCAGATTTATTGTAATGGTATAAATCAAAGTCCTTATTGAACTATCGACTGCGTCCATCCTGGAATTCAATGCTCATTTCCCAGCTGGCTCCCTGCATGAGACACAGAGGATGCTGCGCAGTGCACCTGTGTGTCAGTCAATTTAAGGTTACATGTAATCTGATATCACTGTAATCTCTTAGCCTCAGTTAAATTAGCAAAATCCTGGAACCTTTGAAAGGCAAGCAATATTCTACTGCTCCATTTTTTTTACAAAGAACGACCTTGCTACACATAGGCTTCCATGTACTTGGTCCATTATATTACTTAGTTTATTAGCAACTTGTAATGATCCTATATATAATTGCACAATGCACCATTAGAACCATTATAACTAAGCCATAATAAGGTAATTAGTCCACCAAAATAGAGAAGCAGCCCATGTTGGATATGCAGTATGTAAGAGGTAAATATTTCAGTTGAATTTAATTGCATTCAATCAAATTAGTTTAAATTGATTTTACTATTTTAATTACGTCTCTGGTACAATATTTTCCTTTTTAAATGATGTCATAAAAATGGTATTGGTTGATGACAAATTTGATGCTTTGTTCTGCATAGTAAGTGGCAAATCAAAAAGTGAGTGAGTGAGTGAGTGAGTGAGTGAGTGAGTGAGTGAGTGAGTAAGTGAGTGAGTGAGTGAGTGAGTAAGTGAGTGAGTGAGTGAGTGAGTGAGTGAGTGATTAAGTAAGTAAGTAAGTAAGTAAGTAAGAATATCCTTTAGTAAACGAATTGCTAGCCGCATTTTGGTATACAATCAAAATATTCTAGCATTTATATAAGAAAGAGGTCAGTCTATTTTGATCAGACCTTATATATATCATCCTAGTGATGAAAGTTTTATGCATCAAATTATATGTGGGAGGAAAGGAGCAATTTTAGTTGAGACTGAGCACCTGTGAATAAGCTGGTTGCTGCGAATTAGCTTTTTTCAGCACTGTAGGAGTCTCAAGTTTACAATTATGATAGCCATGCAAAGCATTTAGGGAATGTTCAGCATTCTGGGAATCAGATATTCTTAGCACTGACTTATGCTGAATTTGAGCTGACATATCTATTTCAAGGAACTTTTTGACATCTTCTGGTTCGAGTTTGTAATCTTAAGGAATGTTAAACAGTTATAAATTAAATATGCATAGGTCCATAATATTTTCAACTATTATGTTTTTTCAGCACACAAGTCATTATTATCATTATTGTCACTAAATTATTATTTGCCACACAGATCATTATTATTACCAGTACACGTATTATTAGTTTATGATGACTTCATTTCATGTAGAGTCAGACACAGCTGGACAAAACCTCTCTTATTTCAAACCTTGGATATATCTTAGCTGTTGATGATGTTCTCTTGAACTTCTATATAGAAAGTTTTGCCCAATCACTATTTTATTGTTCTGGTTTATATTCTGATATCTGATAAATGGCAATTTACTAAAATATAAGCCAAACCAAATTGAATAGTGATACTTATCTCAAACCCAATATCTATATCCCTGTTAAATTTTCCAAGACAATTTTTCCTCTTTGATATACATCTGAAAGGCCTTAGCCCTAAGGGATATGAAACATTAAAGTCCTTACATCATGGTAAGATGCAACATCCTGAGCGCTTAGAATATGGATGTAATTTGTGTGTAGCATGTAAACTACTCTATGTGATTAAGTGACAATGTAATTTCTCATTTTTAAATCATCTCATTTAAACATTCAGAAGAATGGTGACATCCATGGAATTAGATACTATTTTCCCACTGCTACTCGAGTGTTGCTGGTTAATGCATTCATTTCCAGCAAACTTGATTATGGAAACTCCCTTCTGTTCCATTCACAAAAGCATATTTGTGAAAGTTTCAGAGTTCAGAATTCATTAGCTGGGGCTATTACAGATACTTCTAAATATGATTACATTACCCCTGGTGCTTAACCTCCTTGGCGTTAAGCCCGAACGTTACTCGGGCCGGGAATTCTATGCAAAAGCGGTTAACCCCGAGTCACGTTGCTCATACATACATACATACATACATACATACATACATACATACATACATACATACATACATATACATATATAAATACATATATACCTACATAATTATATATAATTATACCTACACAATATTTACATGATATATATGTATATATATATATATATATACATATATATATATATATACATATATACATACATACATACATACATACATACATACATACATACATACATACATACATACATACATATACATATATAAATATATATATATATACATAATTATATATAATTATACCTACACATGTATATATTTACACATAGATGTATATGTACATATATGCATACATACATACATACATTACATACATATTACATACATATACATATATAAATATATATATATATATATAATTATATATAATTATACCTACACATGTATATATTTACACACATAGATGTATATGTACATATATATATATACATATATATACATACATGCATACATACATACATATACATATATAAATATATATATATATACATAATTATATATAATTATACCTACACATGTATATATTTACACACATAGATGTATATGTACATATATATATATATACATACATACATACATACATACATACATACATAAATACATACATACATACATACACATATATAAATACATATATACCTACATAATATATATATAATTAATACCTACACATGTATATATTTATTTACACACATAGATGTATATGTACATATATATACATATATATATATATATACATATATACATACATACATACATACATACATACATACATACATACATACATACATACATACATACATATTATATACATATATAAATATATATATATATATTATAATTATATATAATTATACCTACACATGTATATATTTACACACATAGATGTATATGTACATATATGTATATATATATACACGCATACATACATACATACATACATACATACATACATATACATATATAAATATATATATATATATATAATTATATATAATTATACCTACACATGTATATATTTACACACATAGATGTATATGTACATATATATATATACATATATATACATACATACATACATACATACATACACATATATATATAAATATATATATATATATACATAATTATATATAATTATACCTACACATGTATATATTTACACACATAGATGTGTATATATATATATATATATACATACATACATACATACATACATACATACATACATACATACATTACATATACATATATAAATACATATATACCTACATAATTATATATAATTATACCTACACATGTATATATTTACACACATAGATGTATATGTACATATATATTATTATAAATACATACATACAATACATAAATACATGCATATATCTGTATATATATATACATATATATATATATATGTAAATTTATACATGTATTTGTACATATATACATATGTATATATGTAAATGTATGCATATATGGCTATGCATGTTTACATATACACATATATACCTACACATGTATATTCATGCATATACAATACATGCATACGTAAAACAATGCAACGTTTTTGGCTCGTTTTTCTGGGAGAAAATGAAACGCTAAGGAGGTTAAGTCATTGCATTGGCTCCCTGTTGAGCAGATAATTAATTTTAAAATTGGTGTAATTGCTTGAAAGAAACTGCCATCTGGTCAACCATAGTAGGCCTGCCTTCAACTTATGCACAGTTCTCGGACTTTTCATCACAATACTAGATTCCGTGAGTGACTTCACGTTGTCATAACTCGAGTGAACTGTGCACTTGGCAGCGGGGCGTTTCTGTTGCTGGCCCACAATTCTGGAATAATACTTCCACAATCTCTGCTCTGCTTTGGCCTGGGTATCTTTCGGTTCTCAACTTAAGATGTCTTTCTTTCAGAGTCCTTATGGCCAAATCCCCCTTAGAGTGCCTCTGTCTCACAGAACTGACCCTCGGAATTGTCCGGATTGTGATTTGTTTTGGAGTGCCATCTATTGATGCCTAGTGCATTATGCCATTATTGTTATAATGGCACTATACATGTTCCAACATTAAATTAGATTTGTAATGCACAGCTATCAGTGACAGTACTTAGGGCATCGTTCTGGGAATTGAAAGATAATAATAATTGGCTGATATACGAACAGTGCATCTGAGTAGAGATCTTGAAGGGGCACTAGATAAATTTTGACTGATTGATTGATTGATTGATTGATAATGATGATGACGATGACGATCTTTAGGTTGTGCGCCTTTCGGAGGTAGTGTTTGGGGCTGTACATTAATAAAAATTATTAAGCCATTGAGTTGCGCCTGAACCTGGGAAACTTCCCACTGGGAGGAAGGAAACGAGAGATGGGCCATTAGTCAAATTTGGTGATAGTCGATTTATTGTTTGCATTCTTTGGGCTAGGTCCCGTGACGATGCACAGTTGGCTCTATCATTCTTACACTGTTTAACCTTTGGCTGGATTTTAATGAGGATTTCCTGGGTGGGGGAGGCAGTGAGCACAGCTGGCTGGCTGGCGTCTCCATGACCTCAGAACCCCCATCCATCCTTCCCCTCCCAGAACCGCCCAGGCACCCAACCCATCATCTGGAGAAAACATCTGATTTCGCAAACTCCTTCAGGGTTTCCGATTTTTTACTCTTTGAATTTTTGTTTTTACCGGAAGTGGTAAACCCTTTCCTGTCTCCCTCTCTCCCCCTCAACCGTGTTTGTGGATGGATTCCAAGTTCCTACGGTTCTGTTGCCGCTTGGTGACAGACCAGGAGTCAGTTCCTTGGGCTGCTGGTGCTAATGCATCTTCTGAGACAACAGCTGGCCTTGCTGCTGCTGCTGCTACCTGTTTTAGTAACCTGATATCGTGGATGAGGTAGGAACGTCCTTTAGTCTTCCTGTTCTGCAGTGAAGCGCCTCAGTCCTCTGTTTCTCCTTAGCAGAAAGACTGAGACTCTGTTTCAGATTAAAAGATCTTTGTAACTCACGCGGTCTCGTTCTATGTCATAGGTCAATGTGTTGGAGGAAGCGCTTTAGGCATCAACAAACTATGGTAGTACTTGTACTATTTCCTGTTGTGATGACCTTTGTTTCAACAAAACCATGGTACAGATTGGAAGACCGTGAATGACACAAAGTACAACCAATGAATTTAAATTGTATATGTAATGAATGGAGTTAGATACCATTAATAAATTTAAATACATTTACAATGAATGCAGTTAAATGCCATTAATAAATTTAAATATATTTACAATGAATAGAGCTAGATACCATGAATTAGTTTAAATATAATACAATGAATGGAGTTAAATACCATTATTAAATTTAAATATATCTACAATGCAGTCGGTCCTAAATGTGGCCGACAGATTAGGCTAATAGTACACCTATCATGCTACTCTCACATTTCTACCTTCATGTTTGAACAGCTGCACTGGCTTCTCTCTCTCTCTGCATGCATTAAAATCAAAATCATCATTCTGGTCTTCAGGGCACAACAGAGGTCTTGCCCCGAAATATCTAGCTGATGTATTACTCTGGCCTCTTTCAGCCTCCTTGCATCATCCACTACACTTTTCAAACAGACTCGATGTTCTAGTTCCTCGTACTAGAACAGCTATGGCTCAGTTCCGGTCCTTTACCTCAATTAGTCCCTCTCTTCGGAATGCGCTGTCTCCATCTACTCTACTCTCAAATTCTAGCTGGTAACCCTCCTCCTCTTTGCTTTTCTCAAAACCTATTTCTTATCTTGTGACCTTGCGCACTGGGAGTGCTTCTGAACGGTTCACCCTAATAGAGGCGCTTTATACAATTATACAATTAAATTTGGGATTATGTTCCTGACCGCTTGACGTCAGAATTCTCGTCAATGACATCTGTGTTGGAAGAAGGTTCTGGTATAATACCTTTGAGTGGTAGTTTTCATCCGTTGAGTTGCTCGTTTATAGACACCAGTTTTTCAGTAGCAGGGACCAATATATCTTAATTATTTTGCTATCACTTGTCAATAGAATAACGTTTTCTCCTCAACGGCTGTGGTTAGGAAATAGTAAACAAACGTGGAGGTAATGGCTTTTAAACTACCAGTCTGTCCTCCAGCTCATGTAATGGCATCTGAGCAGTTATTGATAGATCATCATTTGGGTCCTGCACTAATCCATATGGCATAGGCCCTGCACTAAATTTATCATTCAAAATTTTAAACTTCAACTGGGTATTTAAATTTGCTATAAATTAATTCTAGCTATTTTATAAATTTACATAAAAAAGAATTTCTCAGTCCTCGGATCGATTCTGTACATCCTTTATGCTTCCAAACTGACCAAGATTATTTCCATTATTGGTGCCCGGATTTCATCAGCATACTTCCAGTTCTACCTAACATTCCACCCATCTGAAACATTGGCTTGTGTGTCCAAGATGCAAGCAATTGCTATGAAAGTTCAGACCAGGATGTCTTCAAATCGGCTTAACCCAGGAGAGAGAATTTATACAGCTGGGCGCAAGACAGGCGTGAGCAAGGATTGACAGGGAAGCAATGGTGGCAGCATTTCCAGATTGGGAGTGAAGCCTGTTTTCCTGGACCTTGGAGTGCTTCTGGATGAAGACCTATCAATGGAGGCACATGTTAGCAACCTCTGCAGGTTCTGTTTGAATCAAATACATCAGATTATCATTGCAGTCGAACAGCGAAATTTATCATTCATCGCTGCTGCGACTCTAGTCCATTCCTTGATTCGTATGCGCTTGGACTATTGCAACTCTGTTCTCGTTGGACAAACTTCTCACATATTAATTTGAGCAATATGTATGAAAAGCTGCACTGTATAAAAAATTCCGGTTGAGGACAGGAGTATCCGAGTACCTACAAAATCCTCATGGGAAGAACTTCGATAATCGATGCGGCATCAGACTAGATCAGAGAGCTCTCCTTTCCTGTATTTATAGCCAGCCTAGTCGAAGGTCATTGGTACATTCATTGGCCCGTGGTCGTGGAGACCTGTTGGTTCCTCGTTTCGGTATGACGATGCAGACACAAGTCATGCATATCTTGCTTTCTCGTGCATTGGAACAGTCTACCATTGAACTTATGAACTTTCTTGTCGCACACAGCTCAAGAAACATCTTCAAGCCACCTTAAGACGCATCTTTCAAGATCTGTTAGATTGCCACTTGTGTTAACTTAAGCACCATTGTGAGATTCTAAAAGGCGCTCTATAAATAGCCAGATACATACACGCATGCATATATGCATACATATATACATGCATACATATATACATACATACACACATATATACATGCATACATATATACATACATATATACATACATACATAGGCCTACATGCAACTTTAGCGTTTAGCCAGATGTATAAAAAATTTACGCGTTAGAGGTGTGTACTCCATCAGCTGACTAATTACTTAAGTGTTTTCAATTCATTCAACTGATCAATTTCAAAGAACCCGCCTGGAGGTGTGAACTGATAACTCTGAAGATGCCGGGCAGACTCCTTCTCCTGCTGAAACTTAAAGAAAGACTACAAAGACACAGAATCAACAACAAAGGGAAGACGTCAAAGACCTGTGCTGCCATAAGACATCCCTAAACTCATTCCTCTTGACTTACTTTGGACCTCAGCCTCCCACTTGTTCGAATTTGGCCAGACCTTCCCTCCCAGGCCTCCCTCCCCCTCGGCGGACGTCCGCATCAGAGGACGATTTGCTACAAGACTTCTGCGGTGTAGCAGCACTCACTCACTTACCCATCAACCGACCGAATTTCCCTTTCTGCTGCTTTTGCAATCCAAACTAGAATCCACTTTTAAAAGTTATCATTCCTTTCACTATTATTCCACAGTCCCTGTGCTGTGCACGCTGATGACTGGTTAGTGGTTATTCTGTTGCTCTCTGCAATGGAACATTGCTAATGACGAAACAATTTAGTACTTCTGTCTGCCATCTGACTGAAGTTGGTGTTCACGCCTCAGGGTGTACTGAAAAATCTATGTATCAAATTTAGATGCGGACGTCCGCACTGGTCATAACCCTTGTCCGCATTCGGACGACCCCTCCTCTCCCTCATTGCGGACTTCCTTTATGGACAACACCTAACGGCAGCCGATATGACAAACCTCCCTCAATCTTCTCTATACAATAATAATAATAAAATTAATAATAATAATGATGATGATAATAATAAATAATAATAATAACAATAATAATAATGGTAATAATAATAATAGTAATAATAATAATACTTTATTAGTAACCCACAAAGTGAATTGTGAAAGAAAATGTTAAAAATTAAAATATATATGCACAGTAGGCCTTTAAATAGTCGATATGAAAATCAGAAATACTAGTTGACACTTATCTTTATCGCAAATTCAGTGCAATGCAAGAGAAAACATGAAAATAATTATTGATTTTGATATGCATGACTGACCAATAAGTAGAAAGTAAATAGCAGAAAATCAAAATACCAGTACAGTGGATAAATATAGGTTATTGTCAAAACTAAAAACATATGTAGGTACTTACGCTGATGCCTGATGCATTAATCAAACAGTTTAGTGACATGTTTTCTTTCAGTGTGTTTTTTGGAAACACCTGTGGTCTTATCCAAGGCACTATGTCTCCCTGACTGCAACCAACTGACAACATATGTTCTAGCACTCTCCATTGTGCATCTATAGAGCATCCATTACCGTAAACCATGCACATTTCGTCTCCATGTCAGACTCGGAGTCAAATAGGCCTAATACTAAATCACACTAGCACAACTGGGAGGGGGATGGAAACGACGCAATGGGGTACGGTATGCAATGAAGAGGCCCTAAGAAAGACAAGGGCTTGAGCCCCAACCTCCCCCAACAATTCTGACCCTGCCACGGGCGCCCCACCACGGCCCAGAAGTTGGGAGGACTTACTAGAATGTGTGAGTGGGGGAATTGCGAGCGCCGAAGGCGCGAAGCTGCGATTGCCGAAAGCAAGAACCCCTAACGACTAGGGGTATGGGGGAAGCGCCCTCCCTCCTACTGCCCTTTTCCATTCTATCGTAGCCCAACCCCTCGGATACCCTCCGACCGCCTCCTTCACTTGGAACAGCCCTCGATTCTCTCGATGTTGCCAAAGCATTTCAACCGGAACAATATGATCATCCACCGACTGATTTACGTTTCGGAATTTTCATCGCTTTCCCAGAGGAGGAGTGGCCCCATCGCCTCCCGCTGCCAGTGATGCGGCCAGATGCAGCATCTGGCTGCGGAAACAAATTCCGGTGCCTGTGGGATTTCTAGGCACCTGCACAGATTCTGCACCTTCCACAGACAGATTTAGTGCTGGAAGAAAATCAGTTTATGAGAGAACCTGACAGATTGACCCCCAGCCTAATATTGGCCCTTGTGGACAACGGAGCAGTGGCGTAACGAAGGGTTTCAGTGCCCAGAGGCAAGAGATGATGACTGCGCCCTGTTTCATTTTCTTGTTGACTTTTAATGGTCTTGTCATAGTACTGTGTACCACTGAAAGCTAATTTGCGACCCCATTGTGCTGCGCCCGGGGGCGGTTGCCCCCTCTGCCCTCCCCCTTCGTTACGCCACTCCAAAGGAGCCGACCTGGAAGCACTGACAAGACGGGGAACAGAAGATTGGATTCCTGGACACAGTGTCCGGTTCAATGCATGTCCGACTGAGTAAACACGGAGACAGAGGAACGGATAAGGAGGGAGACACGTGGCAGGGAATTCGTGGGAACTTTGGTTGCTGATTGGTAGTGGGCGTCACCGTCAGCCTTTGTGTAGCCATGGGGACCGGCTGCAACCAATCAGCGGAGTAATACTACGCAATTCACATTCCACGGTTACTATAGTTACTACGACCACAGATGTACTACGCCTGGCGAGCGAAATGCCAACATCGTTCGACTACCCTGCACGCTCTGCCTCCCTTCTTCCAGGGCTCTGAGAAGATGTAAACACCAGTAGCAGCAGCAGCAGCTGTGGTAGCCGTAGTCGATTGATTGATTGACGCCATAGATTATTCCGTTGCGGAAAGTTGCCGCCCCGTTGTATTTATACGTTCGTTTGTGGCTTCGCTTTAGCGGACATGGAGCGTGCAAAGGATCCCGTTTACGGGTTGGTTAATGAGAATCATTCGTTAATGACAGAATCAAGAAGACGATCGATGGGTCAGGGATAGAGGGAGGAAGGGAAAGGAGGCTGTTGAATTGCTGCTGTTGTGCTTGCGCTACAGATAAAAGATTAATGTAGGGACCTAAATGTAAACGTTTTTCTATGGCGTTCAGAACCGCGTTAACGACGACTAAAACAGATGGAGGGAGTTAATTAAACAGCCATTGCTACACCTTAACAGTTACTTACTTAGTTGCAAAATACAGTCATTGTAGCATGCAATCAGATATTTTTACAGCTACTGTGGCAAGCAGTATTAAAGCATGTTGGTCTCTTCGTTAACTCTGTAGGTCTGTAGTCCAATGATTGTGAGTCCTATTCGACTGAGCGGACTATCCGTCTAAAGAACCTGTCTCTGTCCCCTAGCAGTAGAATTTTGGTGGCAGCCGAAGAAGACACATTCTGCTGTGCACTCTGACCCCATCTACAGCGCATTGGGGTTTATTCACTGTCAGCTCAAGAATCTTAAGATTAAAAACATGGAACTTCTTAACTATAGGCCTACTGTTTGCGTTCAGCGTATTAGGGCTAAACAACAACTTACACAAATGACCACGGAAAGTGCACCCACAAAAAACCAAAAAATAATTGAATGAAGCAGTCATAGGATACAATAAACTATAGTCGATGTGCTTATCATCAGAAAATGAAGGCCGTGAGCATTCTGGGCACATTACTGTCTACTGTTACCAGGTATTAGTTTTTAAAGAACCATGTCCTGCACAAGAAATCGAAGTTTCCTGGATCGACGCCAGACAGTACAAACATCGGCTGCAATCTCGCTCTGGGTTCCGGGCTGGTGACCGACCGACCGACGAGGAGGAGCCGAGTTGATAAGGCCTTGAAAGTGGTAGAGGTGGTGGCGGTGGCGGTGGCTCAGGTGTGTCGGAACCTGTTCTCACTGGAACATGTTTTACCGGTTGTAGTTTGATTCATGGACGGCAGATGGTGGAGTACGAATATAGCTAATGGTCTGGCTAGCGAACGGGCGAGGGAGCGGACGAGCGAGCGAGGGAACGGGGGAGGAGCTGAAACCCCTCGCGACTGGGGCTTCGAGCCTCGGGAGCCGTGCACGTGCGAGGAGGCCGCTTTTGCTGGCGCCTGGCTGCGGAGGAGCCTGAGATATACCTGGCCTTGAGATAACTAACTGTTTACCTGGGCTGCTACTGCTGCAGGTGATGATGATGATGATGATGATGATGATGATGATGATGATGATGATGATGATGGTGATGATGATGATGATGATGATGCAGCAAGTGACTTACTACAACTGATGCCTGGATTCGTAGTATTGGAAGGGACCACGGGCGAGGCCCAACCGGAACCTTACAACTGGAGAGAGTGCCTGGGAGGATCTCGTAAACACTACAGCGGAAGGGGTAAAGAGAGTTGAGAGGGAGGGTAGGGAAACTGGGAAGGGTGGCTGGAAGGAAGAGGAGAAACTGCGAAGGGGTGCTGGAGGGAGGGAGGGAGGGAGGAGAGGGAGGAATGGCGAGGAATCTGGGAAGTGGTGCCGGAGGTGGCTGGAGCCGGGAGGGAGGGTAGAGTAGCCTGGGAAGGGTTGCTGCTGTAAGTGGCTGGACGTTCCCCCTTTCGGCGCGGATAAGAGAAGTAATTGGCGCGAAGCATGAGGCAGCAGCAGCCTCTGGCGGCGGCAGACGGGAGACGGGACTTGTTGTGCAACGTCGGTCTTTCATGTTGACTGGCAACTTTGTTCCTCTTGGACGGGCAGCCAAAGAATTCCGAAATAAATGCGTAAACACTCGACTTCGTCACGTAACACAAACACGAGACGAGTAGTTCCATATCCGCTCCGAATGCGCTCCGGTTGTACGCCGAGCGATGTTAATGTGCTTTTCCGTGTTCCGTTGAGTCTGTCCGAGTATGCTCGAGGTATACTCAAGAACGGAATATACCTGCATTCAAACTCTTTGATGTGGGGAATTCCACTACTCCAGCAGGCCCAGTGTAGTGACCCTGCCCCTCATCAGGTCATTCTGGATGCCTGGGCCTGTTTGAAGTTCAGGAAGCATGGGCAGTTGATGGACAGATGGATGGTTGATAGACAGCTGATCTATTCATTGATAATGTTAATGATGGTGGGGCAGGGTAATGGTGAAGCACTAATGGTATTGGTACCATTATTCAAACTACATGTATTATAAGCATTGACACAGTGGTGGTTATGATGATAATGGTGGTGACATTTAGGTGATGATGATGATGATGGTGACAAGGATCAATGATGATGGTGAAGGTGATGACTTTGAAGATGATGATGATGACGACGATGATGACGATGATTGATGATGACGATGATGACGATGACGATGATTGATGATGACGATGATTATGATGATGATGATTGATAATGACGATGACGACGACGATGATGACGATGCTGATGATGATGATATTGATGATGATGATGACGATGACGATGATGATGATGATGATAATATGATGATGATGATGATGATGATAATGGAGGTTTTGTACTGTATCAAATAATTTTAGTCACAAAATCAATTATACCAGCAATAGGAATATCTGTCATTTCTCAATTTACAGATAACTCGGGTGCCATTGCGTTCCTGCATTGTCTACAGCGATTGTTCAAGCTGTGTTTCATCTGGTGATCCATTGGGATGCGGATGGTGCGAGGATCACTGTTCAACAGGGGACCAGTGCATGACGTCATGGTCCAAAGATGTCTGCTTACCGGTCATTCACTCGGTCAGTGGTCATTCTGTGGTCAGTCTTCCACATGGTGTTAGATGGGGAACCTCTGGGCAGGAGCTGTATGTGTTGGGAAAATGTGTCTTCATTGGTTGATATATATTGTGGACTAGCGGGTGGAAAGGCATGTGCATGGGGATTTGAGGCCCATATGGCAATGTTTCTGTATGGGCTTTGTATATCCTACCATATGAGCTTCCTATGTAGCAGAGATGGGCAGTAATTTAATGGTGTAATTGAAATTACGTAATTTGAATTACAATTGTAATTGGTAATTTGTAATTTGCTGCTCTGGATCAATGTAATTTGTAATTTGTAATTGAATTACATTTTTTCATGTAATTTGTAATTTCAAATTACATCTGTAAAATCAAATTACTTTGAACAAACTAGAACCAGAGACTCCACAACCAGACCAGTTTTGAAAGCATCTTTTCCTTATCTTGATCACCTTCACTATAGTATTTCTGGAATGAAAAATAGTAACACTGAACTCTGAATGCTTAACAAAATTGGAGTCATTGTCAGAAGTAGTAGCAACAATTTTGTCATGTGTCAGACCGAGATCATAATGTATTACATAGATGAGTTGCGCTACTCCATCACACGTGTGTGATCCAACAAAAGGTCTGCATGCTAAGGCAACTGAGCTTCGCTCAAATGCACATGCATCGATCCAGTGACAGATTACTCCCATGTAGGCCTAACTTCTGTGTTTAGTAGACCAGACATCTGCAATTAAAGATATTATTTATACAATTTAATTCTGCACTTTCTTCATCTGTGCTGGTACGCAAACTCATTATAGTTTTGAAAGCATGATTGTAAGGTCAAACAGATGCCGATTATCGGATAACCTGTTCGAACAGTTGCTACTTCTTAGAGAATATTAAATAAACAGTTTCAAACACTCGAATATAAATGAACAGTGGAAACAAAGCATGTGTTTGCTGACTGAATTTCTTGATCCCAACTATGCATGTAATTTGTAATTTGATGTAATTGAAATTACGTAATTTGTAATTTGTAATTTCCCCAAAATTTCTAAAGTAATTTGTAATTTGTAATTCAATTACATTTTCCCAAGTAATTTGTAATTTGCAATTCAATTACATTTCACTGTGTAATTTGCCCATCTCTGCTATGTAGAACATATTTCCATATGGGAATATAGTTGTGTTAGATTCACATGGCCTCCATATGACATTGTATTGCAGGCTGTCTGTTCTGTTACTGTTAGTAGTTAAGATTTATGTCTTCTGTCATTTGTGTTCTTGTGAATTGTTTTAATTCATAACATGAAAATGTACAGCGCAGTGCGTTTGTCAGGGCTTCAATAAAGAAAAGATTATTATTATTGCTATTGAGGGTGACTTTGATTTAATGAGTAAAATTGTGAATTGTGAATTTGCAGTTTCATCCGCAATGTGGCCCAGTCAGTGGTGGAACGAGCGTAACAATTGTGGGACAGAACTTTGGGAACAGCAATCGAACGACTGAAGGAGTGAGCGCATCTGTTAAGGTTGCCATGGTCGACTGCACTATCGAACATCGCAATGACACTTGGTCAGTCATACTCCTACCTAATCCAATCTAATCTAATCAAATCTGTTGTAGTTTATGATAATTTAGTCTAATATATTAATGTAGTTTTATGATAATTTAGTCTAATATATTAATGTAAGTTTTATGATAATTTAGTCTAATATTAGTGTATAGTAGGCATTTCATAAAGTATGGTTGAATGTTAATACACAGGCATGAAAACAGAAGTGGGAGGTGGAAGGGGGAGGGAAAAGGAAGGGGAGAAGGAGGAGGAAGGCCAAGGGAGGGGAAGAGAGGGGAAAGGGAAAGGGAAAGGGAGGGAAAGAGGAAAGGGAGGTGGAAGGGATGGAGGGAAAGGGAATGGTGGGGTTTGTGGGAAGGGAGGTTGAAGGGGAAAGGGAAGGGCATGGGAAGGGAAGAGAGAGGAGGAGGAGGAGGTTGTGGGGGACGGGAAATGAAGGGGAAAGGGGAAGCGGTTTGTGTGGCAGGAGGGTTTGGAGGGGAAACGGAATAGTGTGTTTTTGGGAAGGGGGAAGGGAATGGAGAAGGGAGGAGGGGCAGGTGGAGGGGAAGGGGTGAGGAGGGACTACACTCATTTCATTTCAGTAGGTTGTGCTCCTATCATGTACGTTATGAAGATCATATCAATCATCTTTTTGATGGGCAAACATCTAGTTATTATTAATTATTATATTGCTCTGGTTCCTAATGCACTAAGCAGCAAATGATGGTGCACCAAAACCAAGCCATAAGCAGATCAATATCCAGGCAATCAGTCCATTCAGATAGAGAGACAGCCTATCATGGCGGATAAGCAATTTGAAAAGGTAAGTGTAAAGTTGAGAAAACGAAATTACATAAGCAACAGAGCAGAACGAACAGATACAGGAACAGAGTTCCAAAACCTAGGTTCAGTAACCAAAAGCTCTTCACCAAGAACAGTTCTGACCAGAGAAAGATGGGAAGTCTCGGATTCGTTGATGAATTATCTATGTTTAAATTGTTTATGAGCGCTTTAGCCAAATTAGTGTCATTTAAGAGGTTATGCTCTGTGTTGAGTGTTGATTTGGTAATTTCTTGTTGTCTGGATGCAGCATTGTGTGTCTGACGGGTCAGTCACTGCGAGGTCCAACTGAACGAGAGGTCAAGGTCACCGTCATTGACCTCAGCAGGACAAGTGTCAACTTTGACATCCGGGGATCTGTATCAACACTGCAGAACAGCTTTGCATACAAGGTTTGCATGCATCTGTAACTATCTTTGCATGTATGTATGCATGTACATGTACATTTGTTTGTATGTATGTGTATGTATGCATACATGCAAGTATATATGTAACTTATTATAGCACCTCTATTCCTCTAAGTACGTCACAAAGCATCTGTAAAGAAGCTTAGTAATAACCAGAAAAAGTTGATGGTTATCTGTACTAGAAGAAGAAGAAGCAGTCCTTCAACACTTTAACGATGAGGTGCATTGGTTTCCCAGTCACTTTTAGTACACTCTTGTCATTAAAGTGCTAAGCTAACCCAGAGAGGCATCCCTGAGTAGATTATTAGCAACTTCATTTTCTTAGCCTAAGCATATGAGGGTGGTTGGCCAGTCCTCTCCTTTGCCGTTTCATCTTCCCACTGACAGTGTGCGGTCAGTGTACTCATTATAGCTGAGTTGGATAGGGGCACAGGTGGAACAGAAATCTCAAACCAAATTTTTGCCCTGGCAGGGATTTGAACCCCGATTGACAGTCCAGCATGCTAACCACTACTCTATTGAGCACCCTATCTGTTCTAATTATCAGAATACAGAAGCTAGTTTGGTGATATGACTAAAGCATGTTTTTCTGATTGCTTTATCTGAGACAGGTTCCTATGCTAGTATCCGTTGTCCCGATGATTGGTCCAAAAGCAGGAGGAACTCAGTTGACGATCATGGGACAGAACTTGGACATTGGTTCAAGTCGGAGCGTAACAACTGCTAACCATCCATGCAGTATCATCAGGTAACGCTGGCAAATCTGTAACATGTCTGAGAGCCACATCAGGTCAATGTAAAGTAAAACAAGTTAAAGACAATGTAAAGTTATATTACAATGTAAAATGAGATAGACAAGGCTAGGCAATGTATGGGAAGATGGAAAAAAGACAATGTAAAGTTATATTGCAATGTAAAATAAGATAGGCAAGGCTAGGCAATGTAACGAAAGTTGGAAAACATTGTGATTAGGTAAGGGGCTTTTAAAAGATCCATTAAAGTTGCTATATAGGTAAGTGGTAATGGTAATTGCACATTTTTATAGCGCAAATTCAAGAGAGACTCTGATCAGAGGCTCTGAATTGTTTTGATGCATACATATGCCAGACACTCAGTATAATGCCATTCTTTGAGTCATATGTCTAAGAACTGCCATATAAATATATAATGAGGTTGGGTCTATGGCTGTAGGTTCCATCCTGCTGAGCAGGTTCCATGTGACGACCATGAGCAAATTATTTGCACACATGCCCCTCTGCACGAGCAGTCAAGCAGCACTTACGTACTTTGCTAACTAAATTATATCCACAACTACATTATAAGAAGATTTGTGTTGTAATGAGTAAGGGTAAAGGAGGCTGAAATGTAGAAACAGTGAATGTCATTGTCATTGTATATGTTACAGGGAATGTGTATAATCAAGGAAATTTCAGGGTATGTGTATAAACAGGGTATGTGTATATGCCCTAAAGATTTAGGGGTTAGGGTTAGAGGGTTAGAGTTAGGGTCTAGTCAGGGAGGGTTACATGATATACATGAAATATACACATACCCTGATTATGCACATTGCCTAGGGTATTTGTATATTCCCTAGGTTATATGCATATTCCCTTATTCATATTCCCTGATTATACACATTTCCTGTAACATATACAAGTCTACCATAATTGTGTTATTTGACTAGTCTGTAGGTTGTAAATGTTTTGTAAACAAGTGTAGTAATTATCAGTACTCAAGTTCTGTAATTGCCAGTAAGCTATTTTAGTAATTATTTGTAATATAGTTTAATCGCGGGCATTCGTAGGGGAGAACACACAGGCCCTCACTACTATAAATATAGGCTTCTTAACATTAACCAGATTTCAGAGATCCTGAGTGGCCGAGTGGGTTGGTAGCCCGCTCACCACGCCGGCGACCCGGGATCGATTCCCGGTCAGGTTGGTTTATCAGAGATTAATTTCTCGGATCTTTACTGCGGGTGGCTCGGTCGCAATATAAACGTGGAGTACGAGGTTGCTTTCTGCCTCTGACACTGATCATCTTCGATATGAAAAAGTGTCGTTAAGCAGTAATACAACAAATTAACCAGATTAAGTGTCTTCAAATAGGCGAGTTTATTTATCGCCTCAAAAATGGATTACTCCCTCAAGTATTCAGCAACTACCTCCAATTGGGCTCTGACATTCACACTCATTTCACAAGAAACGCTAAGGCATACCGTTCTGTTAGAACCCACTCCAACATTCGTCGCTTCACGATCAAGTCATCTGGCAGTTCAGTTTGGAACTCTATTCCTACTGAAATTCGTAATGCATGCAATCTCCACATATTTAAAAAAGTGTATCGCTCTTTCCTGCTTGGTAATTAGAGCTCATCAAAACTTCACTGACTATCACTCTAACCTTAGAATCGCTCACCACGAGTGCAATACCGCGTTTTAGTTAAGTCTGTAGTTAAGATTGTAGTCAAGCTTTAGCCTACGCATGTCAATGTAACGCTCCCAGTCAATTCTGGATTAATGGATTACCTTTGTTCGTGTAATTTATACCGTGGTTGTTTATTTTCCATTCTGTATCTTCATTCAATTCCATCCTTCGATTGTTTTGGTAATTTTTTACTTAGGGTGTCCCTCCTAGCGGGATTGCGATCCCTTTTGGGCCTCCCTTTGTAGCCAATGTGTTTTCCTCGTTGGTTTATTATTGTGTGAAAATTGGTTACAATAAAAAAATACTTGACAAAAAAAGATAATATTAACAATGTCAACCAATTTGATAAATTTTCTTTAAGAAAGTCTAATGTGTAGGGCTTTTGTTTTAATTGCATTTCGTCCATAGGGATAATTGCTGGTATTTTGAAATTATTGTTCTTCTAAGTTTGAAGCTTAAGTTGATTACGGAAATTAGTGTAACAATTTTGTAATAATTTTTTCAGGGTAACGGCAACATCGCTTGTTTGTAAAACATCAGCATTTTCTTCCCACAATTCCACACATTTCCTGTCGTCATGGTTGTCGTCCGTTGTCGATCGTGGCCCTGTCAACGTCAGCATAGATGGCGCTGTGCTCAATGTCAACAATTCTATGTTTGTTTATGTTGATGATCCTGTTGTTACAAATGTATTCCCACGAGTTAGCTTTTTAAGGTGAGAGTCCTTTTAACTGACAGCATTACATTCTAATTTGCGTTATATTGACGTGCATTATAAGTAAGTAAGTAAGAATGGAATCTTTTATTGGCTACCGTTGATACGCTGATTGTTTAGATCTTCAAACCAGTAACAGAGGTGACAAAGTTTCTTTGCAAGCTTGTACAAGAAGACGTTTAGAGCACTTTTTATGTACCTCACATACCGTTGGTCCTGCAATGATATGTAAGTGTTTTGTTTCTTATTTCTATGGCGCCTTGTGATAAGAGCCTCTCAAAGGTGCTGAGCATAGCTGCCTACATGGTGCCTTGTGTCTGCACATCATCTTAGCTTTCCCTTGTCTCATTTTACTGTTATATGTGTTTATTTTAGATATGTTATGTTGTTTTTGTTAATTTTATTTTATTTATTTTTGTTAATTTTATTTTATGCTATATTTGTTAATTTTATGTTATAAATGTTATATTTGTTAATTTTATGTTATGTTTTATTTGTTAATTTATGTTATGTTATATTTGTTAATTTTATGTTATGTTGTATTTGTTAATTTTATATTATGTTTGTTAATTTTACATTATGTTATATTTGTTAATTTTCGAACAGTGGTGGAATTCCAATAACAGTAACAGGCAGCAATTTACATGTTACTCAATTGCCAACCCTTCTTGTCCAGAGAACATCTGATGCTCATATTTTTTCTTCGGTTAGTTTATTATATTCATTAATCATAAAATTTATTACATGTATAGCTAAAAATGAAGATTATGAGCACTTGAAAATAGCAACAATAATAACAACAATAATAATATAGTATATTATAAATATGCTATTATTATTATAATACTAGATGTTTTCTCATCCTAAGACGGTGAAAGTAACTTCGATGAGGATATCAGCTATGCGACCCATGGACTATGTATGAAAGAGTAGCCTATAGTGAAGCTACCTACTCAAATTAAATGAGTCTAGTTCTTAACATAAACATATACTGGTAGGATTTTAGCAGCGCCACCTACCGAAATTAAATGAGTCTGATTAGTGTTACTTAGAAAGTTGACTTCAGGACATACTTAACTCCTTCTATTATATTATTAATTATATTGTTATAATGATAATCATATAATAATAATAATAATGTAATACAAATAATGATAGTATTTTATTGTTCTTATCATGAATGAGGAAGAGCTGTTCTGTTAAGAGGCTACTGTAGGTATGAATTGTTAATGACTTCCTTTTCTCATCCTTTGTTTATTATGTTGGATGGCCATTCCTCCAATCCACTTCACCACTTGATCTGCCCAACCACAGTCTACATTCAATGTACTCTTTTCATAGCTGAGTTTGCTAGGGAGTATTAGGTATCTTTCTGTCTTGATAGGGAGTTGAACCCCAGCCTCTCAGTTGACAGTTCAGCGCACTGACCATGAGACTACTTTAAAAAATTTTTTATATTAAAAGCCTTACTTTATACCAGCATTGGCTCTAATGTAGGCTTTTTAAAATAAAATTTCGTATGGAGAAGCATTTTCTTAAAGAACCGTTCATATCGGTTAGTTTTGTGAGAAGCGTCTTTTGAGAGGTGTTGAGAGGGCATTTTATAAATATCCAGATGCATGCAATGCATACAGATACTGACACTCAGGTAATATGCTTGATGCTTGTGTATTGTAGCGCTGTTATTCGAACCAAAATGGCTCAGTGATGACCTGTCAAAGTCCAAACATAACACAATCAGACGAAGTCGATCCGCTTGATCGATCACTTGTGACGAGGCTCTACTTCGACATGGATGGACTGAAGAAGTTGCTTCTCTTCGAAGAAACGCATCCGCAGCTCAGCCGCTTCCAGTATTTTGTCGATCCGGTTCTTGAGCATTTTCCAGGACATGGACATATCCGACAATTCTATGATGATGAAAACTACCTTGACCTTCAGGTAGGCATTTTAGGAATTCTAGTATTTACTCAGTTATTCAGTTAAGTTACCATAGGCAGTCAAGAACATATATACCACAGGTATGTTTCCAGGTCAATATCCTGTTATTCGTAATTTAGATATTCAATTCATGCAGATATTCAAGTAAGCTAAGATAACATGACTAAGTTCATGGTTTGTGTGCTGATCTTACATCTTTTTTGTTTCCTTTGATTTAGGGAAGGTTTTTGGACCTAGCCGCAGCTGAGACTGACTACAGAGTGACAATAGGTGGCACAGACTGCTATGTCACACAGCTCACATCAACCATGCTACTCTGCCGTCCAAAGAAGCCAGAAGCCATGAGCCAGGTTGAGCCATACAAGGTGGTGCAGGTAAGCAAGAATGCTTTTGTCAGATGCCATAGAATGAGGGAAATAAAGCTCCCATGTCCATAGTGGAATCACTCTTTTCCCCTACTCTTAGGTCCCAAAGTTAGAAGGCCAGTGCTTCCTAGAACTTGCTGTTTATTTATGAGATTATGCTGTTAAATTATGCTGCTTAGTGACAGAGACAACTTACCAAGAGTTGTTATACAGAGTCCATTTAACAGCTTTGAACCTACAGACCAAATATTCTGCGAACTAGACCACTATATGCCACTGCAGAACAATATACCTAGGACTTCCAAAACATTTGTAATTAGATGAGATTTGAAGCAGTTTTCTTTGCTAAGAATATTTATGTTGTCTATTTTAACATATAACTCAAGGATGTGATTAAATGCTTGAAGTTCTTGTAATGTGATGCAATGTAAATTAAAGAATATCATGCAGTAATAATTGCATGCCTTTGTCAACAGTAGTCCTTTGACAGATGATTTCTGGTTGAAGGATCATCTGGCTTACCTATACAGCAGGACAAACCATTCTTTTAGTGTATGTGGCGTAATGTAAACAGACATTTATATAGCGCCACTTCAGTGAACCACTCAGCGGCACTTCTGTCATAGAAATACTATGACTAGTTGGCATGCCACTGATGGCAGTTGAATAGGTTAAGTAATCCAGTTCAACAGCTGTACTATAAGTACATTCATGCATACATATATGACAGGCAAAAAGTGAAGGTAGTACAGTTGTATACAGCTCTAGAGAACTCCTCAGAAGCAAGGTCATGTGGTAAAAAGATCATTTGACGGAGGCACAAACATGACAACAACAGTCTAATTACAGGACACCTTGTTTACGCGCTTCAACAGAAACTCCCTGGAAGCGTAGACTATAAAGGTTAAAAGGTGTCGGTAACACTTGTGTACATGCAGGTATAGAAATTCCTCAAATGTCAAAGGAGCATTTGTTTTAAGAGCAAACATGACTACAGCAATCATTATATATATATTATATAGGTATATTATATATATATATATTTATATATAAATATTATAAGCTTTATTTTACCATTACTGAGCAGCAACAAAATGACATAACACCTTGAAAGCGCACCACTTGTACTTAAATTCTATCTTACATGGAAAACCTGGATTTCTGTTTTCCAGGTGCATGTTGGGAATTTGGTTTTTCCAATTGGATCACTGCAGTATGCGAGACGCCATGAAAACCTGATGGCTATGGTCACGGTTGTACCTGTTGTTAGCGCCATCTGCCTGTTGTGTCTCATTGTCTTAATCATTTGGGCGTGTAGAGTGTGTAGAGGTCATGCAAAGGCCAAAGACCCTGTCAGCTTCATCCATGTTTCGGACACAAGAGTGAGCAGAATACCAATCGATATGGGTCTGGAACATCTCGAATACCGTAAGTTCTGGCTTCTCAGATCTTGTTAATTGGCCCCTGATGGTAACATTAGCTTGGAACTGTCTTCCCCAGTCTCATCGCCTTGTGTTACTAACCCTCTCACCTTCACAGTTCCAGATGTTAAGACTTTCTTGTTTGCCGATGCAGGCATTGACACAGATCAAGAGCGCTGCTGATTCCTGAGTGGTGCTATATAGATGTTCGGTTACAATTTCAATTGTTAATTGGTGATGCTGACATGCAGTCGAGTAACACTTGGATAACAGAAGTTGTGTCAGAGCCATGTGATAATGAAATGTGTTTGATTGAATTACGCTGAAAATCTCAGAATATTCTTATATAGTCTACTTTTCCTTATATGCATCTACAACATCCTGTTGACCTCATTTTACAGAAAATAGAAATGTGCACATAACAAACATGCAGTAAATTATTTTGTAATTTTTGTAGAGTATAAATGGAAGACATTTGACTCTTTCAAAGGATATTTAAGGTGCATCTGATCCATGCTTGCCTTTAAAACTGTCTCCATCAATGCTACCTCCTTTGTCCACTCCAGACTTGATGATTGCATTCCATTTTTCTCAATCTTAAATCCACCTAAATTAAACCTCTGAAACTCATCCAAATCTCGCTTGCCTGAGCTGTTGCCAACTATCACCATAATTATCACTCCCATCCTCAAATCACTACATTAGCTGAAAATCCTGAAATGCATCCAATTCAAAGTTCTATCGCTAGCCTACAGCACCGTACAATACTCCCAACTCAAGTATCCCATGAGCTGTTTACCATCCATTCACCCAGCTCCACTCGATCATCCTCCTATCTCACTCTTTCACGATCCCCAATCACTTCTTATTCTCCAATCAATCCATATACCAGACCATCTCGACTCTAGAATGATCTACCTCCTGAATTTTAAAAATTGCCAGATCCTCCACCAGTATCGCCACTCACTAACTATCATGTGCCTCACACTCCTCCATCCATCACTCGTTAGATTATCCACTCCAAGCTGAAGTCTTTAAGAATTCCTACCCTGATTTATTCTGCTCTCCACCTTCCAATTGTTCTTGTCCTAGACGAAACCTCCTTTTCTCCATGGTCTTCTGGTGACCGGACTTGGTTCTTCACTTGGTATCACTGGACAACCCCTCTGACATGACGCAGCCTTCATGAATACGTTGGTATATCCTGTGCTTAGCTTTTAAGTAGCGCTCTAGTAGTTCACTTACGATTACTGTGGTTTCTTAGCTAAGACTATATCATGCACCAAGAGTCTACACTCTACAGTGATGTTAAGCTGCCTCCATTTTAATTCTAAATCACTCTATAAATAGCCAGATTCATACATTACATTACAGTGCATCTGTGTTGTTGTTGTTGCAGGTCAGCTGGAGCTGCCAATCTTTGACGCTGAGGCCTGGAACATTTTGATGGAGTCCAACATGTATATTGCAAAGAATGAGTTGGTGTTACTCGACATAATTGGCCAGGGTAGGTTTCCCCTGCATGCAGCACACAGGACCCTTGTTACGGGAGCACCTCTGACGAGCTTCACTTGAATTGGCGCTATTTAAATTATTCAAATTACAATTGGACTTATAACACACATAATTGTGACACGAATTCTGTATAAAAAGTCAGGATCATTCGGATGAATGTTGTTTGAGAATGCATATCTGTTGTATTTGTCTTTTGGAGCAGCGAACAAGGCATTAAGAGGGAATCTTTTGAGCCTAACAGTAGTGCATGGCTTAGGTTCATATAAGCTGAAAATGTATGCTGGAGTGCAAACATTTTGTCAGGTAAATGTCCTTTTTAAGTTATCTGAAGTCACACCTTTTCAACCAGTGCTTCTAATTGATCAAGGATTCCAAATATAAGTTTTCATGAGAACAGGGTTACACCATAATGTGGTTCTTAATGTCAGTTCTTGCATTATACTGTCCTGCATGGTTGAACTGTGAATAATAATTCATATTTTGGGATTTATGGGGAAAGAATGCCAGCTGACTGGATTGATAATTTGTGCAGCTAAACATGGCCAGAGCATGAAACTGAATCAGGCAAACGTGCGATCATGGAGAAGAATGCCAGCTGAGTGGATTCTCAACAAGGGCAAGATTTTGAGGAAAGATGACCAAGGGAAAACAGAGCTCATGTTGGATAGATGGAATTAGCAAATGATCATTTTTAAAGTCCTGTCTCATATTTAGTTTAAGACTCAGACTAAATATGAGACAGGACTTTAAAAATGATCAAAACAATTGAAGATCATTGATTTGCATCAATCACTGATAAATGGCTGACCACAGGAAGTTATGATGATGATGTGATGATGATGCTGAAGATGATGATGATGATTTGTATAGATTTTTGAGGATCTGTTGTTTCTATGTGCTTCAATTTTCGATGTAGGTCACTTTGGATGCGTCTATCGAGGCCTCGTCTGTTCTGAGGAGGACAAGGAAGAAGCGGAAGTCGCAGTAAAGACTCTGAAACCACTTATAGGTATAATCTCTTTCAAGGCTATTGTTTGCACACAGTAGACTGATACAGTGGTGTCTGAACTTCTATACAGGAACTTTTTAAAGAAACCTCTCAAAGGTGTTGAGGCCACCTGGCAGATCTAAGAAGGTGCATCTTAAGATGAAGCATACTGAGGCATAATGGATAAATGTCAACGACTTGGAGGATTTGACGTTTTTGTAATTGTTTTTCTCATTATGGTGTACAACACGCTTCATCCCCACTTCAGATCTTGGCTCAATCCCTGGACTGATCGACATCCATATCCCTGGATTAACTGGGAGCTTCTTGAGAGCCTGGGATCTGGTGTATAGGGTTTTTGCTTTTATACTAACTTCTAACAATGATAGCGACTGTTTAGAGCCACTCCAAAGTGCTGTTGTACCTGGCAGAAAAAGGTGTGACTTAAGATAAAGGTAAAAAGAATGTTCACCTGGATCAGGACTTTGCAGCGCACACACCATTTCAGCTTATCTGAAGTCGAACCTTGTGCTTATCTGAGGCTCTACATATTATGCTATCTTAATGTCTGGTTGCTTTATGGTTTAAGAAGGGTCATTACTTGGTATTTATTCCATGTCTGTATCCAAATTAGTCCTCAGAAGTATGGTCTTGGTGTTAAAGGATCATGATTACAGTAATCCAACACCTGGAAAACCTCTGCTTGTGGGTTTGTGGCTTAATAGCGATTGTTCAAATGCACATGATGCTTTTGAGTTCATAGTCCCGATGTGAAAGAAGCAAATTGGAGTCTGATACATTTTTTGAGTTGGTTGCATTGTGTGACCAGAGCAGCCTTCCAGTTTCCATATCTCATGATGCTTTAAGATTATCTATTTTAATTTATGCTACTTAACCAAGCCATAACATTAGATAATGTATGGTATAAATATTGTATTTCTGTATAAAGCTGCCACTTAAGCACTTAACTGTAATAAGGTTGTCTTATAGAATGAGATCATGTTTAAATTGTGAATTGGAATGAAATCTGGTATTCATGTGCCTGATTGTGTTGAATCAGCGTTAAAATTATGGACGTTGAAAGGAGGTTCTAGTCAATCATGGCCTCTGATGTTAAACATGGTTTGACCATCAATCTACACCAACTATTTGCCGATGATGTGCAAGCCTACATCCACACCCATTCAGCCGATGCGGTGGCTACTGTGAGTCAGATGTGTCTGACTATGGATGTCCTCTCTTCTTGGATGGCCTCCAATCGGCTACTCTTAAATCCCTCTAAAACACAGCTCATTTGGCTGGGTAGCCGTAGACAACTGCAGGGTATCGACTTTCCTCAACTTACCCTGCTCTTTCCTCACATAACCTTTTCCCTCACAGTTCATGATCTGGGACTTTCTCTTGACTCCGAGCTTACTTTATCTCAACATGTGAACTCAATTGCACGGAGTTGTTATTATCAGCTTCGTCAGCTTCGAGTGGTCTCTCGCTCTCTCTCTCATGATGCAGTTGTGGTCCTTGTTCATGCCTTTGTTACTAGTCAAATTGACCACTGTTCCTCACTACTTGCTGGCCTTCCCCTTGGTCTTTTGGGGCGACTAGATCGAGTTCTACGCTCGGCTGCTCGGCTTATTGGACGGCTTCCTAAGTACTCTCCTGTCTCTGCATACATGCGTGATGTGTTGCATTGGCTGCCTGTGTCTCAGCGGATCTCATATCGCATTGCTGCTCTGGTTTCTCGTTGTGTTCTTGACTGCGCTCCATCTTACTTGTGTGATCTTTGCCGCCAAGTGTCTGATGTTCCAGCGCGTCGGGTGCTTCGCTCTGCGACGAGGGGTGAGTTCCTTGTTCCACGGGCTCGCTTGGCTATTAGGCAGCGCCGTGCTTTCTCGGTTGTTGGCCCTTCCATCTGGAATGACCTACCACTTAAGCTTCGGTTTTTACTTGTAAGCCATCTGACAGGGTTCTACAAGTCCCTCAAGTCTTTTTCTTTAGTCGTGGCTGGGCCGGGAGCGCTCCTGAGTAGTTTCTTGAAGGGGCGCTATATAAATGCTCTGAATGAATGAATGAATGAATGAATGAATGAATGTCGATTACAAAATGAGAGGCCTGTGATTAAGACCCAAGTCACAGAGG
The DNA here is from genome assembly GCA_020284085.1 of Aporrectodea caliginosa. Classification (NCBI taxonomy): domain Eukaryota; kingdom Metazoa; phylum Annelida; class Clitellata; order Crassiclitellata; family Lumbricidae; genus Aporrectodea; species Aporrectodea caliginosa. The sequence continues at coordinate 532,946 of JACEVL010000213.1, forward strand.
TGCAGAGCAGATTAGAGCTGTACCGATATCGCTTTTTGCCGATTATGCCGATACCGCGTATTGCCGATTTTTAAATTGCCGATACCGATACCGCGTATAGCCGATTATTAAGCTGCCAATACCCAATTTATGAGACCAAATATTTCATTATTTTCTTAGTCAAAATGTTCGGTTCCGAAACATAAACCAGTAATCTATCGTCACAACTATAAGGGTGGACGTTTAAATTAAGTTGGGAAGTTGTTAACGATATGTTTTAATGCGTAAATAATAAGGGACGTAAAACGATAGATAAAAGTCGATGAAAAACTTGGAATATACAATAATTAAAGTAAAATTAGTTAATTATAACACAATTTTGACATCGGCACCGATTAACCGATTATTTCTGCCGATACCCGATTATACCGATTGTTCTAATAATCGGCCCGATTACGCGTATGGCCGTTAAATCGGTACAGCTCTAGAGCAGATGCAATAGTACCTTGGCTCCTATGCCACTTTGGTTAAAACATTTCCTGATCTGATAATTTCTTTTCCAGAAGATTCATCTCTGAGTTCATTGGAAGCGCGAAAGTTCTTGGACGAGGCGTTACGCATGAGAGAGTTTGACCACCAACATATCCTTGGACTGATTGGAATATCACTGGACCAAGAGGATATGCCACTTGTCGTATTGCCGTTCATGAAGCATGGCGATCTGTTGTCGTTTCTTCGCTGTGAAGACAACGTAAGAGTTCAAATAAAAGCAGAGCTGCAGTGATTAGCATTTGTTTATATTTGGCCGAATATGAATATTGAATAATTGGCCTCACTATTTGGCCGAATGAGAATATGAATACGAATAGTAGGTGATGACAGAGCAGGGCACAAGTAAAAGCTAGACACAAGTAGGCCTATATGTAGTTTAAGAAATGTTTAATTTAACTCACGATCCGTACAGTAGTTGAGCTTTGTACTGCCTTCAATTCTGAATTTCTTTACGTGACATTAAATAAGAAAGCAATTGTCCTTTCTTACTGAAAGTTATGCAAGTTTACTTGCAGAAAGACTAAACGTTCCAAATTTTTTCAGTTGGACTTTCCACTATTTATATTCAGTTTAAAAACCTATTCAGCCGAATACGGATAAACTTTGGAGTATTATTCGGTCCGAAGGGAATCGAATACGAAAAGTCGGTACAGCTCTAATAAAAATACACCTGAACTATTACTGTATTTAGAAATTTATATAGCGCTATCTCAAGAAGAAACTAATCAGAGGTTCTCTGTGCTAGCCTATGTGATGTTAAATGTCGCTAAGACCAGTAAACAAAAGTTGAAACATCTTTGAAACATGCTTTCTTATGATGCAGTTTAACCCAGTTCCATCAAAATTGCCTCATTAGATGCAATACGGTCAAGTACATGGACTCTAAATTTTTCTTCAGCTTTGGTAATAAGAATAATTTAAAATAATCCCAAATTATAAATAAAACTGTGTGTGGAATTTTTGCTCTTCTGGTAATTGACAAAATTTAGCCACTTGACAAAAACTTTAAAAAAAAATATCTTGATAACAATTTAGCCACTGCAGATGATTTTCATATCCCCCAAAATCTTTAGAGGGGGTCCATAGTGTAGTGGAGAGCAGTATTGTATTGTATTGTATTGTATTTGGCTATTTATAAAGCGCTTCTCACAGCAAAACCTTTCAGAAGCGCTAATTTAACTGTATACGGCAGCCATGCAAAGCGCCCATCACGTCCTACAACTAATTTTACAAAGCGCCATCTCGCAAATGATAGGCTGAGTGGACCTTTGGGAGGGTGCGAAGCGATCTAGTAGGTAGCGAGATCACTTCGTACCCTCCCAAAGGTCCACTCAGCCTATCATTAGTAGATGGCGCTTTGGTAAAATTAGTTGTAGGACGTGATGGGCTCCTTGCATGGCTGCCGTATCTAACTCCTGAATTCAACTCCTGTAATAACATGTGATCAGCCGTTCATACTGATTTGTTATCATCCTGTTGTGTCAGTTTGAAATTAAACGAAGATTATTATTAATATTATTTTCATTATATCTCAGGTATAATAATAATAGTAATATTAATAATTATAATAATAGTAATAAATTACTAATAGTAATAATGATAATAATATTTATTCATACAGAATCCTACAGTGAAGGACCTGATGGAGTTTTGCATCCAGATTGCGGATGGTATGACATATCTCGCAAGCCTCAAGTTTGTTCATCGAGACTTGGCAGCAAGAAACTGCATGTGAGTACGGAGTTTTGTGTAATTCCATTCTAGTCTATTCTAATCTACTCTTGTCTTATCTGATTCAATCCTTTCCATTATATTCTATTCTAATCCCTACTTACTTACCAAGCTGAGGCTGACTTTGGTTTCTTTAGTCCTCTGGATCTTGACTGGACTTCTACAACACACTAGAATGTGTTGTTTACTACGGTTTTACTTTACTTATAATTAATGCAATAACTCATTGTGATTTAATTTAATGTAATTGAACATTTATATAGCTCCCCTTCAAGGTATCTACTCAGAGGCTCACTCTGCACTAGCCTTTATGATGGTATTTATGAACGAATATATTGTGATGAAGTCACTGTGGAAGTCATTTGACGAGACTATGAGAATCTACTCCATTATCTAATCAAATCTTATCTATTTAGATCTATTCTGTTGTAATCTACCTGATTATTATCCGATTGAATCGTATTTTATTCAATTGTTTATAATTTATATGTCATTCCAGTCTGTATCACATCTCATTTCTTTCATGTATTCTGTTGTGATCTTCTGAGCGTAATGTAATTGAATGTAACCTGTTTTGTATTGTGTTTTTATTTGCAGGTTGGATGATAGCATGCAAGTCAAGGTTGCGGACTTTGGTCTGTCAAGGGACATCTATGAACGGGACTATTACAGCAGTGACAATCGCAAGACAAAACTTCCAGTGAAATGGATGGCCCTGGAAAGCCTGGAAAAAGGAATTTACAACACAAAAACTGATGTGGTAAGAGACAGAAACCTGTGCAGTCATCAAAATGTTTGGACTATAGACGGAAAATGTGTTAGCAGTTATCATTATGGCTTTCAGTCAGACTCAAGCAGGGTCATCATTTCATCTGATCAGTCACACAGACACTTCTGTCATGCTGTTGTTGTTATAGTAGTAAAAGTAAAATTGTTATGCATACCAGAAACTGTAAATGACGTAATAGTTATCCTCATGATGTAATTTAATTGAACATTTATATAGCACCCCTTCAAGATATCTAATCAGAGGTGCTGTCTACGCTAGTCTAAATGATGTTAAATGTCATAACAAATGAATATAATTATTACATCAGTTAGCTAAACATGCACAGTAAGCTGAAAGAGTCACCAATGTAGGTCCACGCACACATGAGGAACCAACCAACGGATTCCCGTCGACAGCTGACAAACAAACGGCTTGGATGTTTAGATTCTCTGGACCAAGTTGCATCATAATGTTTGAAACACTATGAAAAGAGTTTGTTATCGAAAAGTTGTCAAGTCAGAGGTTGTGCAGAAGTTCTGTGGGTAATGAAGGTAACCCAGTTGCCAGAAGAAGGCAGAAAATTGGACAGGTGAGAGCTAGATTTCTGGGAGGATTGAGTCCAATTGAAACTCAACAGAGTAATCTATAGAGACTTGGAAATGACGCCTTTGGAAGAAATGCCAATCTGGAAAAGATCAATTTTTAATTATGATCTGATGGCTAAAACAGAACAGTTGGAGAGAACTTGAGCTGGACGAGAACTCGTGTTCTTGAGCCAGAAATAGGAAAGGTTCATAAGCCAAGAACTTACATGATCCTGTTATGTCTCAGGCTTCTGACAAGTTTCTTTAGGCTCATGTAAACAAGTATGTTATCATTATCTTTCAAAGTGGTTTGGTGGAAAACAACATTAAATCTGATGCTGTAATTATAGATTTGTACAATAATTAAATTTAATTGTTATTCCAGTGGTCTTATGGTGTTGTTCTATGGGAGATGATGACAAGGGGAGTCTGCCCTTACCCTGAAGTCGACAACTGGGATGTCATAAAGTTTCTGAACAGCGGTCGACGACTTCCCCAGCCATCATATTGCCCTGATTCTCTGTAAGTAGCCTGTTCTCTTAACTACTTTTAACTTCCAATATTCATTTTTAGAGTCACAAATTGTTTTCTTGCCTTCGTTAATTGCTCTTAACACTTTGACCGCTGAACATTCTATGTAAATGTATGAAATAAGGGACGTGTTAACACGTCCCTAGCGGCCAACGTGTTAAACTCTGTAAGTGGCAAGTTGTCTGTCTTCCATAACTGCCCCGATCTCTGTAAGTGGTAAGTTTGAAAGATGACATGCTAGCATAAGTTTTAAATGGTTCAGGAGACATTTGGTCTGTGAGACACTGGAAATAAATGCTTCATAGGAAATCTTTTCTTGCTTCCTTTTAACTGCTATGAGAGTGTCCATGACACAATATTATCATCCTAACTTAGCCACAAAGTGCACAGGTACTGCTCTGCAAATTTAACCTAAGTTTCCTGCTGGTTTCTTTAATAATAAATTATATTGAAGGCCTCTAGTGACTTTGTTTGGCACTTATTCAAAGAACCTCTCCCACTGCACTATCTCCTTTCCTGTGGTAATCTTATAAGCTTAATTAAGTTTTATAAGCTCTCTTTCTTTCCATAGTGAGTGGGAAATGTTCTTACCTTCTTAAACTGCTGTTATTCTGTAGAAGAGATACATAGTTTTATCTTTCTTACATGCCCATTAATCATGGTAAGTGTCTCTGACCATGTAAAACTGCCAGTGTTGCAATTACCCAGATTCCCAATTCAGTAAGTGGCAAGTTTTCATCCCTTCTTAAGCAGCCGTTATTCTATGTAAGTAGCAAGTTGTATTACCTAAATAAGCAGAGGATACAGAAGACTTTATTTCTTTTCTTTTTAGGTATCAAACCATGCTGTCGTGCTGGCATCCTGTTGCCAGTTTACGACCTTCATTCGACACCCTCATGACAGTTGTCAAGGATGTCATTGCAGCTTTGGAAAGCGTCAGCGAGCATGTCAGTCTCGATGTTACCTATGTCAATGTGCCTGAAGCAGTGGACTATCTCAATGCAAATGTGGACTTGGATTTAGATCATGGGCAGAGAATGGTGACTCTTTCCAGTCAAATGACAGCAGTCTGACTTGTGTGTGTGAAATGGCAGCATTGTCTTGAACATCTTTATCAAGTTTCTTGTGTTCCAAAATCATGTGGCAGCAGAACCGAGGCAGAACCGAGGGAATCAAGAGCTTGATGCTCGCAGTGCAAGACAGTGGAGAGCGTGGAAGGAAACAATTGAACGTGCAGGCGATGGACAGGTGTTCACCTCATCGACAGGAACGATGATGATAATGATGGATAAACATTGAAGATTCTGAATATGGCATCATCAACTGCCAAATGTAGATAAGCTTCCGGTGTGTGGTTTCTTAATGCCTGTGGCATGCTTCCAGACAGCACTCTGATTTACATGCTGTGGCTCTAAGCCAACTATATAGACAAATGTGTTATTCTTCAACTTCATCTGATCTAGCAAAGAATGTGTTTTGAAAGGTTTCAAAAGTGTGCTACATAAATGTAGAGCAGAACTGAACTGTGTAGATGGACTGTGATGGCTTTTCTGAAGGTTTGGAGTTTAACAGCCCAATTCAGTGTCCTCCTCTGTCGAATGTCAATCAGATGTAATGTAATGCAATAGAACAGAACACTTGTATAGCACATCTTATGAGCCTCTCAGAGCCACTCTGTGTATACAGCTATCATCAGTCAGATGGAAAACGGAGTGTCTTTAATGTTCGAGAAAATGCAATGCAGTCTGCAATAAGCTAAAGACTCCTCTGTTTTTACTCGCTTGTCCACTGTAGCCGACTTATGGTTTACCTGGTCTGCAAGATTTTGACCAGGGGGCTTCTCCAGCAGACTTCAAGTTTTGACTAGGTTTCGCTTGAAGCTACCACTGATTGATGCTCTGGGTATTATGATGACAGTGCCATAAAGTCATCAGTTTAAATTAGATCAGTAGTGGATTGCTAATCTAATATGCTGCGAGTGATATGATATATTGATATAATCCTGTGTTGCTCAACATTTCACGGTTGTTCAGCTTATGCCATTTTCAAGCAGTTAAAAGTAAAAAAGGCACTCGTTTTCACTTCCCTACTCGGAAGTTTGACCCCAAGTTTGAAGGATTTTCGACTAAGGCTCAAATGTAATTGCAGCAGCAGAATATGGCTAGTTGGTGCTAATTTAGTGACCCCAAAAGGGTAAGGCATTGAATGCGATATTCGACAGAGTCACCTATCCATGTACTAAGGCAGCTCATCATTGCTTAATTTGTCTGTGTTGTTTCAACAGTTGATTTAACTGACGTCATTTTAACATGTGCCAGTTGTGAGCAGGAGAAGATGGATGTTTGTTCTTTGAGAGGCAGTTGACCGTGTGTTTGACTTTAACATGTGGCAACATGTTGAAAGAAGTGTGCTTTTTAATATGTAACAGTTTGAAGCAGAAGTTAATAGAAGTTTGCTGTTCAAATTATAGCACTTCGAAACAGGAGTTGAAAGTAGCTTGTGTTTACCAAGGTGCCTTTTTGTTAATTTCGAAACACCAAAAGGTATTTAGGGCTCGGACACGTTCACATTGTGCCAAGTCCTGCCAGGTCCATTTTATATGACATGTTTGTTGTTGGAAATGGAAATGACAATGTACACTTGTGTTACAACCACTGGTCATGTATTTAATGCATACAGGTTGTCTCACAGATCTCACATTGCCTTTGCAAAAGAACAGTGGTTCAGTTTCTAGTTTATAGAATTAAATCCAAAATGTTTACAAAGAACATGGCTTGGTTGTACTGAACAGTCATGTAGGTTTACCCTCAGCAAAGGTATTTGTATTGAGCGGCCAGTATTTCTCCATAATTGATCTGCTTTTTTAAGGTTGTACATAATTTGCATTATTTTTATTCAAGTGTACACCATTGGTAGCAGTTTTTTTATTGCTATTAGCAGTTTTTTGTATTTTGCCATTAGCACTATGTATGGTCATATTAGCAGTTTTGTATGGTATGATGTTCCTTCAGCAGGTTCTGTACGTTGCTCTAAGCAATTAGAAGTGTGTGTTGTTGTGAAACTGTTTCTGTCCATATTTGCGGTCTTCATTATTGTTGTACAGTGCCACTATACAGTACTATAGCAGTTTTTCATCTGACAATTGAAAGTTCTGTTTTAATTTTCTGAAATTAGCTGTTATTGATGGCTAACTATCTCTCCCTATTTTATAGTCACTCATAAAACAAACCTCTGCTAAAAGAAAACACTGCAGTGGGTAAAAGCATAGTCACACACGAGTCACAACTGTTTAAACATTTGACCTCGTCTTGTCGATAACTATCCTACTGAGTCGATATTGTACTCTGAAATTAAACTTCTTTCAGTCTATTTGTAGATCATGATGTTTCTGTAGTCCAACTTCATTGTGCACTTCTGTATTGGGTACATTTATCTTAAATTGCTGTAAGAGGGCATTAACAACTTTCAATTGTATTGTTGACAATACGACTGATATAGAAACTACTCAGAAGCACATAATAAGCGGCAGAGGTGACAAACGTAAGAAACTCCTCAGAATCGTAGCACCGTAATCTTTTTTGCCAATGCACAGACAGCCACAGCAATCCAATGACTTGACATAGGTCTTAGTCTCAAGATGCCTTGAATTTACATGATGTGTTTTGTGTGGGATTGCAGTCAGAATGACCTACAGCCAGACTGTAAGAAGATCTCTTGAATAATGTGGTCATGTGGCATATTTAGAAATTCATGGATGAGGCAATTCTGCAGTGGGTTATGATATGTATATATCTGACTATCTATATATACACTGTGTCCCGATGAAAAGTGGACCCCTAGAAAAAGTGTCATAACTCGGTCAACATTTTTAACATTTGCCTGAAATTTTAAATACAACAACAGTAGCCATATCACCACCAAATCCTAACGCCGTTTGGAAATGTTTTTGCTGGAGTTTATGGGCAGATGCAGCACTGAAAAAAGGAAGTTTCCAACATACAAGAGCCACAAGAAGGTGAAGTTCAGCTACACCTGGTGTTCAAAATGTCCTCCTTGTTCACGGACACACGATTATAGACGTAGAAGCCACTGTTTGATGGCCCAGGCGATGATCAGTATTGATCACGTGGTCAAACAACTGCCACTCTTGAGGAGACGTTCAGCAGGCACCTGTTTCTTGCACGTTCCAGCCGCCGCATAAATGCGATCCCGCATTCGTGACGTCGATCACCTGATCTCGTCTGATTGAAGAGTTACAATTGTTTGACCACGTGATCTGAGACCGGGCCATCAAACAGTGGCGTCCACGTCTATGGTCGCGTGTCCGTGAACAAGGAGGACATTTTGATGTAGTCTAGCTGAACTTCACCTTCTTGTGGCTCTTGTATGTTGGAAACTTCCTTTTTTCATGTACCTCAAACGTTCATAAAAGTGACAAATTCGTCAACATTTCCAAACGGCGTTAGGATTTGGTGGTGATATGGCTACTGTTTCCGTTTTTAAAATTTCAGTCAAATGCTAAAAGTTTTGACCGAGTTATGACACATTTTCTAGGGGTCCACTTTTCATCGGGACACAGTGTAGTGCCTTTTAAGGATCTCACAAAGGTGTAGAAATGGTGGGTGGAAGGGGTTTTTGCTGGAGTTTATGGGCAAGGCTTTAAAGTGTGTGCGTGTGTGTAGGTGTGTGCGTGTTTGTGTATTTGGTAACTTGCTTAGGAGCTTTTCAGCTTATTTCATTACATAAAATATGCATGAAGTGGCCAGCTGGCAAAAAAGGCAGATTCTGTAGCAGATAAATGTGTTTAGAAAATGGCAGACTGCCCTCTATTATGCAGAATGTGCCACAGATGTAGTCTGCTGCCAGACAGGTTATGCCTGTGAGCAATCTAACCACATTACTTTTCAAAACATGGTTTGTAGAGTGACACAGAACCCGAGCAGCTGAGGTATTGGCTTTGACACACCCCATCACGATGACCATAGAGAAAAACTGTGTATGCCTTCAAACAATGGCGCTAATAATAAAAAATAATAATAATCCGGTTGACAAACGCACTGCGCTGTACAGTTACATGTTATGACAATTAAACAATTCACAAGAACACAAATGACAGAAGACATAAATCTTAACTAATAACAGCAGGGCTTTTTTAGCGTGCAGTTCTATACAAAATGTGCAGTTCTAAATGAATATGTGCAGTTGTAAAAGCATTTTTGTGCAGTTAAAAATGGCTAAAAAAGGTCATTGGGAATAATTTGCCATGGCTTTTTGAAAAAAAGTGAATGGGTTGTGCATTTCTAAAAATTCCTTTAAAAAACCCTGACTAACAGAACAGAGCCTGCAATACACGGCGCTAATAGCAGCCTACAAAGCATGTCCTCCTACGGACCTATACCTCGGTACCTCTAACTCTCTATGCCAGTGTGTTATCCAATGCGCTATCGGGCAGATCCAGGAGAAAGACTCTGGTCTCCGATGTGGTCGAAGCAAGAAGACTACTCTAAACTTTGATTTCCAGCCTCTGAGGGGCTGGAAGACACGTCTGGTCCCCGTCAGAGTAGACGGATCTTCACGCACCTAACTTTGGACTAAGCACAGCCTGGAGACTAGGCTAGTCCAAGACCACAACGGTTGGCAGATAAATGGCTACGCTCCAAAGCCCCCTCCAGAGCGTAGCACCCCACTGATGATGATGATGGTGATGATGATGATGATGATGATGATGATGATGATGATGATTGATGATGATCGAGATAACCTCAGATCAAATCCCGGACGTGTCATTTGAAATCGACGTAGATTGGTTTGTAGAACTGTGCGTACATTCGGAGGGTAGCCTATAACATCTTTTCAAGATGACCAAGTGCCTCCTAATTAATTCTAATTTCGAATACGCAGATGGTTTGTTCAGGCAGAATAGGTCACTGACTGGTCATAACTACTGGTCAGCCGTTTTTCAGGCAGAATGGACTTTAGCATCAGGTGTCTTATGGACCCCTAATTACTTTAATTGCAATTAATAGCCCTCTTGGTCTTCAGTGGGAATTGATGCATTGCGTGTATTTGACACGTTTGCCCACCGCGTCTTGTTGCAGGCATGAATCGAGAGTCGCGAAATAAGACTTGCGACAAGATGGATGACTCAGACATTGCTTTACAGTCTGGCCTATTAACTCTCGTTCTTGTTCAATACAATAATTTTTCAGTTGAAAAAGCTGTGGAATTGTTTCCCACAAATGTGCTACAAAATGATTGATTAGTGTCCTAACGACGCCAAGTGTGGTTTGATGATCCTCTGAGACGGTCACTGTGTATACAAAGACCTTGAGCAAGCCCTCATTACAGGCTCAGCGCTGGATAATAGACTCTGGAATTCGCCTCTGTTACTGTAGTTGAGAGAGACACATCTGCAGCACTAGTAACAGCGTGTACGATCTAAAATCTCTGTTTCGGACTGGTTCTGTTGACCGTCGTCTTACGGTCTAAAGATCTTAAGCTGCCATCGATTCATGCACTGGGATTTATGGCGCAATAGAAGTTCACATATTCATTCATTCATTTCGAGCACTTGTTATAGCGCCTCTTCAAGATTTCTACTCAGAGGCGCTCCCGACTACAACGCGGACACTGAATCGGAGTTTCACGCCGAAGCGCATGAGCAATTGCGAGTGAAGGACTTGCCCAGAGTCCCTACGCGGCGGCTTGAGGTGGATTCGAACCCGCAACCTTCCGGCTGCAAGGCACCGAACATACCCCTACACCACCGCGCCCCACATATATATTTAATTGGATCAGTTTAGATTATAATTATTAGATATGCAGACCGTTCATGTTGAACTTTCTCAGTTTTATCGCCAATTAATATAGGCTAATTATTTTTTTTAAATTTATGCAAAATGAATTTACTTGATGTAACAGAAGAATCAATATTCCAACAAAACTGATGCTTTGTTATTAATCATGACATTTGTGAAGGTTTGAAAAAATGTTAACCGTTCGATGTTTGCAGAGTGTTGACAAAATAGGCTGAAAGGTGTTGACAATGTTGAATGTAGCCTAGAGGCCGGGGTGGTTTAGTAAGCAACAAATGGCCTATAAATACGGAGGGCTTTTAAGATGGTATTTTGGTCCCTTGAGAGAAAAGGCACGACGTTGCATGCATTGAGAAGGCACCTACAAAGGAGATGAAGACCAGATGCCGAATCAAAAACTCTTGCAATGCATCTATCAATCAGTCAGTCGGCCAACCGTGTCGTCTATAAAGACTCCGTTACCTTCACATCTTCTGCTTTATAACGCCCTTTATAATTGAAACGCGCTGTTACATGGATATCTGACGTAGGCCTACAGCTATAATAGATTGCAAAAAGGTGCGGCTAAAGACCGAATGAAAATGAAGTTGTAAGCTTATTTACTTAGGGCGTTTCAGTAGTCAATCTTACTAATATTAAGAGTAGAAAAGGACCAATTTCAAATCAACACTGACAGTAAATTATACTTTTAAATGTATCCAACCACCAACCACGTGCAGCAGGCTACACAAAACCAATCCTCATTCCTTAATCCTTACACTATTTCACTCGGCTATCTTGTGGACTTTCAGGTTAGGCCATTGTTATTATTGTTGTTGTTGTTGTTGCTGTTGCTGCTGTTGCTGCTGTTGCTGTTGTTGTTGTTGTTGCTGTTGCTGTTGCTGTTGCTGTTGCTGTTGCTGTTGTTGTTGTTGTTGTTGTTGTTGTTGTTGTTGTTATAAACAAACCAAATGGATACGGACTGAGAGAAAGGTGGTAGAACTGTAAGAATCAGGTCACGATCTAAAGAAATCGGAATGCAGAAAACAAATGACAAAATCCTATGAGTGTTCCGGCCACAAAAAATGTTTGGTCCTTGCACTCTACTCTTATGAACGTGTTACATATTTTCAAAACTTTCATGTGCTATATTATTAATACAGTTCATTACTACACAATATAGTTTTTTGTGGGTGCATCAGCGTCAAAATCAAAACTGGTAATAGATCCAGACAATAACGATAAGGAGTGGCAAATTGAAACATCAGTCATTGAAGAAAATGAAATAGCAATCATTGCATGAAATAGTAACAGCAATAATTGCAATAAGTAGTCGATCATAGCAACTTAGACAAACCAATAAAAAATTATAGTAATGAAATGCATTAAATACAATAGTAACAAAACTGTACAAAAATAACGGTGATTTTTGGTAAATCAACAAATATATTTCAATAAATAAAACAACCATATAGATGAACAATAGCATTAAAATACAGTAGGCTAAGTAAAATTACAACACAACAATTAAAATTGCCAAAATTACAGGCGAATAAACACAATAGATAGTACCATGGGCGTCCGCAGGGGGGCGCAAGGGGGCGCATGTGCGCCCCCCTGGATTTTGCGCATATTTGCAGAGACATTTTGATTATTTTGTATATTATTATTACAACACGATTTTCAGCGTGATTATCGGAAAACACTAAATTCTTTAGGTAGTTATTTAAAATTAACACAGAAAGCGTAAGATTAATTAGTAAGATTGTAGTATACCGACCGTTAAAATATGGTGCGCTCTACAATAATTGGGACCTATGCTATATCTTTGCTTAGGCGTATTTAAACAAATATTAACGTATAGAGTTCTCTCTTGGTAGTCTGAAAATTCATATTGTCAACCCGATACGGCGAAATGCCTTCAGTCGTATCGGCTAATTGGTATTGTATTCCTAGTGTTGTTTTAGCCGATCGCTTGCGAGATAACAGTTCCGGCTGGTGAACCTCGATCGTAGTCAGGACGTTGTAGGCCTATATATGTGTATGATATATGGACCCTTATATATATAATATATATATATAAATATATATAGCCTAATTGACACTGGCTGGAGCGCCTAAGTAATCAGTTCGGTACCTTGAAAGTTAGATGCCATTAACGGGTGCCAGACTTTTTAAACTCAGGGGGTCCATAAATGACGTCACGCACCTAGGGGGCTGGGGGTCGGAAATCTGTGACGATGTGTGACATGGGGGTAGGGACCCTGAGAAGTGTGACGTCACACCAGGTCTTTGTTATTAAATTTCGGCAATTAACAACAATCCGATTTGATTAATAACAGCACTAATTTTGAGGATTAAATTTTCATTATTTTTTAAATTATTTGAATGTATACGGGCACTATTATATAATTTTCTGATTATTTCAATATTTGAACCGTTAGATTTTAAAATATTCATGCTTTCCCTATTTGTTCCATGAAGGAGCATTTTGCTTCGCCATGGAAATTTTGATACTGGGGGAGCGAGCTTTGTGACGTCATTTTCAGAGGGGGTGTTACTTTTTGACCTTGAGGGGGGGGGGGTTAAAATCGGCCAGAATTGCGTGACGTCATTTATGGACGGCTACCCCTCTAGCTTCGGAACCAGTCCCAAGCCTGGATGAAGGAGGAATGCGAATCTATTGATCTTTGTTGTCGCACGGGTCGTTAAACTGAAATTTCTACTACTACGCTTTGTGAGTCAGTCGGACAGTATCACAGGAACGGAGAAGATGAACACTTCTGAGTAGGACAATTTCGTAGGAACTGTGAAGGTCGACTGCGTTGAGGGTCGAAAAAGCTTGGTAGGAACGGAACAGAAATTTCAGACAACAAAGACGGATTCATAGATAGAGTGTAGATAAATCAGTTTGGACAAGAACCCAGACGATTGCAATTGTTATTTCAAGAATAAGGTCAGATTTCAGTCATATAAAATTTAATTATCATAATAGTTTTGACAATGAATGTCTATGAATTTTTCTCATGTTGGGATCCGCGCCAGAGGATCGAGAGGTAGCGCAGTGCCGAGGGAGCGAGTGTCGAAGGTGGAGTGATCGGTTGCTTTCGACACCCTATTTACTCCCTGCGACGACTAGCCTATTTAAAATTTTGCGCCCCTCTAGAAAAATTCCTGCGGACGCCCATGGATAGTACTAATAAAAGTAAGCCTACTGATGATTACAGAGACGAAAATATATCCTTGGTAGCTGTTGTAGAAAGGTAACACAGAATTCGTTGCGTGTGTTCGTAGGCGCGTGATGTCGCTGATGGATCCTGACCTTGACCTATGACGGGTTCCAACCTCGGTCTGCATCCTACAAAGGGGGAGGGGCATCAAAATACGTCGTTACCCTGTGTTTCCATGATCATCTTTGGTTTCTACTGTTTCTCTTTTCAGCGTTGTCTTGCGGCCGTTCATGTCTCTTCAGGCACATAGCGTTCGATGCTGACGGTCTTCACATTGCGGAGCCAGTTCCTTGCACGGTCGCGGTTCGACGAGCACGGTTCCAGACGAATTCCGTCGAGCGAAGGCAGCGACTTATACACCAGGTGTCGCTCCGACTCCGTCCTGCCCACCAGGCGACACTCGAGGTCGCGCCCGCGGCTCGGCGAGATCCCCGCCGACGACCCTGCCAGCGGCGGCGTCTGCAGCGGGGCGAGCTCTCCTCCAGCGCGGCTGCCGTTGGCCAGCGCTCCGGCCGCAGCCGAAGTGGTTTGGCGGCCGCAGAGAGTGAGTCCGCGGCGCTGCATCTCGAGGCGGAGGAAGGCGACGCTGCAGGCGAGGACGACGAGGGACGGCCAGAGCATGCTGTGGACGACGTCCGAGACACGGTAGAACTTCTCGACAATGGCCTTCGTCTTCGAGTCCGTATCGTAGTAGCAGAAGAAGTCGGTCGACTGACGCGAGCGCCACGCGTCCACGTAGGCCTCCACTGCACGCTGGTTCTCATCGCGAGTACGATGACAGACGCTGTACGAACACTACACAACAAAACACACACACATGCAGTGCACAACACTGCACACATACATTACATGTACATCTGTAACGCAGAGTACAGTAAAGTAAGGTTGGGTGAGGTCAGGTAAATGGCAAGACTAGACGAAATGAAATTAGGCCAGATAATGTAAAGTAAGGTAATGTAAGATTAGATAAGGTATGGCAACCTGGGGTGAATGATGAGTTATCAGGTAAGACAATTCAAGGTAGGACGAGGAGAAGCGAAGTAATTAAGTGAGATTTGAGGTCAAGCAAGGTCAGATATAAGGCAAAATAAGATGAGAGATGATGTAACCAAATGTTCTGCTGTGACTTCCCTGAGTAGGGGATTGTAGAGTGTGACCATATCATGAGCTACATACGTTTATGCAGCGAAGTGTCACCGAGTTAGAGGTATTGAATAAGAAGAAAAAGGAGTAGGCGCTGAGACGTACGGGAACAGAGTGAGGGACCGAGGATTGTAACAAAATAATCAAACATAACTAATTCGTCTATGTTATATCTTTATAAATATAATTATAAACAGAACGTGTTTTAGCAAAATATAAGACTGTTAACGAACTTGTTCCTTATTTAGAGCTTAAAATGAGGTCGAGTAAGACAAGGTTTGGGTAAACAAAGGTTAAGAAGTTATATATGGTATGAGGTGAGATAAGGCGAGATAATTAAAGCTAACATGAAGTAAGGTAAATTACGGTAAGGCTATGCTTTAAGGTTGGATAAGATAAGGCATGCAAGATAGGATTTGGATACGGTGAAGGAAGATATGATTAGCTAGGATGAAATTATGTAAAGCAAGGTTGAGCTTACATATAAGGCAAGGTAATGTAAAATAAGACAATGCAAAGTAAAAGGACCATTTTACGGAGCTATTATCTCGTTGTCTTGCCTCTTCGATACCTCAAGGTCACCCGTGGCACAACGAGGCCATCTCAAGGCCGCTCCTAAACGTATAACTTGTTCATACATAGTCTATATGTGTATATAATACTACATGCATACATAATACATAATTTTATTCATATATATATATATATGTGGGGCGCGGTGGTATAGGGGTATGTTCGGTGCCTTGCAGCCCGCGTAGGGACCCAAGCAAGTCCTTCACTCGCAGTTGCTCATGCGCTTCGGCGTGAAAGTCCGATTCAGTGTCCGCGCTGTAGTCGGGAGCGCCTCTGAGTAGAAATCTTGAAGGTGCGCTATAACAAGTGCTCATACATACATACATACATACAAACATACATTTTTATGATATATGTATAACATACATTGCCAGTGATCTATTGTATTCATTAGGCCTACCACCAATATGTCAGCATATTGACATAATTATGACATATAGGCCTACGGTCGATCGGTGATTATTTTTACCTAATGACCTGCTCAAGTGCCGCAGCAACGGTGAGAGCTGTTAAAAATAATTCCTGCCGACGTCAACGGCCTTTGTTGCCATAAAATGTCGTTTTATTGTGGGATCCATGTCAACATAAGTGTACAATGGGAAGGATCGGCCTTAGTATCGTTCGGCAAGATCGATAGAGAACGAGCTCGTCATTAAACAATTTAATCGACTTAATCTAAGGCTATAGTATCGGCGTATACGGTCTGTGTAGCTCTGCTCTCTGTAGGCGGCTTCCTCTTCAACATTCAGCATATTTGACTTATTTCTGCTGCTATTTATTTAATGCATACTGTTCTAAGTGATGCGAAGAATTCTATGAGTCGACTAACTATATATTGTGTGTAAGAATGTCTGTTATATATACATAATAGGTTTGTACTAGGGGTCTGCGGGTATACCCGTACCCGCGGGTTTACCCGTACCCGACCCGTACCCGCGGGTCGGGTACGGGTCGGGTAGACATTTTACGGGTCGGGTCGGGTACGGGTAGGAGCATTACGGGTACGGGTATACCCGGTTTTAGCCGTACCGAAGTGAAGTTTTGGGGTTACATGTAATAGTGAGTCTTGCACCTTCAAAGACTTACTATAACTGGCGGTATCCTGTCTAGGTACCATATCCCTCTGTTGACCTATGTCCGTGCACCTTAGTGAGCTTGACATTCATTTATAGATGCTCAATTTACAGCTGCAAAATGACTTGTTTCTATTAACACGTAGCTTCCATTAGCACTTAGTTCGTAGTGTTTTTACATATATCTCATCTGATTTTCAGTCCCGACAACCGGGGTCACAGGTCGCTGACGCCGAACCTGACAGTTAAGCAGACATGTTTTCTTTAAAATAAGTTTATGCAGTTATGGTAGTTGATACTAAGCATAGTTGAAACACCAAGTCTTTCATTCATTTACCTCTGAGAAATACTTAAATTAGTCAATTAGTAGTTTGTTGCCAACTGCCGTGTTACGGTTAGCTGCATAAAACTCATCGAGGGAAGGCTTATTAATTACGTGACGGGTACGTTACGGGTACGGGTATACCCGCGGATACGGGTCGGGTCGGGTTGGGTAGTAATTTTGAGTACGGGTCGGGTACGGGTACGGGTAACGGTCATGTTTACGGGTACGGGTCGGGTAGCAGAAATGCTCTACCCGCAGACCTCTAGACTTTGTACGATAACAGTCTGGCCAGTGCTGCTGCACTTTTAACCCTTTTATTGAGTTCTTAAGACACACGTACGTTTCGACATTCCCTGCTCTTCTATGTCTACTTACCTCATTCTACCTGTGTGTGTATATGTATGTCTGTCTCCTGTCTGCCTGTTTGTCTGTCTGAGTGGGGTCAGAGTGCAAGCCGTTGGCGTGTCAACACAATTCCCAAACGTTTTCTCTGCTTTCTGTCGCCATGTCCAACGGGACGCTGTCATGGCAACTGCATGTTACCATGCATGCAAAGAGGCATGCTACCATCCTATGTGTTTGCATTGGCTATTTATGCAGCGCCTTTCAGAACTACACAACGGCTCCTGTCTTCATGAAATGGTGTCGTCAACACAGAGTTGATATTTCTTAACGGTAATCCATGGTCAACCTGCAGGGTTTAATGGGTTTTATAGATTACACTGGCGATTTCAGTTTTTACCCTCACAGCACCTGGTCTTACGTAGCTTACGCTCCATCTATGTTGGATTACCAGCTGAAGAGAACTCGTAATTTGCACAGAGTGGAGCACTGAGCGACTAATGACCATACTATGCATTGGTTGCTGTTCCATCGATATACGGCTGATGTCGCATGCAGCTGTGCTTCTGCTGCTGCAGCTAATTAATGTGTAGCATAATCAATAGGTGAAACCAGCTTCTGTCAGGCAAACAGCCTCTGTCGCTGCCATAGCGTACACTGTAGAGAAATGGAGGGAAAAGGAAGGAAGGTAGGGCTATAGGTAGACAGATGGTTTAGAAATACCAAACAATGTGCTATCGAATTGCTCATTCACCATTGCCATAGGTTTATTTTCCATGGCCTATCGAAATTCGATCAGGCTGCTACAACGGATTGCCATGTTTCTCACTACTGTTTCATTGAGGCGACGACTCGTGCACAATATTGATTGTAGCCATACTCAGAAAATTCCATAACAAGAATCTAGACAGTGTCGCTGTTCCAAATGATGACAAAGTTCATTAACAACAATTAAGCCTAGTTCAGCCATAAGCAAACGGTGCTCAACAGCAAAGGACGCCAAGAGCGCACTTTTGCATTAGGCCTACAGCTCAGCAGTTCCTAACAGATTGAAGAGGATTCAGCGTCCTAGATCTGTGCAGTAAATTTCACAGATAGATAGATAGATAGACAGACAGACAGACAGTGTGATTCTCGTTAACGATAACGATAACGAAAATGTTCGTTAACGAAAATAAAATGATTTCGTTAACGATAGCTATAACTATAACTAAAAATATCATTAACTATAACTATAACTATAACGAAAATAACAATAACGAAAATTCATCTTTATTTTCGTTAATACAAAAAATAACAATAGGAACGGCAATATGGATGATTCGACATAAATGAGAACGAAAACTGCGATATTTTTATTATGCAATTTGTCAGTTACTTTGGAAACTCGTGTATTCATGAAGCTGAATGCACCCATGCTTCAAGGCTTTCAAAGCTCTGAGCAAATTGTGAAACAGCGTGTTAATACGCACAATTTTACTTATAGCCTTAATTATTTTAACTAAGTAGTAACTAAAATTAACTAAAATAAAAATCATTAACTATAACTATAACTATAACTAAAAAATTATACTAACTATAACTATAACTATAACTAAAATAAAAACCATTAACCATAACTGTAACTATAACTAAAATAAAATCTGTAAGGAGAATCACACTGCAGACAGACAGACAGACAGACAGACAGACAGACAGACAGATAGATAGATATAGACAATCGTCGACGGCCGCTCAGTTGGACGTATAAGCTCTGCGTGATTGACGGACGATACGTCTCCAGACTCTCCTCACCCTTTCCTCACAGGATTCGGTTGCAGACGGCATACATAAGTCTGAAGTTCGACACTGTCTATGTGAGGATAGCCTGTTTCTTTGACACTTGGGCGAGTCGGTCTGACGAATCAAAAGTTACGGTCATTCATCGACAATTTCGACGACAAACATCAGCAAAATACATATGAAATTCTTTGTGAAACTATAACTATGCCGAAAAAGCAGACTTGGTCGCAATAGAAGTACAAAATTCAAGAATAATCGAGCAGCTTCCGACCGATAGCAGCCATTCTGCGTAAGTGGATACGAGGGATATATCCACGGCCAGAACAGCAGGGAACAGATACAGAAAGTGGTTCTCGTGCATTAGGCTTTATGAGAAATAGCGCTAAAGAAGTCATCAGAATAGAATACAGAACAAAACTAGAATGACATACAACAGATTAGATCAAATTAGAATAGAAAATTAGAAATAGCCACATGTGACGAAACAGGTCTCGATTAAAGGATGCTATTCTGAAAGCCTAGGCGTCTTTTCCGCTCAGCCATGCATCTCTGCAGTAAAGAGACTGACAGACATAGAGGCAGAGACAGAAAGAGAGACAGAGATAGAAACAAATTATCTAGAGAGATACAGAGATGCAGATAGAGTGACTGGAAAAGAGAAAAAGCTTGACAGAAAAATAGTGAGACTGCCAGAAAGAAGGAAATAGCGTGATGTGTATGTGTGTATGACTTGTAGCCTATGTGTGTGTGTGTGTGTGTGTGTGTGTTTGTGTGTGTGTGTGTGTGTGTGAGAGAGAGAGAGAGAGAGAGAGAGAGAGAGAGAGAGAGAGAGAAAACAGACAGACAGAGACAAACATAAACTCAACAGCGTCCATAATGAAAACGGAAACGCCACCTAGGCTAACAAAAGGAATAATAAGCGTACGGTTAAACAGAGCTGGCGAATTTCGCCACAACCCCCCTCCCCACTCCCCTCTGGCCAGTTCCTATTGTAGACGCAGCACGTGGACGCCTGTAATAATAGCTAACTATTATAAACGACGTCTATGCGCAGCAACGTCACTTCAACAGCATTTCTCGTCGTCTCCCTATGTAGCTGAGCCCGACAGCGACTTATCTCAGACAATGACTTTTGTAGCGCAGTAGTAACAATGCATAGTGCACAATACACAATGCACCAATCACTCCGTGCCGTGGCTTTTGTGTTGATCCAGTTGATCCGGTTCGGTAACAGGTTAGAATCCGTGGGAGGTAAAACCGGGAAGACAGCATGGTGCTACGGTGCAAATCGGTGGTGGTGGTCTTGGAGTGGCGAAGGCGCAGTTATCCTAGGATAACTCAAAGATTCGGTCTTCAGCTGCAGAAGAGAAGCCAGAGCAGATGAGAAGTGAGAATGATAGACGAAAGAGGAGGATGAGCAAACTGGAGGCGGAGATCTTTAGCGAGTTCGTTCCAAAGACCTGGTGCAACGTATACGAATAAGGAGGTTGCAGAATTTTAGGGAGGAGGAGGAGACTGGACACCGCGAGAGATAAAGGTATGAAGATGGTATAATAGATCTGGGTGTTTGAATGATGAATAGCTGGAGATAAGTAATTGATACCATAATACATAATACTACATTTACCTTTATGTTGCACAGCGTGATGCTATAGCTTCGTCATTTAATGGTATTAACTACGGTATTTGTTATAAAAGTAAAAGTGGAATCTTGATGGATAGTACCATCTGCCGGAGGAATGGCTATGGTATAGAGTGGAAACTTTACCAACGGTGGTAATCTGTCTAGATTAAAATTATTAAAATCGTAATCGTAATCGTAGCCTAATCTCCAAACTTCTAAAGCGCCACATGAAAGCCAAGCGCAGGGCACCAGCTTATTCACGAGCGCTGAAGGTGGATTCTACCACCAACAAACGTGACCAAAGCCGATAATGCGTGAATTTTGTGTCAGAGAATGTAATAGGCCTACATGTACTTTTATTGAAATTTTTGAAATAATTATTTGCAAACCATTACTATAATGTAAGACTCTAATTCCGCGTTGCACACTATCATCAAATAAATTATTACAAGACGCTCGTTTGCAGAGCTTCTCAATTGAGGCGATCGATCGATCTCCTTGGTCGATCGCCTAGCAAAGGTCTGGTCGATCGGTAAATCGATCTCGCTCGATGAGTCAGACTCTAAGAGGAACCTGGAGTCAGATCACTATTTTATTTATCCAATTTACATAACTTGTCAAAGTTCAGGCTAGGATCGATAAAACATTGCATCGACAAGCTGAGTAGGCTTATCGACGGTTACTAAATTTTGCGTACACTCTATAGCAGTTAATGGACAACAATATAACATGCAGCTATAAGTTATACGATACACAATATACATGGGGTCCATCCATATGGGAATTCTGGCACGGTTTTATATACTTTCTGTTAATAAAACTAGTTTAGCTACATTGTTTAGAGCTTATATCACATGCCTCTGTGCGCGCCATTTCCGGTTGGCATACGGATAGTGGTTAATTTAAGAGATTTGAATAGCCTATTGGGCAGCTGGGCTAGCACGGTCCATATATCTTACACGAGAACCTTAAAAGGCCCATTGAAAAGGGCAGCGGTGATGACAGATTTCACCTGAGCAATTCATTGAAAATCGAGCATGGTCGAGACCATACGCTCGATAAGACTGTGTACGTCTAGTAATTCAAACTGTTCGTCGACGGACACAATGGGTGACGTGAGTATGATTTATTCGCACCCATTGACGTCAAATGGATGACGTCAGGAATTGACGAAGGAGATGATGATGGATGATGATAATGTTTCACATGCTTTACACATCATTTTGAATACCGTTTCAAAATAGGCCTAATTGCTTGTTCGTATTTATTTCTAAAAATAACACTAAAATCAGTGGGCGCAGTCTAACTGTCTATTTTAGTATTTCAACAGAACTTTCTAATAAAAACTCTATCAGGCAATCAATCAATCAATCAATCAATTTATATAGCGCCTCTTCAAGGGTTCTACTCAGAGGCGCTCACTGAGGCAATTGAAGTCTAGTTTTTGCCATTTATAAAATCCGAACCAAGTTGGTATTAAATTTTAGATTATCAATTTTAGAAGTTAAATCATATTATATTAATTCTTTAATATACGCCTAGACTATAGTTTCATACTCGAATTTCATTGTAATTAGAACACCTATAATATGTATCAATTACTCGCATGTCAACGTATTTAACATTCACATATACAAATGGTCTGAAATTTACAAACAAACCTCCAGTGGTTTATATATATATATATATATATATATATATATTATATATATATATATATATATATCTGTATGTGTAGATGTGTGTGTAGGTTTGTGTGTGTTTGGCACTGTGTGCATGGGTGTGTGTAGTTGTGTGTAGGTTTGTGTGTGCGCGTGGGTGTGTGCTCAAACCGTCGAATGTACAACTCTCTTTACTATATATATACAGACAACCATACATGTATTATAGTAGTTGTGCAACTACTATTATAGGCGTCTCTATATATATATATACATATATATATTATATATATATATATACTGCTGCTAGAACCGAATATAAAGCCCGATTAGTTCTCCATGGCAAGACCATAAAAGTGTGTTGTCTGGTTTTCATCGGTTCAGTGAGTTGATATGTTTTGACGACCTGGTGGCATTCGCAGGCCGAACGGCGGGAGGAAGATCGACGACGCCTGACTGATTTCCTTGACCTCTTCACAGACTTCGTGTTGTTTTCCAACATGGCCTTGGTATACAAATTCAGTCGACAACTCACTGGCCTTCCCACCCAGTTTTCTAGATCGCGTGTAAACAGTGTCTGTCTGTCTCGTCGATCATTCTTTGTGTATGTCCGTCTGTCTTGTCTCCTTGCCTCTCTGTCTGTCTGTATCATTATGAGGAAGTGGTGTTGTGGATGAAAAGAGATCAAGTCAGGGCAAGACAACTGAAGGAGTAGGCCTATCCTTCTGAGCGTGGAATGGAATCGTCCAAGATAAACGGAAAGAGAAGAACGGAAAGGTAGATGCCCGAGGAGGAGGAAAAGATGAGAAGTAGACGGAGAAAGAGAAGAGGATGACGAAGGAGAAGACCGACAGAGTTCAAAGACACGGACAATGAGTGAGCGTGAGTGAGTGAGTGAGTGAGTGAGTGAGTGAGTGAGTGAGTGAGTGAGTGAGTGAGTGAGTGAGGTGAGTGAGTGAGTGAGTGAGTGAGTGAGGTGAGTGAGTGAGTGAGTGAGTGGAGTGAGTGAGTGAGTGAGTGGTGAGTGAGTGAGTGAGTGAGTGAGTGGTGAGTGAGTGAGTGAGTGAGTGAGTGAGTGGTGAGTGAGTGAGTGAGTGAGTGAGTGAGTGAGTGAGTGGTGAGTGAGTGAGTGAGTGAGTGAGTGGTGAGTGAGTGAGTGAGTGAGTGAGTGAGTGAGTGAGTGAGTGAGTGAGTGAGTGGGTGAACTAATGACGATCTATTGGCTCTAGTTCTTAATCAGGTGTCGTTATATAAATTACTCAAACTAAATATTAACGAAGTTATTACATAAATCAAGTCATCAGTTGAACTCTGGACTGACCCAGGTTCACTCGGCACGACTTTCCTTCTGCTCGACCTGTTGAAGCAAAGCACGTGCTGCATACATGCTTATTGCAATTTGAGAGCACTTGTGCATGCCTACAACGGTGGCCACAGGGCTTATTGCAGACACGATATAAAGGTCATGACAGATGCTAACAGTAATCTAAACTCTAGAGCTGTTTTATGCTCTACTGTTTGAACGATTTATTTGTCTATTCCTCCTACACGATCTCGGCCTAATCAATCTTTCTCATACCTCTCCATTGTCATTGTCCACCAGTCGTTTGATTCCTTTCTTATAGTACACAAGTTGCAATATAAGAAAGAAGTGATCTGAGTTGTTTGAGGTTAGCCTAAACTCTGCCATCTGTAATTTAATTTTCAGCGCGACCTTCTTCACTTTGGGCCTAACTCACTTTCTTGAGTTTCAACCAATCGATGTTTTCGTAGTCCATTTGAACATTTCATTGCATCTTTCATCAGTTTCAATCATTCTGTTAAAACCTGATCATTTTGAATATTTGCCACTTGGAGTTTAAGAGCTAGTCTTTGCTCAGGATCACCAGCAAAAGCTCTAGTGCTAAAATCTTAAGGCTGAATTTGTTCGAGCTTTTTAGGCGTCTCTTCTTAAAAGCAGGGTCTCATTGTTTCATCTGTTCTGCCTTCGAACAATAGGCTACGTCAAAGGCCTGCGTAAGTACTAAGCCGCACTATGCCCTGGCAGCCCTGTGACTTCATCTCTGCCTATTTTTTGCCGACAATCATTCCATCTTACTTAATTAACCTTTTGGCAATTATAAATTGTGTAAAGTAAGCACAAAACAATTTTCCACAGTAGGCCTATTAGAAAAGACAATTCAATGTCCGGCAACAACGGGCTGCCTCAAGTCGGCCGCTGACCTCGTCAGCGCAGCGAGCGTCCACCTTAATTGTTCTCAACAAAAGAATCGTCCGATGACCTCCAGTCGAATCGAAGATGACCGACGGAGCTAGCATTCTGTGCGCTTCAGGCGAAATGTCCGTCTGCCCCTAAGAGTTGCTCTGATGGAGGCGGACAAGGGATCACATAATTATAACACGAATTCATGAATCACTAATTTAATCCAGCTGTAGAAAACTCTTTTGTTGTAAGTTCAATACGTTACTTTATTTTAAAGGTCGCATTATAAGGAACGTTGAGAATAAAGTAATGGACAGAACAAGTCTGTGCATTAAAGGCTTCTTAAAGTTTCTTGACAGACATAAGTTATATATATATAATATATATATATATGCTCATATTCATGCGTACAATACGAACAGTGTTAGTGTTATAAAATGTAATTGCATACACAACATTTATTCGCACATTGCTTTCATCTCCAACCGTGGAAATGTGCATAAGTTTTGCAAAAACCAGCCTAATTTGCAGGAAATGAAGGCCAACAAAATCCAAGCGACATGGCTTGGTCTTGCACAAAACGAAATTTAGCCTAATCTTGATAACGATTGATAACGATTACTATAACATTAATCAACGTGCAAGCGCGCCTATGTTAAAGCAAAATGCAAGCAATAAACAAGCAAATATGTAAACAGTCGTTTCTTAAATAACACGGTAGGCTATGCCTGGTCTATTCATTATTCATTAGTAAAATTGACCTGTGCTCCAGTAGTAGTAACTGAGTAGTAACTGAGCATACGTATACACTAGAAAGACCACATGCAAATAATTGATGACGTACATGCAGTATACGTGCCTTTGTCACTAGGCAGCGCAATTTGTTCTTAGAAAGAAACAACTGTTACGATGAGCAGGATCCGTGTTCCTGTGATTTGTCCATTGCAAGGTCTAGGGGATAAGGAAAATAACAGATCGCATGCCCTACGACAAATTAAAAATGATTGGAAATTAACAATTAACAAACGATCATTTGTGAAGAAATTCGCAAAAGCCTATAGTCCGGCATATCCTACAAGAAGCATTGTGGCAATTGTGTTCTATGATAGAAGAGACAGACAATTCACGGACGTAAACCAAAATGTGATTTTAATAGCATCGTTCTAACCCTGACGCGTTTTAACGGCAGATTTGAAAGTTTTCCGTGTTTCAAATTGCGCGTCTTTGACGAACGTCCAGCTGTTCTTAAGAAGAACGAGTTTGCACACGGTCGCTATTAGCTTGCATTTACCAGGAACGTAGGAAAACCCGAAGCAGGGACGCTTCTCGTAGACGTCGCACTGATAGCGACATGACGCCCACGAAACGCCAAGTGACGTAATGATGTGGTCAGAATCGAGGCAGGCTCCACGTATTCTTTTATACTGAGATGCTCGATGTTGCGGATGATCTAACTGGGTTACGCAATATCGGCCTCAATGCGCGTAAAAAGGGGCTCCAGCTCAACACTGTTGACGGCATATATCAGATCAGATACACCTTCGAAATACGTCTCCCGGTCTGTAGAATTTTTGCGGTATATTTTGCCGATGATGCTGTGTCGCCGCCGATTCACGTAATTTGTGACATCAGGAGTAAGATTGATTGTGCTATAGCGGCTCACGGCATGCGGAGGTCCGTAAATTGGCCAGAACTTGCGAAGTCTACCCCACATATCGTCGTCTTCGCCTCCCCAACCGAAAAACTTCAACGCGAAACCGTTAACTTTAAGGAACATTTCTGGCGTAACGGACACCACTCCGCCAAAGGTCGGATAGCAATCGTACCTGAATCGGTCGACCGATCGGGCGTAGTGTCTGGGGTTCGGTCCGCATGTCATGAGAGCGCGGTCATCCTCAAGAAGCATGTCGACGTCGTGGAAGACAACACAGTCGAAGGGAAATCGCTTCTGAGCCTCTAGGAACCCGATGTTCATGATGGCCGCCTTGTTGAAGATCATTGGAAGGCGTTGGTCGACGATGAAAATCCGAAAGTGTAGCTGTTGTCTTTTCAGGATCGGATAGAGATGACGCAGCAGAATTCGCAGATGACTCTCGCGGTCTCTACATGGAATAATGATCGCCAGACGGGTGTGTGGTACGCAGTGGTCAGGCATCCACTCACCTCCCATGCG
This sequence comes from Aporrectodea caliginosa, assembly GCA_020284085.1. Lineage (NCBI taxonomy): Eukaryota > Metazoa > Annelida > Clitellata > Crassiclitellata > Lumbricidae > Aporrectodea > Aporrectodea caliginosa. Next base: position 560,015 of record JACEVL010000213.1, read on the forward strand.
CACATCCACTCCCACGCTCTCCGAAATACTCGTCCAATTCTCATCGTCGAGTTTATTGACCAAAACTCTTCCCTGAAGTTCTTTTGGAACACAAGGACACCAGTTGGTCTTCGAATTGTTGGAGATCTTCTCTAAACACCATTTTCTTTCCTGGTTATGATATTCGAGAATAGAAGCCAAGTCTTTTGGTTTTACGGGTGCCGGACTTACAATTAATGGGCTCCTGGAGGTAAACTTCCTCAAACGTTGACTTTCGCGGCTCTTCTCCGTTACCTGCGCAGATTCTGGCTGAACTGAAGACTGTAAGACTTGCCATGGTCCGTGTACTGCAACTATAGCAGTAAAGCCCCAAAGATAAACCCGCTAATGTAGAAGCAACAGAAGCGACTGGTGATCTTCCAGTATATCTGTCCCATGGCAGCAACAAGTCTAAAGACCCCAGACGAAAATGAGACACACAATCGCTGTCTGTAAAGCTTCTTCTTCTTCTGTATACACCATCGCAAAAGTCTGAGGATATAATTATTTAACAGCACTGCAGCTGTATGGCAGCTGTCGTCTAAATCAGAAGGGTCTTCAATTTTTGCAATCTTATAAAGTTTACAGCTGGGAACTTGTCCAGAAGGAACTTGAACGCCCTGCTCCTATCGTGGGAATGCCTCGTATACACAGTACAATTAATCATCAAGAAAACTTAACACTTTGTCGCAATCAAGTGTAAACACGTCATGCGAAAACTGTCAGTGATAAGATATATATATAATTATATATATATATATATATATATATATATATATATATATATACGCATTCACTGAGTATAGTATTATTTTGTTACGTCGTTTGCAAACAATATCTGTATTGTGCAGCTGCAGCTGTAGAGTTTAGTCAGGAAAACAACATGCACACTGTCGTCAGGCTATTGTTGTCTGTAATCCTGAGATTTTTAAAGTTTGTCTTGCATACTGTCTGTATGGAAATGGCATATAGTCATGCGAACACCTGCAGAATGCGGCTGAAAACAATTTGATTGGGTTGGCTGCATGAAGAGAAAGCCGATGCTCTGACCAATATAATAGGGATTAATAGTCTGTTTACCATTTTACGACTTAAGCAAATGCACTAAAGCCTACATTTTGGCCTAAATAATAACTTAATTGTTGATCTTATTTTGTAGACTCAGGCATTCGTTTCTATTAATGGAAGAAAAACAGCAGTTCCTTAAGCTAACCCGAGAGTGCATGGGTGGCCAGTCTTCTCCCTCGCCGTTTGATCCTCCCACCGACAGTGTATACGGTCGGTGTAGTCGCTATAGCTAAGTCGGCTAGAGGACACAGATGGAGCAGAAATCTCACAGCAAATTTCTGCCTCGGTGGGGATTTGAACCCCGACCTCTCAGCTGACAGTCCAACCAATATAATATTAATCATTCCAGCATGTCTATTAATAATTATATGAGATGAAGTTAAGTGGATTGTTAAATTACTTAACATATTCCGGATAATGGGCATTCGTGTTCATAATGCTGTGTAAGAAAGATAGCCGGTTTTTTTAAAGACTAATAAATTCATAAGACGACATAAATATTGAGACAATGTTTGAACGAATGATAAACAAGCATTATGTAAAATTTTGATAAGTACGACTCTTACTAGTGCAGGAATGAAGCTGAGGAACCCTACTAGGGAGAAATAAAGGGTGAAGAGAAACCAGGTCGGAGGAAGGTTATTGCCAAGAAGCACGGAATTTCGAAGGGCATTTGCACTTGGGCAAACAGTAGGACAGAAGAGATAAGAGGACACACGAGGGCATGGGAGGGTATTGGAATGATGAAAGAGTTTGGTGTGCTAGAAACCGTTTATTAGAAGAATGTTGAGGTAGATGTGCAAACAAAGAGCCTCCTGTACTTAGCTCGCTTTCTCTCAGAACTCAGTCAGCCTCCTTAGCAACAAGCACCCTTGACGACCAACCAGCCTTCTTAACAACCAACCTACTTAGCAACCAGTCTCATTAGACTGTCAATAAAAGGATTAACGCTGGAGTAAACCAGACGAGAAAAGGGGGAGACGAATGCGACTCGGATGGGAAGAACTGGGGTGCTGAAGAATGGAGCATCTCATTTCTCGACGACGTGGAAGAAAGAATGCACGCCTTGAAGGTGAAGAGCGGAAACACCGTCGAGGACCCAAGACGGAGGAGGAGACTCTGTAGATTTAGGGCCAATCATTTATTAAAAGAAATAAAAGTTGAAACTTGACAGGCTTCGTTGACTTAGCCACTTGAGCCTTGCACGTGCGGAAGGAACCTAAGTATGGCGTTGGTAGGCCTAGTAGTGGTCAATTGCCCATTTTCGCCGCAATACATAGCAAGTCTGTAGATTAATAGATAGATAGTCGTATCGCTATGCTGCCCATATATCTGTAAATAGTTTCTTTGGCGAGAATCAACGTAGACAGAAAGAAGCAGCGTCATTATGAATCGTCATGTCGGACCAAATACGCCGTAAAATCCGGAAACGCCGAATAAGATGTAACGACCGCTGCCAACAAGAATGCTTTTAGACTGATGACCAGCTTCATCCATTCTTTGAAACATTGCTCCAATGGAAAATGATCTGACCGAATGGATGTTCGGACTATGTAACAAGAGTCTCGCTCTCCGATGAACGGTGGTTTATTTGAGTCTTTGGGGCGTGGTGACGTACGAGGCTGAGAAGGCTGATTTAAACGCAGTATCTTTAAATTCAGTATTTGTAAATTTTGAGACGGTTAGAGCGCAAGGCTGTTGGTACCCGCGAGGTTATCAAAGTTTGCCTGAACAGCCTTATTACTTAGTTTAAGTATTAAATGATCCGCCTGAAAATTGCGTATTTAATTACTTTTCCCAAATGTCGGCCCCAATGAATATGCGATAAGCACTACATGTAGATATCAACAATACCGATAAGAATTATTCTTGGCCGTTCAGTTAGTGTCATCAAGGGTGTTGAGGTGAGAAAGGAAAGGTTGATTACATGACCCTTTGCACGACTTATTTTGTTTTCTGTGTATTTGTGAGGGCAAGAACACCTGCCAAGCACTTAATCTGTTCTTGCGAAGAACACTTGTCGGCCTGGTAAAGCATGAAACGTTCGAGAGCCTGGCTAATATCAATGACCCGTGTCGAAGAATCTGACGCCAGACCTGGACCAAAGTTCTCACGCAGAGCACGAGGGGGGGCAGCAATTGAGACGGACTTTGCCAATCCCTCGGCTTTCATTACAGATACGCACGCGATATTATTTAACCTACTAGACTTGAGTTATCTTATGTTTGCTGGTCTGCTGTTACGTAGGCTAATTATTGTGCATGCTGGCCAGAAGAAAACAGTAAACTTCATCGATGAGCGAATGTAAGTTTAGTAGGTGAAAATGTTATTATGGTAAAAGTAATTAACCCTATACGTATATTAGGCCTATTTCATTGGTATGACCGAATGCGCATTTCTTCACTAACATTTTTAGCGCTGATTACACAGCTATCTAAACGATCTAAGAAAGTGCACATGTGACTCCTGGTTAAAATGATATGCAAGCTGAGCTGAATCACATGAAACAGTAGGCTACGTTTACTTAAAGGAAGTAAAAGGAAGCTTGTTTCAAGCGACCTGATACATTAGAAAGCCCAAGTAGCTTAATAATTATTGTGCTGAAATGCCGTTAATTTGCATCGTGTATATTCCACACAGTCAGCAGCGCGTGTCGGTCTCTGACCCACGTGGGTGGATAGGCTACACAGCTAAGCAGAGGTTCGGAGATCGTCCAGTGAACTCCGAGGAGACTATTGTCTAACTGAAAATTTCTCATTCGTTCACTCATTCAGAAAACATGTAAAGCGCCTCTTCAAGATTTCTATTACACAGGCGCTCCCGACCCAACCCTGACGGCAAAGGACAAACTTTAGGCTGCTATCAAATGTGTCAGAAAGACCCTAGGTAGGAGTCGCTACTCCAGGGAAGCCCATTCCAAACATTGGGACCAACGACAATAACTGCGCGACACTGCAAAATGGAGGTATATGCGCGAAAGTAACTAACAGCTCACCATTAGCCGCAGAGCGAAGAGAGCAATGGCCACGAAGACCCAAAGTGAAGAGGCAGAGCGCTTGCAAGTAAGGCATCGCATAACCGAACTCCGCCACTGTTCGCTTTCTGACAGTGCCAGTCCCAAGCCTGGATAAAGGAGGAGGGCGACGCTAATGGTCTTTGTTACCACACAGTGGTCGTTAAACAGAAAAAAATAGAATCGCCTAACCAAAGCAGATATCCTGTAGCAGATACGCTACCATACGATAACATGCAGTGCATGGCCATTCCGCATGTAATCCGATACCTGGCCAAGACTTATCAATGCCTCCATGCAGTGAGGGGCGCCGCCGTCCGCAACACTCGCTCCAGACACGCAATCCGCTCCAGTGGGAGACCTAGGGCGTATTGCGTGTCAGTGAATGCGATAAAACTGAACAATCGATGCCTATGCGTTGCAATGAATTTTTAACCAACCGAACAATATTTTACGCAAAACGAAATGTCACTTACGTAATAAAAAATAAAAAATTGCACAACGTCGGGTTCTGCTTTTTAAGTAACAATAAAAAGAAAAATTGAATTTTTAAATCTTGAAGCGTTGCAAATAAAAATCGCAAAAATTATTTTCAGTTACGCTCAGTAGGTATACTTAAGTTCCCAGCTTGCACAGGTGTAAGGCAAACCAGTGCTTGCAGCAAGGTTAGGACTATACAATTCAAGATGCGCAAAAAACGAAACTTCTAAAACAGGACTATTGTCCCCCTCTCCAGAAAATCTTAACATGGTCCATGCAATCCCCCTCCACCCATTCCGTTTCTCTTAACATAGACACTTGCCAGCATAACAGGTGGTCCTACTCCGTCTCCTTCCCTCTCTGGTCCACTGGCAATTATTGGATCTTTTCCACACGATATCTCCGGACGACTCCACTGATATAAGCAGCTGTTGACCTGCGCTTAGTTATTCAGTTGCGCTTTAGACATTAACTTTAGAGTTCATTCATGATGAGCTCACGATTAAATTTTGCCCTATTATTATCGAGCTTTGTTCGCCGATCTGTTTAATTATTCAGCACTGTCAATTGTGAGCATGTGTGCAGCTTTAATACAAGATTACTCTCACCATAGCCAATCCTTTCCCAACCTGGGTGCCGCAGCGTCAAAAAGTACCGTGAGCCTTCTCTGGGGTGCCACGACTGATCATCACTAGGCTACTGACATAGGTCTATAACTAGTTTTTATAACTTAAAAGTAGTGTAGAAATAGTCGCAACCATGCGGTTGAATACAAGGACCGTTGCTCTGGGGTGGCCCGATAGCGCATTGGATAACACACTGGCATAGAGAGCGAGAGGTACCGAGATCGATCTCCCGTAGGCGGATATGCTTTGTAGGCTGCTATTAGCGCCGTGTATTGCAGGCTGTCTGTTCTGTTAGTAGTTCAGATTTATGTCTTCTGTCATTTATGTTCTTGTGAATTGTTTAATTGACATAACATGTAAATGTACAGCACAGTGCGTTTGTCAGGCGCTTCATTAAAGAAAAGACATTATTATTATTTCCTTCATTAAAAATAAATAACTGGGAAAAAAATAAATTAAATTAAGGCAAAGTGCCGTTGACTAGATGGCTTTTATTAAGGATGTCTTCTCTGAAAAAGGTTGGGAAACACCGCTATAATTATAAAGAATGTTTTGATTACTGAAATTAGTTCCTACCGTAAAACCTGGTTTTAGCGTCGGAAATTATAATTAATTTTTTCTGAAGCACTATCGTCAAATGGTTGGCGTAATTTCGTCGTAAATAGAAGTTGGATTGATGAAATAATTCTTTGCGTAAATGGAAGTTGGATTGATGAAAGTTATCATGGACGTTTATGATAAAGAAATAATTACCGATGCTAAAACCCGGTATTATCGAAATTACTTACGTGATACTGAGCCTGTATCTCATATCAGCGCTTCAACGTATGGCGACTAAAATTTGCGAGATATTTTCCATGGGCTTGTACAAAATTCTGCAATACAGGATATCATTTCATGCTTCGCTTTAATTTCGAAGAGACTGACAGAAATCAACAGAGAGAGGACGTGATTAATGTTTCCGGATGAGCCAACTTATACCGGAAGTCTTTTCGGAGTTTGTTTCCTGGAGCGGATGAAGAGTATAGGCTACAGAACGGTAACAGAGAGAGAGGACGCTATTAGAAGATGAGGGTGAAGCCATTGAAGGCATTTTAGAACGCCTTATACGTAGGATGGCGTTTTGACGCTTTAGGGAAGAGTGAAAGAGCAGTAGACCTACATTAAGATATCCCCGACAGGCAGCCATGGGTATACGAAGTGTAAGCGACTTCATTTTTCTTAGCTTCAGCATACGAGGGGCGGGTGACCAGCCGCCTGCTCTTCCCAATTGCAGTGTACGGACCGTGTACTCATTATAACCGAGTTGGTTGCAGGCGCAAGTAAAGCAGAATATCTCAAACAGATTTTTGCCCTGGCGGAGATTTGAACCCCCCCCCCCACCTGTCGTGTGAGAGACCAACACGCTAACCCCGAGTCCCCGACGAACACACCTTGCAACTACATAGCTTTTTTCGTAGGACTTCATGTGTATCGGAAAGATTCTACAACAGCATTCAAGTGTTTGTCAGGTAAACATTGAACCGTGGAGCCAAGCATGCTGTCGTAGTCATAAAGGTGTATCTATGTGTTGTGATGGTTGTGTCCGGTCCCACCTTTTCAAGAGTGGTGGTGACAGTCACACCCACTTTCTGGGCCTGTGCGCACTGGTAAATAACCTGTAAATGTAATTGAACATTTATATAGCGCCTCGTCCAGATATCTTCTCAGAGGTGCCATCTGCGCTAACCTATAATTATGATGTCATTACAAACGAATATAATGATTACATCAGTTAGCAAAGCAATGCACAGTAGGCTGCAAGAGTCACCAGTTGCGGGTCGACGCTGACAGACGGCGTGGATATTCAGAGCCTGTGAAGTAGCACAGAGTCTGCAAATCATCGCAGACTTGTGCCACTTAGAAAGTTCTGACGTTTCAATGGGTGCCAATGATTCGCGAATGACTATGGCTTACATGTATAGTTCTACATCCTGGTCTATATCATGGTCTCAGTGTCGTCAACATATTAACAGCTGTTAAACAGAATGTAAACACTAAACAAGTATTTTGTTATCTGCGAATTACCTAAGGTTCATAATTATATAAAGGATGGGGAGGGGAGTTGAGAGAGGGGAGGGAGAACGGAAGTGGAGGGAAGGGAGGAGGAGGGATTGGTCACAGCACTTTCTGGGGCAGTTGCGCTCTTGGTTATAATAAAAGAATCATGGCTAAATCAGCCATGACAGTCTCGATAAATAATTAATCAACACTGCGTGTGTTAAAGAGCACCATGATGGGGGGGGGCCGTGGCGCTTTGGATAACATCTGGCACAGAGACCGAGAGGTACCGAGTTCGAGCCCCCGTTGGGCGGATATGCTTTGTAGGCTATTAGCGCCGTTGTATTGCAAGCTGTCTGTTCTGTTAGTAGTTAAGATTTCAATTGCATAACATGTAAATGTACAGCGCAGTGCGTTTGTCAGGCGCTTATTAAAGAAGATATTATTATATTATTATTATTATTATGATGTCAACGCTGTAGGCATACTGCGATGAAATATAGTGTCTGCAGAAAAGAGCTGACGCCATCGGCTGTCAACGACTTAATCTATTCTTGCGAACACTGGTTGGCCTGGCAAACCATAAAACGATATTTATATAACGCCACTCTGGAAGGCATGGTGTCAAAATCAACGGTGTTGTTTAGTCGTTTAATTAATCGCTTAAATCTGCTTTACCTAATGATATTAGTTGAGCTCACGGTCCACATTCTGCAGCGTCATACAAACCTCTGAACTGATTGAGAACCATTGAGGTCTAACAATAAAACTCCTCTGCTTCAACTCGCTTATCCACCATCTATCGTATTTCCACTAGGTTTCTCCAACGAACTTTTAACTATGGTTTCACCAGAAGACGCCACCATCCATTGATGCCTTGTGTACGATACTGGCGCTATAGAAGTCATTGGATTCGATAGATAAGATTAGATATCTACAGGTAAATTTGGATATATCAGGTTATCAACTGGTAAATATATACGTATCATGATCCACTCGGTATCTGAGTTGCAGAACGAGTTCAACAGCCTACAGAGCAGTTGACCTGTTGACATGTCACGTGACAGCAGTTCAACTGATTTATGCACATGATTAAATGTTCACGTATACACATTCAAAGTAATGTCTGCTAGGAACAGACTCTGACGTCAACACTGAGACAAAGATATAGACCAGGATGTAGTTCTACATCCTGGTCTATATCGTGATCTCAGTGTTGTTAACATATTAACAGTTGTGAAACAGAATGTAGACACAAGTACTTTGTTATCTGTGAATTACCTAAGTTTCATATATAAAGGATGGGGAGGGAGGGAGAGGAGAGGGAGGAACGGAAGGGAAGGGAGGGAGGAGGGATTGGTCACCACCATTTTGTGAGGCAGACACGCTCTTGGTTACAAGATACTTAGTCAATGAATCGCGGCTGATTTGCATGACAGTCGCGAATCAACGATAAATGTCAATAGTGCGTGTGTTAAAGAAGCACCATGTTGTCAACGATGTAGGCAAACTGCAATAAAATTTAGTGCCTAGAAAGAGCTCACGACATCGGCTTTCTTCGGTCTTCTGATATTTATATAGCGCCACTCAGGAAGACATGGTGTCAAAATCAATGGTGTTTCTAATCGTTTAATTAATAGCTTAAAAATTAAGCTGCTTTACCTAATGATATTGTGCTCACGGTCCATATACTGCAACGTCATACAAACCTGCATGAACTGATTTAGTTTATTATTATTATTATTATTATTATTATTATTATTATTATTAGACTGTTATTTATAGCGCGCCTAAACAAAATTGGAATCTTGCACAAAAGCGCGTAACAGAAAAATCAATCATAGTAAATCTTAAACAGATGTGTTTTAAGGTTAGTTTTGAAAATCGATAAAGTTGAGGATTTGCGGATAAAGACAGGGAGTTTGTTCCATTCAGCCGGGCCGGCTAGCGCAAATGCCCTGTTACCAAGTTTTTTGAGTGATCTTGTGGGGCGCGGTGGTGTAGGGGTATGTTCGGTGCCTTGCAGCCGAAGGGTTGCGGGTTCGAATCCACCTCAAGCCGCCGCGTAAGGACCCTGGGCAAGTCCTTCACTCGCAATTGCTCATGCGCTTCGTGCGTGAAACTCCGATTCAGTGTCCGCTCTGTAGTCGGGAGCGCCTCTGTGTAGACATCTTGGAGGGGCGCTATAACAAGTGACCTTAATAAATAAATAAATAAATAAACAAAATCACCTTGAGACAATGAACGTAGCCCTCGTCTGGATTGGAGAGAGGAACAGGGTGTAACAAGTGAAGAAAGGTATGCAGGAGAACAGTTTGTGTAGATTCTGTACATTAGAAGACAGATTTTGAAATTGATGCGAGCTTGTATGGGAAGCCAGTGTAGTTCACGGAGGGTCGGTATGACGTGATCCCGAGGATTTTGGTTCTTGATAAGCTTAGCAGCGTAATGAAGAACAGCTGTAAGAGGTTGAAGGGTAGATGCAGGAAGACCACAAAGGACTGAGTTGCAGTAGTCAATTCTAGAAATGACAAGGGCCTGTACTAGGGTACGAACATATTTCTCGTTAAGACTTTTCTTGACTTGCCGAATGCGTCTGAGATGGAAAAACAGGATTTGGTTATAGAGGAGATATGAGTTTTCATAGACAGCGAGTTATCAAGGAGGACACCAAGGTCTCGGACTACATCAGCTGGTTTAATGGAGCAATCTGGGTTATAAGATTGAGTACAGTGTGGAATAATTGTGAGTTAGGTAATGAGTTGCGGTAAAACCAGATAAGTTCTGTCTTGGAGGCATTCAGTTTAAGACGCATGGATGCACCACCATGATTGGATTTCAGTGAAACAAGTTATTAAGCGAAACATTGCCTTATCAAAGTCTTTGGCAGCAAGTTTAATATAGAGTTGTGTGTCGTCAGCATAAAGGTGTATAAGGATGCCGTGTTTGAAGGCAATGTGAACAATGTTAGAGGTATAGAGGATGAACAAGAGGGGGCCAAGTATAGAACCTTGAGGTACACCAAAGAGGATATTGAAGTACCTAGAAGTGTTAGAACTAAGTCGCACAGAGTGTGATCGGTTTGTCAAGAAATTAGCAATCCAGAGAATAGCAGAGGCCATAATGCCAAATTGAGATTCAAGCACTTGAATGAGAATGGAAACAAAGACGTCGTTCATTCAAAAAAATCGTTTTTTACTGTCTCCGTTAAACAGTTTTCGTGATTCAGTCAATGGGATATTAGTAGTCCTATGTTTCATTCTGGACACGGATCAAGGAATCACTTGGACTCTGGACGAACGCGGCCTGCACACGTAAGCGTTTCCTAATGCAAGTAACTCTGCGCTGCGTCTGTTTCCTGACAGAGGTCCTGCTATGGTCTCGTACGGGTCGACCCTTTTCAGCTCACATTTGAATTATCTCTGACTGCGCACGTTAAAAGATTTCATAGCAAAAATGCATTCACCAACACATTGAGTTACATCAAAAACTCGTTATAGAAGAATTTTTGTAATAATGAAGCTATTTGTAACGAGTCTCCAGTGTATTTTCCTATGCCATGCAAAGACCCACGCAAGAGCCTGCAACAGTGGGGCAGCAGACTAAGTTGTAAAGTTTGAAGGACCAATAATTATGACTGAATTTAATACGTCACGACCAACCAAGCACGTAGCCTACATTGTATAGGCTATATTCATGAATTTGCATTAGTCGTTATAATTTCTGTTAGTCTAACCCTATACGCAGTCTTTTCCTTCCCACGGTGTTAGGCTAACGATGGTCCTTTGCAGGTGCAAGCCTTTAAACCCGTCTTTACCCTCAGCGTGAGTACAATTAGTAGGCCTACCAGCTGTTGAAAGCAAAAATTAGCAATTATTAAGCGCATTTAGTACCTTTTAGAATATTTCGACCTAATGACGAAAGGTTTCGAAATGTTTTGCTCAACTTGTTGAAAACTCTGAAAATCTCTATTTAAACCAAATTTGGCATTTTCTGAGAACTTTAATTACAGATGACTACGGTAGTAGGCCTACAATTTTCACATAGGTCTATTATGCCTATCCATGTCGCGTGAGTCACGCATTGCACTCTTGCACTGACAATGTAGCCTACACGTCCCTGTTACACTAAATACATTCGTATACATTATCGACAAGTGTAAGAAAATAGAGACATCGCTTTGAAGTCTAGTCTATAATATGTCCACGAGATGTCGCTTGACATTAATGAAGAATTTCGAATTTCGGAAAACCTCATGTTCCCTATTGGCCTATGAGATAAATGCCATTGTTGCTGGCAATCCAAGACAGTCGTATTTAGGGCCAATGTCGACTCGATGTCGTGAAAATGTCGTGAAAGTAAGTCATCTGGACAATAAACGAGATTGGAAAGATCTTCGAAAGAGTTCTCTTGTTTCTTTTTGACCAATTTTCAGCAGTCTGTGTTTTCTCGGGTTCAAATGATTCGTTGAGTCTACTTAATGGTTATAAAACTGTTGCGACTTACCGTTCTAGCTCGGAGTATAATAGTCTATAAGGAAATTCAGCCTAAACCCCAAGAAGGAGGGATGCCACCTAACATCTTTATCGATCAAATCCAAACAGAGCTGTGCGCTTTAGCCAATAAACATCTTTCATGATCAGATGAACCAGCGCAATGGAAATGGATGGCATATTTATATATAACCATAACCATAACAAAAATTGTATTCCTTCAAGTAGGCAACATCTCAACATCACAAATATATTATAGAATCGCCAACAAAAAGCAAAAAGTGAGAAACCCTTAAGGGACCAGGGTCCCGCTAACAGGGTAACCATGTACATGGAAAACGTAGCAACAGTATATGTATATATTTATACATATGTATGTATCATATATACACATATGTCTGTCTTCCATCATCAGTCTGTATTACATGGCTTTGGGTGGCAGGAACTATAACTATAAACAGTTGAAAACTGTTTTCCGCCGGGTGCGGACTGCATGGGAGCGCCTCTGATTATAGGCGCTCTACAAATGCTCTGAATGACTGAATGAATAGGTTTGCCAGAAGACTTGTGTCCAAATTTATAGATAGTCATGAAAACGTCACGTTACACCTTGCTTTTATAACATGAGGTCACGCCCCAGTAACTTCATTCGAATCATCAAATGCAATAAGTTAAGCAGACTTTTATCAGGTGAGGTCACGCCCCAGTTACTTCACTCGAATGCAATAAGTTTAACAGATTGTTGAGGGAGAGGAGCCTTATGAATATTCTGCCATTCGGGCAGCCTAGCTGCATGATCGCTCCAGCGGCTAGCATGACTGGCGTATTATCTGACATGTAATAGCGGTGCACACCTAATGCATGTGATGTGCGGCTCATAGCATTGTGCTTTATTTTCTAACCAAATTCTGTCAAGGCCAAAATCAATCTTGCCACGAAGGTGCAGTAAAGTCAGGTGAGGTCGTGGTCCTCGTCCACGCTTTCGTCACTAGTCGAATTGACCATTGTTGCTCGATACTTGTTGGCCTCCCCCTTGGGGTCCTGGGACGATTTTATCGAGTTCTGCGCTCGGCTGCTCGGCTCATTGGGCGGCTTCCTAAATTTGCCTCTGTCTCTGCATACATGAGTAATGTGTTGCATTGGCTGCCTGTATCTCAGCGGATTTCATATCGCATTGCTGCTATGGTTTCTCGCTGTGTTCTTGGCTTTGCTCCATCTTACTTGCGCGATCTTTGCCGCCCATTGTCCGACGTAACGGCGCGTCGGGTGCTTCACTCTGCGACGAGGGGTGAACTTTTAGTTTAACGGGCGCGCTTGGCTACCAGACAACGTCGAGCTTTCTCAGTTGTGGGCCCTTCCATCTGGAATGATCTCCCGCCAGAGCTGCGTTCATTACTTCTGATCAACCCAACTGGGTTTTATAAGTCACTTAAGTTAAGTCTTTTTTCTTTAGTCGTGGCTGGGCTGGGGGCGCTCCTGAGTAGGTTTCTTTGAAGGCGCGCTATATAAATTCTCATAATGAATGAATGTATGAATAAGAATGGTAGAGTAAGGAAAGGCAAGGAAGGTATAGATCCATTATTAAAATGTATTATGAAAAAATAATATAATAAAGTAATAAACAAGAACTATTGCAGCATTGCGAACACATTAGACATAAAGGTAGAGCGAAGTAAGGTTAATTAAGCGAAGATAAGTTGAGGCAATGAAGTACGTGGTTCAAATCCCAGTCTGATTCACCTACGAAGGTAAAAAACTAAAAACGTCTTTGCATACATGAACGCCGAAACGTAATAATCTCACGTATTGTGATCTATATGCTAGTTAGAAAGTATCTGAGCACAAATCTGTCAGTCTGAATAGACTCAATAAGCAGAGGGTCACGGTTAATACATCTACACACATCTAAAGAGAGGAATGCAACTGTCAGACACGTCTTCAAACACGCCTTAACTCCTATAATCAAGTTTCAATGTGTACCAATGAACGAACTTAGCGGCCTGGCGTCTCTTTTTGTGTAGCGTGTTTGTACTTGGACCAACCGCTAGTCACAGCCCACACAGCGATATAAAGTAGTTCTTCCAGGTAAGGACCGTAAGGTAAAGTATTTCCCTAAGGTAAGCTAAGTAATTTGCTCAAAACAACGTAAGACAGTTTCTGAAGGTAAGGTAGGGTATTTTCTCAAGGCAAGGCAAGGTAAGACAGTTCCTGAAGGTAAGGTAGGGTATTTTCTCAAGGCAAGGCAAGGTAAGACAGTTCCTGAAGGTAAGGTAGGGTATTTTCTCAAGGCAAGGCAAGGTAAGACAGTTCCTGAAGGTAAGGTAGGGTATTTTCTCAAGGCAAGGCAAGGTAAGACAGTTCCTGAAGGTAAGGTAGGGTATTTTCTCAAGGCAAGGCAAGGTAAGACAGTTCCTGAAGGTAAGGTAGGGTATTTTCTCAAGGCAAGGCAAGGTAAGACAGTTTCTGAAGGTAAGGTAGGGTATTTTCTCAAGGCAAGGCAAGGTAAGACAGTTCCTGAAGGTAAGGTAGGGTATTTTCTCAAGTCAAGGCAAGGTAAGACAGTTCCTGAAGGTAAGGTAGGGTATTTTCTCAAGGCAAGGCAAGGTAAGACAGTTTCTGAAGGTAAGGTAGGGTATTTTCTCAAGGCAAGGTAATTTCATAAGGTAAGGGTTTTTCTCAAGGCAAGTTAAAGTATTTTATCAAGGTTAGGTTAGGTATTCTCTCAAGGTAAGGTAAGATATTTTATCAAGGTTAGGTTAGGTAAGGTACTTTCTCAAGGCTTATCTTGCTTTGAGAAAGTACCTGACCTAACCTTGATAAAATTTCAGAATATAAGGTAAGGTACATTCTCAAGGCAATGTAAGGTATTTTCTCAAGATAAGGATCTTCTGTAGGTTAAAGGTAGTGTATTTTCTCAAGGCAAAGGGAAGTATTTTCTCAAGGTTAAATAGGGTATCTTTTACAGACAGGTATAAGGTATTTTCAGAAGGTAAGGTTAGGCCTTGTCTCAAGACATGATAAAGTATTTTCTTAAACTAAGGTAAGGTAAGGTTTCTAAACCAGTTTGCAAAGGTAACATCCAACCTCATTGCCATATTGCAAGAACTGATGATTCTAAGAGCGAGTGGAGAACACGTTTCTCTAATTCAAATGAGGCCCCAGGATTCGAACCAACGACGCTCCACTACAAGACTGTGGCGATGTCAATTTATCCGCCACGAGGCTTAGGATATTCTTGAATTGGAGTATTCTAACAGTCTGAACATTACAAAGTGTAAGTATGTTAGGAAGAATTAGAATATTACAAAGCGTAAGAGTATTCCGAAAAGTTAATTTTCTGAAGAATTAAGATATTCTTAAGAGCATGGGCGCCCGCACGTTGGGTCAAGGGGGCACTGCCCTCCTGGATTTTCAATTGAAATATGTAAAATTAAGAATATTATTAATTTTAAATAATTGAAATACATAATTTGACATTTCTTTTGCATTATTGGTGACTTATACAAACGAACCCTTGTACACTGAGATCAAGATACCGGATCATCCGCTAACACAGCACGACATTTTACTAATTAAAAATTGCAAGTAGTGACGGATGGTTTGGCAACGCAGTCACCACACGGTGAGCAAAGTTAATTACGTTTTGGTCCGTGTAGGGTTACGGGGAAGGGGCGATTGAGAGCACAAAGGTATGAGTGTTTAAGAACATTTGAACGTAAGCCTATGCAGATACATATATACAGTACAGTATAACATAAGCATATGATATCATATGATATAAAACACACCATGGATAGACAAATATACAGGCCTACTTTTTAATGTATATATGAGACATCAATGGCACATAGGCCTACATTTGTGGATGGGAGTTAAAACGAAAATGCATGGCGCTTAGTAGGCCTATAGAGTGTTCTGTATTGCAATGTCTGGTCTAAGTCTAACACATTATTAACTTCAGATGTAACAGTCAGGGATTAATTTCTTAAGCTGAGTGCAGGCCTACTTTGCAATCGTCTAGCGCCTGTTGACTGTTTGTCAAAGCCATGGTCAGAGGCCTTGGCGGTCTTCAACTCCGACTCATCCAGGATACTCTACTCTTCTGACCTGTCTCCAACTTGTACACTGATCCTTACTATAAATTACGTTAAATCAAGTTGGGGGTTGAGGCTTCAACCTCTGATCTTTTGCTACCCTGCAGCTCACTAACTGAAAAGCTGGGGGTAAGAAAACTAAAATATCTCATGAGTCGTCATTTGTTTCGTGTGAAACATATTAACAAACTTAGATTTTTATCTGCTTTCGTGCACTTTGGTAATCTATAAAATTTTCGATCTCCACCCATCTCTTATTTGGCAACTAAAACACTGCACTTAACTGAAGCATATTTACACATTTTAGTAGGCATACATTTGAAAGATCCGATCATGTCGGACTTTAGCAGCAGTTTGTTAAATGCGCTTAGTGTCCATTCTTTTATCCTGAATTTCTTTTCGCTAACGTTTTTCACTTTAGGGCATAATAATTATTCTTATTTTGACGTAAAATTCTATAAAAATTCTGTCTGTTTACTGAAAGCCATTGTCGGTTTGGATTAACAAAAATTCCATTCTTTTATCCTGAATTTCTTTTCGCTAACGTTTTTCACTTTAGGGCATAATAATTATTCTTATTTTGACGTAAAATTCTATAAAAATTCCGTCTGTTTACTGAAAGCCATTGTCGGTTTGGATTAACAAAAATTCCATTCTTTTATCCTGAATTTCTTTTCGCTAACGTTTTTCACTTTAGGGCATAATAATTATTCTTATTTTGACGTAAAATTCTATAAAAATTCCGTCTTTTTACTGAAAGCCATTGTCGGTTTTAATTAAAAAAATTCTGACCTTACAGTAAAAGGTAATTTTTAAGGAAACGCCTTTAAACTATTTTTGTGGACACGTCGTACGGTGTACCTTAGTCATTTCGCCATGGGGCGTTCGTATTAACTGCATACATAATAACTCTACATAGGGCCTACGCATGCATGGCCCACGTAATTGTACAATCGATGGAGCATGAATTTTATTGTCATTGGGCCTGAGTCAGCAGAGATAAGATTTTTAAAGCCTGGACACGGGCCAAGGAATGCATCGCAGAACTTGTCACTTTAATCCCAGTTCGTCCGTGGATCAACTTCTACTAATCTGGTGACAAAGCGCCAATGTCTGGCACATGGTCGTTTTTGTCTGAAGTAATTCGACCTGCAGAATCGAAAGCAACTGAACTTTGATTCGCTTCATCGAACTGCCTTTCCAATATCCGCGACTCCTCAAACAGTTGCTGCTTTCGATTGTGACTGGGATCAGCGAATATCGAGACCTTATCTGCCTATAGACTTTGACCTTGCACTGAAACTTCAGTCGTTCATTCATTCATTCGAGTAAGGGTAGCACACTTGCTGATACGCCTATATACATGTATATAAAACCGCTCATAAACGTAAAGTCTCAGAGGCGGACTCAGGCAGACGCAATGGACGCACGTCCGTCCAGCCGTCCACCCACCAAATCAAATCCACACAAAGAATAGGCATCGCATCGATATTTTTGTCAAATGGCAATTGCGGTATGATAAAGCATTAGATGCTATCTAAATTGAAATTTTTTACGCTTGTCACTACTCACTACTCTATCTATGGCAGCTATTTAAATTTTTACTTAGGCCTATAGGCCTATCTACATGTATGTTAGCTGAAGCTGGCAAGCGGTCATATTATTATTGCAGTAGGCTATTGTTAGTGACAAATGTCGAAAATGAGTGATGATTGACAAGAAAAAACGAAATTCGCTCAAAAATCTGCACGTAAAAAGAAGCTTTACGTCACAGACTTCTTTCAGACAATTTTTCTGAAAGAACTCTATGACGCAAAGCTTCTCCGCGGTTAACGTTTAATGTCAACTGCGGAATCTTCAGTAACATCGATATCTTTGTTATAAGAGCAAGACGAATGAACAGACAGCAAACGTCAGCGCATTCAGGGGTGGTGGCCCAACTGAAGCAAAGCCGTCGTTACTAGCTAACAAACCATCCATGGTGTGTTTTATATCATATGATATCATATGCTTATGTTATACTGTACTTTTATAAGTCGCTCTGAGTCGTTTTCAGTGTATGACTATGAGCGGCTGAGAGGGAATGGGTGGGGATGGGAGGGGTCGGGTGGGGATGGGAGGGGGACGGGATATGAGTGTGCGTCCAATTTTTTAAGCATGCGGGCGCCCCTGGTAATCCCTGAGGAGGTTGAAGAGTTCTTTCGCTGAGGTGCAAGCACAACCACTGCAGTTCAACGATAGGACACCTTTTCAACCTTTCAAACTTGTGGTATCACTCATTGGTAGACTTTGAAAGGTTGGATGAGTGGGTGCCAATAATTTCAAGGAAATTCCACGGGTGGTCAGTGATGGGCACTAACTAATTTTTTTAGTTAAACTATAACTATTTCTGAACTAAAATAAAAAAGTATAACTAAAAGTTGGCAACTGATTTTGTAAATAAGTTAACTAAACTAAAAATATTTAGTTAAACTTTTCCAATTTTTAACAAACTTTTTCACAAACATTTTCGCAATAACAGAGGTTAAGTGAACCGTAATAATGCAGAGTGTCAATGACAATTTCACTTTCAACCTATGTAATGTGTACTAGACTAGTAGTCCTAGTACAGTTCCACAAGAAAATCACGAAGAAAGTTGCTAATCGTGTAATGTAACGCAGTTCACTTGACTTGAGTAATACAACCAGTTAGTCATAACAATCATTGCGGAAGATAGTTGCTGATTTTGTTACTTAAACTTTCTAGCTAATAACTAAAAAATATTAGTTAAACTTTTTAGTTAATAACTAACAAATATTAGTTAACTTTGGTTTTAACTAAACTATTTTATTTTAGTTAAACTTCTGCCTTAACTGAAATTTAAAGTTTGCAACTTTTTAGTTAAGTTTTGCCCATCACTGAAATTCAGCAAAGTAAACTGCACCATTTCAGAATAATAACAGCAACAGCAACAGCATCAGCAACAACCACAGAAGCAACAGTAAAAACAACAACAGCAACAACAACAACAACAACAGCAGCAACAACAACAACGGCATTTGCAACAAAAATAACAGCAGCAGCAACACCACCAACAACTGCAACAAGAAAAGCAACAGCAGCAACAACAAAAGCAGTAGCAGCAAGAAAAAGCGACAACAGCAGCGACAACATCTGCAACAACAAAAACAGCAGCAACAGCAATAGCAGCAAAGCAACAACTATTCTCTCGTATGGGATCAGAATGCTGGACAATGTGAAAGTAAGACGAGAAAAGAATTTCCACTGCAGAAGTGAGTTTGCTAATAATCTAAACTGCAAGAAATTTCAAGACTAAAAATTAGAAAATGACTACATAGGGCGATGTATCCAAACAACTCTGCCTGACTATTATAAGTCGCTCAGAGACGACCTTGGCCATGTGGAAACAATAGGCTACCAGTTCATCGAATCCCACACAATGCGCTACATGGAGGATTCGACTGGAATAGAAACAATGGAAGTCCAAGACTTCCTTGGATAGCCAACATAAACGAAGACATAATAAGACGGACTAAACTTGATAGAAGCATTTGAACTTGACAAATTATTGCGAAAATTAACATAATTTAATCGTACCCATCGCCGCCAAATGGACGGCATATGGAACTTACGACGACGATGATAATGATGATGATACCTGCTATAATCGTATTAACACAAACCAACATCCAAATATATTTAGCATATAAAAAACAATATGCACAAGAACTACCGGCAACACAATAGAAGTTAAGGTGAGATTAGGTAAGGTAAGTAAAGTAAGGTTGGCAAAGTAGCCTAATTGCCGATTAAGACCTAATAGTAATGGCAGTAGTGCTGGTAGCAGTAGTAGGCCTAGTAGTAGTAGTAGTAGTGGTGGGAGTATACAGTATTAGTAACAGTAATATTCACTTTTTGATCACCAAAAGCCTCCAAAATATACAGACATTCAGGTTCACATGAATATAATTATGTTAAGGGAAAAATCGAAAGGAACCACATGGATCCCGACGATCATCCCGTTATGCACAGTCGCCCATATTTTATTGCACGCTTTATCATTAGACGAGTTCCTCAGAATCGTGGTCCTGCATTTAAACTATCCTTCGGCTGAAGCGGGAGCAGGTACACACAAGAGAGATGACCTTTTCTTCAGGTTAGCGTCGTTTCATTGATTTACTACCATATGACGCACACAACCGAATAATATACGACTACTCTCAACCGCAAACAGTGGAAGACAAACATTGCAGTCGATGGTCTGCCTTCCTTCCTTTCCTTTCGAATCTACAGCAGTCGTCTTTTGAACTTTATACAGCCTTTCTAGTTTGCGTGTCGAGTGGACTGAGAGCAAATGCGTCTTTGTATCGCTCCTCTTCTGTTTGGAAGCTTTTGGAAATACAACGTATACCGATCGGAGTTTTGTAGAATGTGGCTTGTCATGATATGAGTTGGTTATGCCAGTATTTGAACTTATGCTGACGTTTTAGCACAGAATGGTATACGCATGAAACATACAGACCATGACCTGTATTACCACAAAAGGCGTGAACATTTCTATAGACTCGACAGAGCCATCGTGCAACGCTATATGCAACAATTACGTCCATTCAGCTGTCATGGTTGTCTGTCAAAGTCTATACAGCAGCGGTCAAAAACCCATTATAGAAGCGAAGATATATACGAAATAGTCATCTCCACATTTCTTAAGCACTACTCTGAAGCAAAGCGCAGGGCACCAGCTTATTCACGAGCTCTGCATCGAGTCAGAGGGGTTTACCAAAGGGTAGTCAAAAGGACGTCCGAGTCCGGTTACCAGGGTATCCAGATCAATAGAGGAGGCAGAGTAGCTGATAATGCGGATGTCGTTTAGGTCGAGAATTGGAAAATGGAGGATCAGACGAGTCAGGGTTGGAATAGACTTCAGTGTTGAGTGGAAAGCCCGTAGGACAATAGATAGAAGAGCCTAAGGCAGATAATGGCGCGTGATTGGCAGTGATGATGAAGTAACCGAAAATTTGCGGAATTCAGAGGAAAGATAGTTCAAGTAGGCCAGAAGACAGAACTTCCAGAATGTATGGAAGTTTTCAGGTCAACTAAAGTAAGGTAATGTAATCGTGTGGAAAATCGTCAACAGACAGAGGAGTGATCACGTGATCCAAGGATCATTGATCAATGGAAGCGCAAACACCACAACAATTCATCTACCGGACATTTTGATAACTATGGAGCGGCCTCAATATTCAAAATTTGCACAATTTGCATATGAAGTGGAGTATCCGAGAGAAGGAAACAGACACGCAGGCGTAGTGACAGCGGATGCGAGATACACGAATTGCTTAGGCCTAAATCTGACCTTAGCTGGAAACTTATATAGCGCCGCTATTTTCACAAGAGATATCGATCGATGGTCGCTTAAAAGATCCACCAAACGATAAATGCCAGGTACCACAACTAAAAAATGACCTTGTAGATTTATATGTACTCTGTGCAGATTAGCTGAACACTTCTGTGTGGAGACAATAAACGTCGTAGAGAAAAAGCAGGTCTGGAGAGAAATGAACCGCTGTCCACTCTTCCTTCGTTAGAACCTAATCTAAAACTAAACTCTAAATCACCCAACATTACTATTATAAAAACCACAAAAAGGATCATTTAGATCCACTGCCGATCTGCAATCTTGAAACTATAACTGGCCTGCTGGAGAACTTGAGTTCTGCACAATTTGCGTCGAGAAGGAACTGGGGAATATTGTTCTGTCTTTGACGGAAGTTCATTCGCTAGAGACCCGGCGACTTGAGCTCAACGTCCCTCACGTAAGTCCAACTTCCGGCCACTGGAGATAAGTTACAAACGGCGCGAATGACAGAACACTTTCCTGGTGCGTGCGAAAATCCGAAGCACGGCTGTCCAAGGTACGTATCGCACTGGAAGCGACAAGAAGTCCAAGAGACGCCGCTCGAGGTTAGGACGACGTCGGAATCCAGACAGAATCCAGGCACCCTCTGATACTGGAAAGTCCTATGCTTCGGATAATGAAGGACGGTGGTATTTATGTCGGCTTCGAAACGGGTAAAGAGCGGTTTCAGCTGGACGGCGTTTATGTCGTAGACGAGGTCAGACAGACCGTCGAAAGATCTGTTCTTGTTCTGTTCGTATCCGACGTCCATTAAGGAGTGGCGGATTGGATTGCGCTGATTCGTGGCGTCCTCGACGTGATAGATGGTACTGTAGCGACTCACCTCGGCTGGCATTCCGTAGATTTCCCACAACTGACCGACCCTCGACCACATATCATCGTCTTCGCCTCCCCAACCGAAGTACTTGAGCGAGTATCCGTTCACCTTGCGGAACATGTCCGCCGTCAGCGAAACGATCCCTCCGAAAGTCGGGTAGAGTTTGTAGTTCCACTTGTCTAGCGCTCGAGCGTAGTGTCTGGGGTTCGGTCCGCATGTCATGAGAGCGCGGTCATCCTCGAGAAGCATGTCGACGTCGTGGAAGACAACGCAGTCGAAGGGAAATCGCTTCTGAGCCTCTAGGAACCCGATGTTCATGATGGCCGCCTTGTTGAAGATCATTGGAAGGCGTTGGTCGGCGACGAATATCCGAAAGTGTAGCTGTTGTCTTTTCAGGATCGGATAGAGATGACGCAGCAGAATTCGCAGATGACTCTCGCGGTCTCTACATGGAATAATGATCGCCAGACGGGTGTGTGGTACGCAGTGGTCAGGCATCCACTCTCCTCCCATGCGCACATCCACTCCAACGCTCTCCGAAATACTCGTCCAATTCTCATCCATCTTATTTACCATGACCCTTCCCTGAAGACCTCGAGGAACACACGGACACCAGTTGATCCCAGATTTGTTCGCGATCCTCCGTCGACACCATTCCTCTTCCTGCCTCTGATAATCGCGAATAGCATACATTTCCTCATCTCTTACTGGTTCCGGTCTGAACAACAGCGGGTTCTTCGTAGTGACCACCATCCTCCTGCGAGCCCTCGGAGGTATGGACAGTGACGCGTTTCCACTGGACACCGACTGCTGAAATTGCCATTGATCAAAGTGTCTGCTGACGAGTATGGTCAGCATGATCGCCGCAGTAGTTCCGCAGACGTAGAAGAAACAGATCCGGGCGATAACTCGCAAATATCTGTTTGCCATTTCGAGCTAAAGAACGCCGATCGAATGAGAGGAACGTCAGTCGACTGCGTCCGTTCGCTCTCTACCAGTCAATGCAACGCTTCACTGATCTAAAGACCAATGAATATTGCGTTTCGGTATAGCGATCAGTCGTTGCTTCGTTTGTTTGTCTGTGTTTCTGCAATCGGTAATCTATTTAAAAGACTCGCAAATTATAAAACAGTTCTGGTCATTGGACCGTTAACAAGATACTAGAAAGGCACGAAGGGATAGGCAGTAGACCATAAAACGACTAGAAGATTCCAGACAGAGCAGAAGTGTGCGTGACCAGAGATGAAAGTGGTAGGAAAAGATTGGCCTTGAAGTCTTAAATGGGGGTGTGTATCCACACCACTCATTTAATAGTTCCTGAAATATTCGAACGTTGAAATATAAATGTATGGACGTTTGCATGTAGAGTAATCTGGCTGTCTTTAGTAAACGACGAAACTGAAGCTATAAGCTTACATCCTATCAACAGAATAATGTTATGAGGTTATTGATCACAATCCTTTTCCTGCGCAGACTTTGTTTTGTTAATTCGAAATTTCTCTTTCCGTTTTCGTCTTATTGGAAGCTCATTTTACGATTTTTTGCTGTTAAATACTTAGTAATTTTCCAATGAATAGCACTTTGTGTTCTAAACACCCAATTATGCAGAGGCTAGAGAGTTGTCCCGATTGAGAACGTTCTTTAACGTAGTCTATCAACAGCAGATATAGCTATAATATGGCTAAATTAAGGTCACGGTCTTTGCCATATTTTATGCCTCATGACATAGAATGAACATAGAAAACGCGCGGGTCGCTTCCAGGGCGCTCTGCTGCAGAAGTGCTTTTCAAGAATCGAAATCTTGTTTCGTGCAGCCCTGGCCTGCAACTATATTAAGACACTGATGGGTCTAACGATTTCTGGAGAGATGCGTTCAGGTGATATTACTGTCCGCAGGCGCAGTGCCATTATGTATGCGACGGAAAGACGTTTCTACCTGGCGTTCGTTCATGCCATGCACCAATCAGAGATCAGAGCCCGTCATAAGAAACCGATTCCGTTTGCTCATAATATATATTATATAGTCCACATGCAGAATGCGCAATTAAGTGCTGACAATTATTCGAACTGAGTTGATACTTTGACGTCTTTCGAATACCACGCCACCTGGCGTTGACACTTCGCTCTCACCTTTCATCATCATCACGATAGCAACGAACTTACTATCTAATTTCTAATTTAACTTGTACCTTGATGCGGTGTGACATCCCGAATAATCAATAAACGAAGATATATATATATATATATATATATATATATATATATATATCATCGTATATATCGTCGTCGTCGTCGTCGTCATCATCATCATCATCATCATCATCGTCGTCATCATCATCATCATCATCATCATCATCATCATCATCATCATCATCATCATCATCATCATCATCATCATCATCATCATCATCATCATCATCATCATCATCATCATCATCATCATCATCATCATCACCGCCACAATAACAACAGCCGCCGCCCATAATTATCATCATCAATCGATGATAATTTTATGCGAGCCATGCGTTTACGGTTGAATAAGTGTTTATGTTGCTGAATTCCTATGGTCGTGTTTAACGTCTCGGTCTGATGATCTATTGACCACGGGACCACGGTTCACTAAAGATTCCACACAACTACGTAAACAGGTGTGTTATCTTTAGCGCTGCCCGTATACCTTTGTATTTATTCTCTTAGACTTACATGTAGTCCAGCTGCGCCTTACAATGCATGCAAGGGTCAGTTGAAAGCGAAGCGGTCTTGTCTATGGGTCTACTACCCTGTGCGCTCGTAGACAATTTCGGAACTCGGTATATATCGAAGAATTGCTGAAGAAAGTTGATTGATTTACCGTTTATCGATTCATCCCCAGCGCCATGTAACGGTCTGGCGCTGGGGATGCGACAATTACCAGCACAGTAACGTTAGGCGCTGTATACAGTGTAGCATGGGACGCGGTGGTGTAGCGGTATGTTCTGTGCCTTTGTATCTGGAGGGTCGCAGGTTCGAATCTAACTCAATCCACTGCGTAGCGACCCTGGACAAGTTCCTCATCCACAGTTGTCGGTGAGGAAGGCAACGGGAAACCACGTCACTTTTCTTATCCCCGGGTGCACCATGGCATCGAAGCCAAATGGACCTGCCTTTGGGCAGAGAACTCGTCATCATCATCAACGTTAGAGAGCGTCGAGCAGCAACCCCTCTTGGACGGCTCTCTACAGCTCATGAAATTCTATGTCGTTTGTGCCATCTTAATCCGCCATCCATCCGGATTCACTATATAAATAGCAAATTTAAGAGGATAAAACCTCCCAGCATCCCAAACATCACAAGTTGGTGGATTAAAACGATGTCCTATAGCCTATCGGGTGAATGACCGCCGTAAAGTCTGTGCCCCATACGAACGATCCTGTAAACCGTGAGATTAAGATTCTGGGGAGGAGTTGCTGTAGAGAGACGAATACAGTTGTTTACATTTTACTAGTAAAGATCTGCTCAGTTGACATCAACAGGGTTGTGAGGGAGAAAATTATTTCATTCTCAACTCCAGATGTAGGAAAAAGTATTGTCCGAACCAGTTGGAGGTAGTTCATTTTTCCTTCAAGGATGTAAGAATTTGTATGGGATAAATCACTGAAACTGAAGTTGCCTCTTAAAGTATTATAATGTAGGAAGTATGTATTTTCTTTCGTACGATGTATGTATGTATGTATGTATGTATGTATATGTATGTATGTATGTATGTATAAATATGTATGAATGTATGTATGTAAGTATTCCTATGTATGTATTAATGTATGTATGTAAGTTGTATGTATGTATGCATGTATCCATGCATGCATGTATGTATTCATTCATTCCTAAATTTATGTAGCGCCCCCCCAGAGGACTACTCAGTCGGCGCTCCCGACTCCAGCACGGCCAAAAAGTACAGTTTTGAGCTTAGTATAGAAAGCTTCAGTAAAAGTCCCAGGGAGCAGGCGTATCTCCTGGGGAGCCCGTTCCAGACCACTGGGCCACCACGATCGCTCCCCATCAAAGGCTCGATTCTGCATAGTTGCAGTTCGAGCAAATGGCACTAAGAGCACCCTTTCTCTGCAGAGCGGAGGGGCGGCGACCTTGAATACCCGAGGGGCAGCAAAGTTCCCGCAGGTAGACTGGGGTTAGACCCAGCTGACATCGTCTTACCAAGGCAGCAATCCTGTACTCAATGCGCTGCCGGGTATTTGGGTGGCAGAGCTTGTAAAGTCTCCAGCATATAGCTGGAGACTTTAGTACTATATGTATGTATGTATGTATGTATGTATGTATGTATGTATATTATATGTATGTATATATGTATATATATATATATATGTATATACACATAGTCTGGAACGAGTCTTTCGCCTAGTGTGCTTTGCATGCGTTAAATAGTTAGAACCGGTGTGGACAAGATCTTCCGTTATCCATAGGTACTCCAGATTTGTGGGGAATGTGTTCCCCTCTTTCTCTGCCCTTAGTTTACTCCGCATACAGTGACATCAGAAGGGTGTGCATTTTGGGCGACATGTTCTCTGGAAAAACAGGGTTTCGAACCCTCTTCCAAAATGGCGACACGTCATAGCGGCAACAACCGCAAAACAAATTCGTCCGAATTATATAGCAATGCTCATAATAGATGCTATCTCGGCCTATATGTTCGGCTACGTAGGCTGATCAGCGCTCATGCAGACACATACCCTCAAATTCCAAGAAATGCAAAAAAGGATTAAGAGTCTCAGACGCCAGAGGAACGTTGCGAGCCAACAGCAGGAAAACGCTGAAACTAAGAAATTACCTTTTCCATTCGCCAGCTATTCACTGTCGTTCAACCGCCCAAAAGCTACTCATTTCCCCCTCACGTTTCTCTGTCTCGGCCTTCATGCAGTCTCTTCCTCTATCGAATTCGGCAACCGCAATTCTAATAATGTGCTGCTCTTTGTATTTAAATTCTGAAAGATCTCCACCAGCTTCATTTAATCTGTTAATCTGAACTCTCCTTTGGTTGTCCAATCCCCTTGTAGTTTCACTCAAGACTGAAACCCGAACTTTGCAAGCTCTCCTACCATCCTACCACCGTTACCATGGTAATTGCCTTCTATCATAGTATACGACGTTGTATCTCGTGGTCGGACCTTCCTCTAGATTTTTACCTGACATCAAAACTAACCAAAACAACCTCGATCTTCCAGACTTAGTTTCCTTTATTGCCGGTTAAATAAGCTGGTCACTCTGACGCTATTTTTGTATGAAGAGGGTAAATTGTTAGCTACACATGACGCCACCTTGCGAGTGTCCACAAAATAATCCGACGTTACACTTGCTAATGTAATAGGCCTACACATAAATTGCCACCGAAACTTTTTCCCAATGCCTTAATTGAGATTTAACAAAAAAGTCTCACGACCATTAATTGTTAATAATCCATTACTTTAAACACACACAACTTAAGAGTGCTTTAAGCGCGGACACTGAATCGGAGTTTCACGCCGAAGCGCATGAGCAATTGCGAGTGAAGGACTTGCCCAGGGTCCCTACGCGGCGGCTTGAGGTGGATTCGAAACCGCAACCCTCCGGCTTAGGCACCGAACATATCCCCTACACCACCGCGCCCCTCAGCGGTAGCTCACCACTCAGTTTGTATAATTTGTGTATTGTGATTTTGCTTTATTTGGTGGTGAATAAACTACTTACTTACTTACTTAATGTCTCAATGACAGTGGAGAAACGCGAGCTACATAAATCGCTGGTACATACGAACATACACGCAGGCATGCACATGAACATATAACTGGAAATAGATCGTGAATGCGGGTATAGTCTCCGGAGCCGCTAACTAAGGAGTTCGCGACTGACTTAGCGACTCAGTCACGTGCTTATCGACTGACTAAGTCGTTTAAACTTATCCACTGAATTATCGGCTTGAATTCTCGGGTAATCAAGCAGGTCTTCAAGTTGCCTAATAATACAATGCATTTGACCGCATACTAGGCCTACTATATGGGCTGTACTATATCCGCTCCATATGGGCATTCTGACAGACCGATGACTGTGAAATATCTCACCGGTAGCATAGTTCGCAAAATGGGGCCAGACGCCGGATTTCTCTGGGGCGCGAAAGGCCGCCATAGGCCAACCGCTGTTAAAGACATTGAAACCAGCGTATTTTCAACGAGACGTGTACATCGAAGAGACGCCATTCTCTATGAAAGAAGTGCGTGATGTCAGGCAACGTGACAGAATCTAATAGTGTTGATAGTAGTTAGAGGAATCTATAGGCCTATTTAGTTATAGCTAATAAAACAGTAAGTAGTAAGTAGTAACTAACTAACTGGTGATCTGATATCGACTGATTGTTAGTCTGTTGCTCTTTGACATGGACCTTCTAAGTAAGTGTTGCTCCTGTCCTCCGATAGGCTAGGCCTATTTGAAGTGAACAAAGTCGCTAGCAGTCGATAGCCTATCGACTGGTTGCGACTTGAGGGCTTAGCGGTTGGTGGGGGCGGTGGCGCCGGGGACTAATTGCGGTCAGAGAAACAACGGAAAGATTTAGAGGCGTAGAGAAATTAGCGACGCTGTATTTCCTTGGCTTAAGTATCAGACAGAGAACATAATTAGTTTTGGATCAGTTTGAGCTACAGGCAAGAATTGACTGTGGCTACGCA
Organism: Aporrectodea caliginosa; assembly: GCA_020284085.1. Classification (NCBI taxonomy): domain Eukaryota; kingdom Metazoa; phylum Annelida; class Clitellata; order Crassiclitellata; family Lumbricidae; genus Aporrectodea; species Aporrectodea caliginosa. The sequence goes on from JACEVL010000213.1 coordinate 588,770, forward strand.
CGCTATTGTGCATTCCTGCCACGCCTATAGGCAAGCACAGTTCTCTGCCTTTGCCCATCCCTCTCTGTCTGTCTGTCTTCTATCGCTGTGTCTGTCTGACTGTCTGGCTGACTGTCTGTCTGTCTGTTTGACTGTCTGTCTGACTGTCTGACTTGTATGTCTGACTGTCTGTAGCTTTGTGTCTATATCTGTCTCTGTCTCCATCTCTCCCAAATGCTTATCTGTACCATACACACCACTACAAATCTAATACGGTCCAAAGAATATACTTATTTGTAGCAAGAGACATATATATATACAAACATACATGCAGGCATACACATGCAAATACACCGTACAGGCATGCACACACGCAGGAATGCACACACACACTTTCACACACGGATACACACACATACATACATAGAGACAGACAGACAGATAGAAGCGGACAGAGACAGACATATACAGACAGACTGACAGACAGAGAGTGTAATATAAATTATATGTATATATAGGAAGAGAGAGACAGAGACAGGGAAAGACAGTGATCCCAGAGAATGAGACACTGACATTGCTGAGAGAAACAAAAAAATTATATGCTTAAATAGAGATAGAGATAGAGGCAAAAAGACAACAAGAACTAGAGAAAAGGCATCTATAGTGAGATAGCGGGACAGAGACACGAAGCGAGAGAGACAGGCACAGAGAGAAAGAGAAAGACATGGATGGACAGAAACAGAGAGAAAGATATTTAAAAAATTGCAAGATAAAGAAAACCAGGTAGCAGGAAAACACATACAGAAAGCAACGGACAGCCATACACACGCATACATACAGTCGGACAGAAGGACAGACATACATAGACGGACCTACCGACCGACAGACAGGCAGATAGACAGACAAACTGATATACATGCAAGTATATAGACAAAAAGACAGGTAGACGGACAATATACAGACAGGCAGAGAGACAGACAGATTGGCAAATGCACAGAGACAAACACGCATATATACAGACATGCACACAGACAACTGACCGACAGACAAGAACGACAGACAGACAAACAAACAGGCAGACAGACAGACAAACAGACAGACAGACTGTTATCAGTAGCATAATTAAAATGCTCCACTGAGTTTCATATTCGGAAAAATAATCACCAGCGTTCGGATTATTGGAAAAGACGACATGGAGACGGAATATCAGGTGCGGAAAGGAATTGGCTTCTTTTCCAGACGGAAATTTACATCGCCATCACATTAATGGAAATGAAGTCGAGTTCAAAAGAAATAAAACCTGCACGACTATATATATATAAATATATATAATATATATATATATATGCATAGTTGCATACATACAATACAGACACTCGATTCCATTTGTAATACGCAGCTTACTGGCGTTAACATCGCATCAACATTAATATCGCACTATATTAGCATATCATTAATGTAAGAATTAACATAAATTACGTATTTTTGGAAGAAATCAAAACTGTATGACTACTGCTAGTCACAACTTCCCGGTTCTAATATGTCGCTTGTATAGCAGCGCAGGGAGTGACCCTGCACCAGAGCATTCATAGTGAATGATCATGCAGTGAATGACCCTGCACCAGAGCATTCATAATCGCAGTGAATGACCCTGCACCAGCGTATTCCTAGTAGCACTGAATGACCCTGCACCAGCGTATTCCTAGTTGGCCATCTAAGCTTGTCAACCGTCCAATTTGAGTTGGGTACAAACATCTCAAAATGCGTCTACCAACCAAACAACAATGTCATGACGCATGACGATGACAAAGCGACAGCAACGGTGACAATGGCGTCAACGACCGAGCCGACGGTAAGTACAATGACGATGATGATGATGACGACGACGCGAATCGTGTATCATTCATATACAATTAGGTCTAAGAGCGATTCCTGGAACAATGCTCTGCATAAATATCCTGTTAGGCGGACGCACGCACGCACGCACGCACGCACCTGCTCACCTGTGGACTTCAGGTGAAAGCGCCGCCAACGGAGAGTCTGGATCGATGACTGTTCCACACAGGAGGTTACCATGGCAACTGCCACTAGACGTTACCGTAACCAAATCAGTATCACCTCAAGATATCACTTGACTGTGTACCTGGCTGTTTTTGTCCTCTAATGATTTAATTATTTAACACTTCTTTCTATTGTACCTGGTTGCGGTCTGTCAGCCTGTCAGAAAATAAAACGAATATCTACCTACCTCCCGTTAGACATGAAATATAAGGTCATATATGATATGATGAGGTATGAGAAGGCAAGATAAGATACGGAAGTAGTTGCGGTGTGACAAGATAAGGCAAGTAAATAGAATCAATTAAAAGTATGATACGGGTTGGTTAAGTTAATATATTAAAATGATCTAAGTAAAGTAAGTAAAGTGAGTAAAGGTCCCGTTTCCTATTATAGTGGGTCGGCGCTCATTTCTTTTCGTAGGTCATAAATAATAAAACCCTCCCTCCCCGAAAAAATGTCTGACTCTAACTGAAATGCTAGATCAATTTGACATTGTCGAAAATTTGCATTATTAAAGGTATAAAAGATATAATATTAAAAGAACTAAATATTTATAACACAACTGTCAGTTTGTCTAGCTGCTATCATCTTCCAATGGAGAAGCCAACTGTTCTTCTATTGTGATAATGGGCATAGCAACTGATTTGTCATTGCCATCATCCTGTGGAACTGTAATACCAAACAAGTCCACATCATCCTCGTCTAGCCAATTAGCGCTCAAAATGTCAACATTTTCTGTGTGAGCTCTAATAGCCACTCGCATTGGCAGCCACTCGCATTGGCCGAATTCTTTTGGGTTGAGGAGTAGGCCCTAGGTGGTAATATCTTAGCCCAAATATCGCGTTGTCGGTGCATTCCAACATGCTTCTTCGACATGACTTGTGAAGCAACATACAGATGATACAGGTGATAGATTTGTAAATCGTTCAAGCAGTGGCGGCGCCAGAGGAATGGGGAGGCTTAGCCCCCTAACTGCGGTTTACCTCAACATGGAAAATTGCTGCAAATCACAGGGAGGAGGGACAAAAGGTGAGGGCTTGGAGCTTTTGCCCCCCCCTTAAACCTGAAATCCTGGCGCCTCCACTGCGTTCAAGCAGCGACAACTGAACTGAGGGACAATATAGATCACGTGGAAGAATCTTAAATGCCTTTGTATAGATCGAATTAGGGCCTATTCAGATTATTTTATTTATTGCAAAAAATAACATTTTGTTTGTTGCATTGTTCATTTGTTACATCGTTGACGTCAATCTGCGACTTCAGCCTCTTGGCATTTTGCGTAATTTCTCATAACCATTGCTTACATTTTTCGTTTTCTGCTGTCAGGTATACGTTGCTTCTCAGATTTGTTTCTCTTGATTTGAGGCGCTGTATAAATTTGCGATCACAATTACAATTTACAATTGTAAACGTGCTTGAGCATGAATTACTGCTTGTAAACGCCAGCCTGTCTTAACGCAAGACACCCGCCAGACAATCACAATAAGATCAACAGATCGATGGCTAATCTACGCTACGTCACGGAAAATTCCGTTATAAACGCACACCACAGGTCGCCTGATCTTATTTAAAACTTGCGACTCGTCAGCGGTAAAGTAAGACAAGTTGGTGCGATTTAGGATGAGTTATGGTAAATTTCAGTAACCTCTGAGGTAAGTGTCGACATTTGAACAGCAACAATTACAATTACAATTAATTTGGAGTCACGTGTTAGCGCTTGTCGTGTGTACACATCAGTGCCTGAGCTCTGTTTAATATTTAGAGCGCTGCTGATTTTTGAGCAGCGCTATATAAATGTTCGATTACAATTACAATTACAATTACAGAGGAGAATTAGTTCATAGCATATTAATTATGTGCACGTCATCGTCACGTCATCACTCATCACCTAAAATCAGTACCAGTTGATTACATAACCAGTAGCCTACATCTTCAATATTACCACTAGTAGCCTACAGCCTCAATATCACCACAAATACATCCTAAATATTATCACGAGTGCAGCCTCAATATCTCCCAAGTAAATCCTCAATATCACCACAAACACTACCACCAATATTGCCACCAGTATGTATGTATTTATGTATGTATAGATAACTTGTAATGTAATGTAATGTAATTGTAATGTATTGACAAGGGCGCTCCGGCACAGCTACCTTGGAATCACCGAACAGAACTACAATCAGCCAGTAAAATGCGCGCTAGTCGGTAATTCAGTCACGTCTGTCTCTGTCTCCCTGTCTGTTTGTACGTAAGTATGCATGCAAATACGTATGTAAGTAGGCTATGCATTATACAGTATATATATATATATATATATATGTATGTATGTACCTCTGGGCTTTCATATAACACTCTTTATGTCGTAACATAAGATTATAAGAAGTTATTTTTGCTTGGCCAGAGCTAAAAGGATAATACGAATATCACAATAAAATCCGCTACCAATGCCACCACCGGTAGGCCTACACCTTTAATATCACCAATAAATAATACATCACCAGGACCATTTGCATTTCATTTTAATTACTGCACCTTTAACGCGTAGATGGTAAGAATATCTTAATCTGAAGCGAGAGACAAGTACCAGGTACCAAGTACCAGGTGTCCGAACAACTTGTCCACGTTCCTTATAACGCAGTGCCTCCACTCCTTGCGATTTTCCCAAGATCATGAGATTTCGGGATTTTGCATTGCACTCTGGGGGATTTCTTTACTAATGTTTGGCATTCAGAAACAATCAATATTTCGCGTCAAATTCAATCATTGAGCTTATTTTTTCCGATATCTCATATAATCATATTCAGACCTGCGTAGGACTCTGAAAGGTTCGTATGCCGCCATATAGGCACAGTGCCAACGGTCCAACTGTGCCTAATGGATAAAACGGTTCTGATGACGGAGTACAATGTGATCAATCATTCGCAACAAGCTAAGCTGATGCTCATCGTCAACATCACCAGCCTCATCGCCATCATCACCATCATCATGGTCATCATCATTATCATGGTCATCGTGATGAAAAGAATCATCATCGTCATCATCATGATACATTATTATGCAGTCATTCATTAATCATCGGACTCCTTCCTACCTGACTGTGTAGCCCAGTGGCCTGTAGACTGTCCGGATGTAGAAGGGCTTCATGGCTGCTCGTACCTTGGACGTACTCCACAGTCATCCGTACGCATGGGAACTGCGAGGGAACGCAGACGCCCGTTCCCTTCTCCTTCGGTTTGTCCTTGAGTCCGGCGCAGTAGAGGCAGTGGATGTCGAAGCGGTAGTAGGTGATGTTCCTCAGTCGACACCTCGTCTCCTTGTAGTTCCTCGCCAGGGTGTACTCGCGCACGACGAGTACTCCGCAGACGACAAGTACACAGACGCAGACGAGAGAGACGGTGACCAGTATGCAGCTGGTCGCTGGAGTCCTCTGGATCTCCATTCCGTTCATCTTCGAATCCCCGTTCGCCATTGCTATCGAACAGACGCTCGCCATCTTCTTCCCAGCTTAGGCCTCTGCTCTAGTAACATATACAATATTATAAGTATAAGTTCGTTTATTGAACCTGAGTGACAAACCGCAATCAGTGACAATAGGGTTGATAATAGTGTCATGATGTTAATGTAAAATTAGGATTTACAAAAAGTTATCGTCTGTAGAGTATCCTAGGTACATAGGACCTGATGGTGATGATGATCATCATCATGACGGTATATAGGTCCATGACGGCAATGATGATGACGATGATTTTTACAATTACAGCAGCAACAACAAATAACGAGTGAGACCAAAAGGTCAGGCATATCCTGTTAAAAAATTACTGATCAATTTGCTGACACTTTTGTTGAGCTGATTTTCATACATAATTGAGGATGTTTTTGCAACAATAATTATTTGTGGACATACAATTAATGGACAATGGACTAGTGTTTTCCAGCGTAGGCACACGCTTTGTTGTGAATCATCTTCAACAATTATTGTTGCATTTAAGTCTACACACTGTCGTCTCCCACAGTTCCCAGTACACTTACGTAGGGTACTGTTGACTTTTACGCAGTGCAGCATACATTTGCTAACTGTCCTAAACCGCAATTGTTTAGATATAATAGAACAGAGTTTATGTGAGGTACTTAATTCACCATATTTAGTGTCCTGATACGTACATAATACGTGCATGCGTACCTACGTAAACTAACGTACATACATACACACACATACATACGTACATACATACATACATACATACATACATACATACATGCATACATAGATACGTACGTACGTACATACATACATATATACGTACATACATTGTATTGTATTGTATTGTATTGTATTTGAACACTTGTTATAGCGCCCCTACCAGATTGACTATTCAGAGGCGCTCCCGACTACAGCGCGGACGCTGAATCGGAGTTTCACGCCGAAGCGCATGAGCAATTGCGAGTGAAGGACTTGCCCAGGGTCCCTACGCGGCGACTTTGAGGTGGATTCGAACCCGCAACCCTGTATGTGTGTACGTACATACGTACGTACATACATACATACACACATACATACATACATACATACATACATGCATACACATACATGCATACATAGATACGTACGTACGTACATACATACATACATACATACATACATACTTACATACATACATACATGCATACACATACAGACTGCATGTTTCTCTAAACTATTTCTAGGAAGTAGGCCTACTAGAAGATCAAAGAGACACAGCACGTGGTCAGCGAGATATAAAGGTATAAGAGAGAACTGAAGGACAGATAGGCTTAAAGACTCCCCAGTTAAAACTATAAACTCCATTTCTTTAAAGATTCTACGTTCATAATACGTAATATTCTTTCTTTCTCGTTATGCATACAATTGTGTACCAATTGAAATGATACGCTTTTGTTTTGGCAACAAATCTGTCAATTCTAAATAATAATAATACAATAAAATGTTATAGGTTGAAAAAGGGATAAATTACCAATGTTTTCCGAAAACAGAATTGACAGATTTATTGCCAAAATAAAAGGGGTCTCAGTTCAATTGGTACACCGCGTAAAATCAAAGAGCAACTCCGTACTGAGCTAATATATTCTCCTGTCTCCTTTCGTCTCTGCCCTTTCACCATCCGAATCGCTTGTTCAGAAAGCGCCTTGATGCAGCATCAGGTATAATTAATTATGTCGGCGCCCTGCTCTTAGCGATAAGTAGTGCTTTAGACATTCTGAGTTTTCAGTTTTATCGGTTAAAGATTAGGAAGATTTAACTCACCTGAATAAAACACTCGGATACTAACTCAGTCTCCTTTCTTGCCTGAATTCCTTATGAAATCCTAAATCATCATGTGCCTGACGATTGTGTGGATGCACCATGCATCTTTTCCAGTTTATTTCATCAGAGACGATGTTGTGTGAATTGTGCCAAAGAAATAGCTTCGTAGAGACGATATAATCCGGTTAAGAGTAGCCTAAACCTCTAAAATGTACACAGTCTTAAGATAGTATTCCTCAATTCCGTTTCAGAAGCTCTATTTTCTTCTGGAAATTGTAAAGTTTTATCTTCGCAGACTGAACAGCGTTGTTTATCTGAACAGAATGAAACCAGAGTCTCAGCTTTGCACTCGATGACCTGTGAGCAGCTAATGCGTATAGCTCGATCCTTTCGTACGCTTCGGGGGACTAACGCGTCGTACCAAGAAAGATTTACTTCCAGGATATTTCACCCGTAAATCAGACTACGTAAGGTTGCTCGTCAGTTATTGCCAGTCAGGAAAACTGACGTTGAAATTTCAGCCAGCAAAGATCGGAATAAAGAGGAATACGTAATATAAGATATTCTGCCATTAACTTAATTGTTTTCTCTACCATTACGCAACTCTTCTCGCCCGTAAATGCATAAGCAAGCAAGTAAGGTTAGGTTACCAACGCTGTCATGGCTGAAAATTAATACCGACTCAAATGGCCATTACATTTTCTTCTCTCTACAGAAGCGCAATATAAATAGTCATAATATTAATGGCTGCCGACGACTCCACAATGGAGACCTGGAGCCAACAAGTCGATAGGATTTGACATATTGACCGCAGGGCCTAATGACTTTAGGGCCGCCGTAGACAGCACGTGTATGTATGCGACGCTCAGACTGTTCGTGTTGGGACAGACACAAATCCAGGCGTGTCGTGCATATGATTAGCCACGTAAGAAAGGACAATAATAGCAGACGGTTTCTGCAGAATCAATATCTCATCTAATCTATGCAATATAATATCATATCATATCGTAGTAGATTAGATTAGATTAGATTAGATTAGATCATCTAAGGAACTGAAATCGAAAGCGCAGCAACAATGACCTCAGCAAATGCAACATATTTTCCTTGTCACGTGTACCACTCATACGTTACTAAACCCTAAACCGGAAATAGGCGTGCTCCAGCGGATGTGACGTCTTAGCGACCTGGATTTGTCAACAGACCCTGTTGACTTTTGATGTCGCAATTCCGAGCATCCGCAAACGATGGCTTAGCGCGCCATAACGCGCTCGTCCGAATGTATAACCCAATCGAAGCGGCAAATTTATGAGCGACGGTCTACTACTATAATGCGACGGTACACGCACGGTCCAAAAGGCCGAGTAATAATTATGCAGACCTTGCGCCGATATTCCTAAGACCATGTGCACAGTTTCTGTGCAAATCGTCGCTGCATCCGAATCCTCTCTCTTCCTTCTCCTCCTCCCTCTCCTCTCTTTCCTCCTCCTCGTCCTCCTCTTTCTCCTAACGGGTGCACGAGTGCTTCTTGTAGGCACATGGCGGCCTGTCTTCCTACAACGACCGGCTTAGCGCCCGGCCGTCCCCAGAGCAGCGCCGCAGCGGATGAGATGAATAGCGACGATCAGCGCCACCTAGTCGCGCACCTGCTGCAGGCTGCTGCTGCTGCTGCCAAGGAGGCTTATCTCTTCACGTACGTCGTCTATGCTGCTATGCATGCTGGCGTGCATTGGTGTGTGTGTGTGTGTGTGTGTGTTTGAGAGATGGGTGGAGTGTGTGTACGTTTGCGAGTGTGAGTGTCTGTGTGAGTGTGTGCGCAGTTGGGCGCAATATTATAGCGCCCAATGTTCGACACATAAGCATGCTGCGCGATGGCGAATGCGGTTCTTGCGTTTGCTTCAAGAAGCGATCGAAAGCCGGCGATGTTGTCGACCGACCAAACGACCGACCGAACAACAGACCGAACGACCGACCGAACCAACAGCCCAAGGACCGAATAACCGACAGAACGGCTGTTTGACCGACCGATCGTCCAACAGAACGACGAACCGAACGACTGACCCAAAGACCGAATAACCGACCAAATGCCCTTAAAAATTATTTTGCCCTGGTCGTTGCCCTAGACCGACTGACCGAGCGAATATTGTCTGACCGACTGACCAAACATTCAGAGGCGACCGAACAAGAGACCGAACAACCGATCGTCCTAATGACCGACTGTCCAACCGACCGAACGACCGAACCAACTACCAAACCACCAACTGACCGAATGACGGACCGACCGAACGAGGGACCGTCCGAACCACCGACTGACCGAATGACCGACCACCGACTGATTGGTCCGTTCTCTGCCAGCAATGCGTTAGTTCTGCTGAATAGATATATACTTGACTCATGGACACATCGACAGTTCCATCTGCGCCAAATTGTGCAGTGCAATATATTACAACCCAGTTACTCTCTTACTTACTTACTTATACTCAGGCCAGCGATGTAATCTCTCTACCTATCTGTCTATCTATCTCCCTCGTTGTCTTTTGTTCTCAGATTTGGAGCGCCTTTCATTTTTTTCACGTGGAGGTGCTACATAACTTATGCAATTACGATTACGACGAGGCTACCCATATAGCCACTCACACGCGCGCACACGCACACACATTGCCATATACGAATACAGTGATGTTATCAATACTTTTCTCTTACTTTTGGCTAAGAAAATGAAGTCGCTAACACTTCATACCCATGGGGGCATGGGTGCATCATGAGGCTAGGCTAAGGGACTGCACTTCTTCTGATAGCACTTTATGATATCAATATAAGTTTGATCAATTATCCGTTATTTCTGCATTTTGCAGCGCTCTCCACATTCCATCATGCCAAATGCTGCCGAATACTTGTTTGAAGTCTTTGAAGTTGTTAAAGACTTTCTTGTGGTGTTCTTTTTTCGAGTATCTGTCTCATTGTGAATAGTTGATCAATTGTGCTTCTTCTTGTCCTGAACCCGGCTTGTTCTTCTTCAAGTGCAGCTCTCTCCGCATATTGCTTCATTCTGTTGTGCATCATTTTGGTGAAAATTTTCCTGGAAAGATGCTGGCTAATGCCTCCGTTATTTTTGAAGTCCTGCGGATCTTTTCATTTTATATGGGGACGATTGTCGATTTTGCCCAGTCTTCTGGTATTTGTTCCTCTTGCTGAATCTTTGCAACAAGCGTACCATATACGTGAAGCTTTAACAGCTGTTTCTCTCCTTCCTTGAAGTAGTTCCGTAGTGATTCCATCTATGTCTGATGCTTTGTCCTTTTCACTTTGTTGATGGCATCTCTTATCTCTTCCTATAGAAAGTTTGGCATCTGTTCTTCTGTGTTATTTATAATATACAACTCTGTGAGAACCGTATGGTCGTTTATATATATTACACTTTTCGTATATGGTACTTCCATAGGGGTCGTCCATATAATTATGTATGTATGTATGTATGTATGTATGTATGTATGTATGTATGTATGTATGTATGTATGTATGTATGTATGATGTATGTATGTATGTCCAATGAATGTACAGACCCTTGTATGCGAAAATGTATGTATGTACATGTATAATAACTTTGTTATAGCGCCCCTTCAACATTTCTAATCAGAGGCGCTTTCGACTACAGCGCATTTTTTTAGTGGACACTGAATCGAAAAAATGTTCCATGCCGAAGCGCATGAGTTTTTGTGGGGGGGGTTCTGAGATTGTTGAGTGAAGGACTTGCCCAGGGTCCCTACGCGGCGGCTTGGGGTGGATTCGAACCCGCAACCCTCAGGCTGCAAGGCACCGAACATACCCCTACACCACCGCGCCCCCACAATATGCACTGTGTTTGCTTCTTGCGATCGTTCTGAGTCTCATATTTCGTCGGTCGATTTGAAGCCTTTAACGTGCATTAGGCGTATACCTGATGCCAATATTCGTTTACTGCTGCTGCTGTCGTTGGTATGGATGTGGTGGATGCTGGTGAAGGCGTTGACATCCAATGTCAATATGTGTATGTTAAGTGTGAGAATTAAGACACTTAATAATAGCATTTTTATGTCAGAATAGTTGCGAGAAAATTGCATCAACGCGCTTTGCAACCATTGCAATGGTGTGCTTGGATGCACACTTGTGTGCGTGTGTACGTGTGAGAGAAACATACTGACAGAGACAGAGACGAAGAGAGACAGAGACAGAGAGAGAATGGTTGAAGTAGGTCCTATATACTCTCTCCACAAACTTGTCATCTGACAGTTTGATTAATTATTCATAATTAGTCGATATGTCCGCATAATTATGTAAATGAGCTGACGTCTGCTGATCTGACTGATTGCTTCGTTATTCGTTGCTTGTGCTTCAGCCAAAATCTTCCGTTTACACACTGAGACTTAGCCTCAGGCCTTTGTTGAAACAACTGTATTATACGGTAACTGCAACTTTTCATGCTACAGCAGTCAGCAGACACTAATAAGTATTAGACTAAGCATGATGCAGGCCCTACTTTGATACAGTAAGGTCAGATAAGGTAAGTACGGTGACGAAGTAGGCCCCTACACTTCCATGTAGGCGTATCATTCTACTCGGTTTCGAGGCTAACCAGGTGCAGTGTTCGAACAACAATGATGTCTTCTGAACGAGGCATAATGCGTGTCACCTTAAGTTATCTTGTTTCACAACTTCAGATATTTAAAAAATCTGTAGTAATAACCTAATGACCAAAGTAATAGACATAAGCTATCAAAATTCTTTGTCTTTTTAGAAAAGAAACTGTAGGCTAAACAGAATTGTTTCGTTGATCAGAACCGTTCGTATGTTATTCAATTGATTGTATAGCTGATCTTTCTGCTTACTGTAGCCTAAGTGTAACCTTACTCTCAGATCCATAGATGTGTGTTTTATTGTGTTTTATGAGTTTTTTGTGACTTTTGTTATTGGTGATTTTTGTGATTTTGTGATTTAATATTCTATCCGATGTTCCGGCAGTGCGTTTGCAGGCGGTTCAATAAAGCACGTACTTAACGTACTTATTTTCTTTGCATCGTCTTAGTACAGTAATCGATTTAAATGACGAAGTGTGGCGCTGACGCTGGGCTAATGGGGCCTATAGCGATCTAAACCGCTGGAATCGGATTGGAGTCGCCATCTAGCGAACACGCATGCATCTATGAAGGAGCTCTAGCGAACGATCGACTGTGCTTTATTTGTGTGTTAAATTATTGGTCGTGGATACAGTCACGCCCGACGTGAGCCGATACCTGGGACTAGAATCACGCCCGCCTCGCAATTGGTCAGTGCATGTCACATGATTGTGTGTACCTGAAACGAACCGACCGATAAACATTCCCAATCGTTTCCCGATTGCGGTGGAAGGTTGTTAAACGGGTTTGGGGCCGTCCATAAAGTACGTCACGCTCCAGGGGGGAGGGGGTTTAAGAAAGTGTGACAGTTTGTGACAGGGGGAGGGGGGGTCAGGCCATGTGTGACGTCACACATTTATTTATTTTTTATTTTATTTATAATTTATTTTTATTTTTTAGTAGAATTTCATAGCTTTAAAAATAATTTTCAAAAATTTTCTGAAACATTTTAATTAGTTTTATGTCAAAATAGCATGAAATGCATATCTCCTGAATGTGTTTTTCACAATTCCTCTCTCTAGGAGCGCTAGTAATAATGCTGCTGCGAAGCCTTGTTTATGTATTAGCCTTGCTTTCGGAAGTATTATTATTTCTATGTTGAAAGTGTGACGTACTTTAGGGGGTCCGAGTTTTGTGACAGTTTGTGACAGGGGGAGGGTAAAATGGTCAAAAATAGCGTGACGTACTTTATGGACGGCCCCTTTTCTAAAGACGACACTAACCCTAACCCTGACCCTAACCGACCTCACGACGTCTAATCTGACCTTAAACGACCCTCCCGACACCTAATTTGACCATAAACGACCCCACGAATCCTAACCTGGCCGTAACCGATCCTCAAGATGTCCGCCATATGAAAATTCCACGGAAGACAACAAGTTCACGTGACAGACTTTAGCCAATAACGCGACGGGTGTGAATGTAGTACTGGGCTCCGCTAACGCCCGGGGCGTGAACGGATCAACTACGTAAATTATTGCATGACAGAAAGAACACAGCGCAGAGCAGGGCAGATACAGCACATTGATATGCAAAACAATAGATTGCAACAGAATACAACGCAGTAGGAATGAATAACATATAATACATTACAATGCTTTCATCAAGAGGCTAAAAGCCATAAGCTGCAGCAGACTGCAGGTCAGGGAGACGTCCCGGAGGCCAAAACTCCGCCACTCCTCGTAATTTGGCAGTGCCAGTCCCAAGCCCACACACGCGCGCACACACACGCACACACACAAAGACACAAAGACACACACACACACATTAACCCTGTCGTTGTGCTTGTTTGTATGCTCCTTGTCCTTTCTGTCTGCTCTCTGTCTCATTTGTCACTTCGTCTGTCTGTTTGCAAAGTGTATGTTTGTTTATTCCCGCGCTTCTGTTAATTTTCCCTCGAATTTACCTTCTCTACTTTTGTGCGTGACCTAGGTGTCACTTTGGACAGCGCTCTCACTTTTTCTGCTCATGTAACCAACCTTAGACTCTCCTCTTACTTTCATCTCCGGCGTCTAAGGGCTATTCGCAGATCTGTTTCCCTTTCTACCATGACATCCATTGTCCACATTTGTCATTTGTCTGTTCCAGAATTGATTTTTGCAATTCTCTTCTAAGATTTTGGTCTTTTGTGTTCTTGTCCGTCTATTGCCCTATTCAATCTGTTCTCAATTGCTGAATGCTGCCTGCTGCTCGAATTGATTGCTCACCTTCCTAAATACTCTCATATATAATCGTTCATGGTCAACCAATTAACTGCACTGGCTTCCTCTCTCTCACTGCATTAAACCTAAAGTCCATGCTCTGTTCAAACTGGGTCTGGCTCCAAAATATCTCTGGGATCTCATCCGTCCTCCTCTGTCTGCATTTTCTTATCGGCCTCTCCTCTCTGGACCAGTCTGACTGCTTTATCCTACAAGCTAGGACCACTATTGTTCAAATTCGATCCTTTCTCATCATTCTGCCCTCTCTCATCGGCCTCTCCGATCTCTGGACCACTCTGACTGCTGGACTCCCTCTTTCTAGGATCACTCTCTCTCAAATTCTCTCTCTCTTTGCCATCTGTCTCCCTCCTGATGGAATCTCTCTCTTCTCTCTGCTCTCTCTCTCTCTCTTTCTCTCTCATTCTCTCTCTCTCTCTCTCTCTCTCTCTTAAAAGAACGTTAAAACCTATTTCTTCTCTCGGGGTTCTCGCACTGGGAGCGCTACTGAATGGCCACGGCAGTGAGCGGCGCTATATAAATTACTAATTACATTACATTACGTTAATGATTGCTTCTCAATCTCTTCCTGTCTGTATCTAGAACTCTGTCTCAGTCGTTATCTTTCTCTATGTCTGTTTTAACCTACTCTCTGTTTCCGTCTTTATACTATTCTTTGTCTCTGTCTCCATCTTTATCCTACTCTCTGTCTATGCTTTTATTCTACCCTCTGCATGTCTTATCGTACTCTCTGTCTCTGTCTGTATTCTACTCTTTGTCTCTGCCTTTATCCTACTCTCTGTATCTGTCTTTATCCTACTGTATGTCTCTGTCCTTGTCTTCTGGTCTTAAGGCCGGGTTTGTATTCATGATTGTCGATGCTCTGATTAACATATGCTGGGATTTCCTGGCGATCGTCTCTTAAGCCGCCAATCGAAGGCGCCATAAAACTTGGCTGCTATAGCGTCACGTCCGGTCAGTTATGGTCAGTTATTCCACACTATGGTCAGTGTAATCTGTTCAGCTGTTGTGCGGTCAGCCGCAAATCTGTTTACGAGCGAGCGTCTCACGACGGGCTCCCTCCAGTCAATAAGTCCTCTTCGGACACTAATGACCATCACATGCACTGACCATTCGGCGCTTCGGCCCCGTCCAGTCACGTGCCGGTCAGTCCATCCGGGACCCGTTACTCAGCGCGTCTCCTATGCGTCATAATTTCACTGAAAGATTATGAAGTTCGTTACGGCGTCTTGTGACCAGCCGCCCGGACGCGTTACGACCGTTCGGACGGTATGAGATTATCGCCGAATCGGGGGCCGGCCATATAAAATCTGCATATAGTTACCACTTTCACTTACCGATGTCACCTTTACGCGAGTCGCCGGCTGAATTTGCATCTCATTTGGGCGGTTTTTATGTTGGCGATTGTGCGTTCTCATGTCGCCGACGGAACGGCGTCATTAGCGACGGTACTATGGCGCTATTAGGGCAATTTGGCAAAGATACAGTTCTCCTGTCGTCTGCGCCGTAACTGGCGACTATTGTTCGCCCGAAGTGGCATTATATTCGGTCGGTGGAGAGTGACAGTAATCAGGAATGATGATCGGTCGAGAGTGTTTGCTGTTTCGTGGAGATATTTCGACGAGGCAGACGCTGACCGCTTGGCCGCCATTTTGTGGTCTGCGGCCAGAATTTACGGCCGAAACAACACGGAAACCGTTTCTCAGCCGAAAATTAAACGCGACCGCTGACCGATTAAGGGAAAAGCCGGGTCGGTTGGAGACCCCCTGACTGCAATTCGAGGCTTACAGGGTAATTGAGCAATAACTTGGTTTCTTGTCCAGGGAGATATGCCCCACAGCCCCATGCCAAGTCGGGCTAACAAGACCTATAGGTTCTTCGTAAGTGGCTGGTGACTTCCTAACCGACTTTATGTCAGTTGATGAATATGTTATTGGACTACTTTAACATGCGAAATGAAAGTAGGCCTATGGCTTGTTTCAGAAGTCTCTAAAAAACGTGGGCGTTGCCAGGAAACAATTTCGGGGTTTCCATTTGGAGTTTCCATTGAACATGGTCGCAGAGTAAGGGGTCAGTTTTGAATAGTTTAATGTTTTTTTCGGTAATTTTTTTATTTCGGGAGGGGTTGAATCTATAAACCTTTCCCTAAATACGCCCATGCTAACAAATATCAAATGGAAGGTATCAATCTAGGAGGCCGATATTGTTCACGCTATCAAGGAACAGTTGACACTCTGCTATTTAATTTCTGGCATCTGCGCTGTCAATTTGATCTTGTGAAACAATAGGCCTATATATACCTCGTACGCTACCTAAGATGCTACATAATAAATTATGGAACTTCTCATTATGTGTTGGTAGGCGATTTATAGTCTAATACATATGCCTATAGTTTCTGTGTTTTCGCTCCAAAGCCTAAGTTTATAGGGCCGACATGCAAATTCAACTACAGAATTGGACAAAATAAGGTTGCACGGATTGAGGGAAAGCGTTGCAACGGTTGTACGTCTTTCCTTAACTTCGTGGACAGACGTTTTTCCTAACTAGGGGCCAATGGTTTTCCTATTTACACACATTGTCACTGTTCAAAGTCGCACCATCGCTATAACTTCAGATCTGTGAGTAGGCCTATCGTATTATACCCGTTCTCTATAACTTCAGATCTGTTAAGTATAGGCCACGCATTGCGTATAGGGTCTGCCTCTTCTCTATTAGGCTTATGCTCAATCCTTTAGTCGCAATTAATCTTAATTTTTTTCGTTAAAATTCGAAATAGGCCTAATTTTTACGCGCACTGTCGAGTATTTCCATCGCCTATTCGTTTTCATTTCGACTTTTGGTTAGTCATTATAGATTCGGTAGGCAGATTAGATTAGAAAATAGAAAAGGGTGTAGGCCTATACTGTATTGGTCTGACATATATTCATATCGTTGTCTTAATCCTTTATTATCGGCTTTATCGCCTTAAACAGCGATTTATTCTCTGTATATTTAAGCTATCTTTTTATATGGACATGGCCAGATAGTATCTACTAAGTTCTTATCTAGCAGTAGAAAGGCAAATAATTGCTCGGTTGGCTGTAAGTCTCGGGTTTACGGCAAATGACTCTCAGCATGTGGAAACTAATCGTGTTCATACAATAGCAAAGTATAATTTCAAGTATACAGCTCAGTCCTTGATTATATATGTCCTAAACTTTCTTAATGTTTACATAAACTTCTTTAATGTATGAGCTTTAATAGACGAATTTCACCAAGAGGTCTTCGCCAAGTATAGGCTTATATTCACGCTCCACGTTTTCGTGTGTTGTGGGCGCCTCACATGCCAACTAAATCTGCAAACTTACTATAGTGAAACTACCACACGTAACCACAGTCCTTAACCAAACAAAGACACCACATGGATTCATGATTAGACACGGTAATCTGTTCAGTAGCTCGCTGGGCCTAATCCAACGATTGAAGATTCGAGCCTACTGACTGAGATTCATATAACGACCGTAGACAAATTGTTCGCCCACATTTGTCAGACTCATATTTATTTGCCATTAACACAAACTAAATGCGATCAAAGAAAAATCAACCTCTATAGTATATTATATCAACTAAATTAAGTATAAGTTGGCACCAATGATTGATAACACCCCTTATAAGTTGCGAGTTGCACTACCACAGGGCCGTACATTGCCGACCACAATTGCCCCAACCAAACGGTAACTGCCCTCAGTATCCTAGACTACAGGTATCTCCCCAAATGGTTTCCATTTGCCCATTTATTTCGATCGCTTATTGCCCCAAAACCACACAGGGCACCACGATTAAAATCATCTAGCATGCATCATTGCTGGCGACTGTTGCTGCCCTTCGTTTCCTGGCGTTTTGATGTGAATTGGCATTGCCAGTGGATCTGAAGTGACTTCAGAATGGAATACTTAGTGATAGTTCTGTTCTCATAACTGCTATACAGTAAATGATACTACTGTGATACTACTCATGGCATTAGTCACTGGTCGCTACTAAGCACAGTCGTGGAAGTCAAATTTCACGGTGAGTCCGGTCTAACTCCAAGAAAGCAATTCGAAAAGACACGGAAACAGCCTACAGAGGAAATGAATCCAGGAAGAGATAAGTTTAGCTGAGATCTGTTGGTCTAAACAAAATTGGCCAGAGTCTATTAGCAGAACTAATCGAGTAGAGAAAAGTCTTGGAATCAGCATCGACTGAAGATAGAAATGTTGGCTGAAATGTAGCCTTGTGTGTCGGCAGCCAATGCAATGGTTTTAGGATCCAGTGACATGTGTTCATATTTGGAAGTTTTAATGATGGATCACGGATCTGGTAATTGAGTTAATGTGTTCACCGAATGACAGGTTGGAGTTAAGCAATGCACCCGAATTGTTGACTGAATTGCTGACTGAGTCCGTTGAACAAGCAATCCTTGATTCCTTGGATTACAAATACGTTGCAGCGAGTTTTAGACTTAAAAGGCCTATATTTATTCCCTTAAGCTGTCTGGGGGGGTAGGGAAATGGTTAACACTCCGGTACGAACAGCAGAAGATCAGCAAGGACGCGGGATCGATTCCCGCTACCCTAAAGCTCGAATCAGCCTTTCATTCGCTAGGTGGCGTTGATAAAGTGAGCAGTAGGGCGTGATGGGCGCCTTGCATGGCTGCCATACAGTTAAATTCGACTCCTGTAATAACTTGTGATCATCCGTTCATACTATCACTTGTATTATAGTCATGCTGCGTTCATGTCAGTTTGAATCAATAAACGAAGATTGTTATTATTATTTATATTTCATGGGACTGACCCTTTGAACTGATCGAAGTCCAGATCTGTTTGAAGCGTAATCGATTGACGACTGTTGCATTATTATAACGGTCATATAGCAGGTCTAATTATAAGATATTAAGATAAAATTAGATTAGATCAGGGATTGAATTGTCAGGGTTGGGGGTTGGCAGGGTTCAACCCTGCCAGTTAATTTTTCAACCCCTCCAGTTATTCCCTAAAGTTACCTTGGGGGTTAAGTTAAATGCCCCAGCACAGCTTTCAGTGGTTCAATGCATCTTATTTACTTAATTAGTTAAAACTAATGCTTTGTTTTTCCTCAGTTTTCATTCATACCACGTACTTCAGTGTTTGTTAGGCTAAGCCATAATTTTTGGTAGAGCTATAGCCTAGATATCGACCTGACCTGTGACCCAAATAACTCGGCTCTGGTCGGTTCAATTTTGTTAAGTGCTGGCGATTAATCTTCTTACATTACATTGCATCACATTATAATAAGATATTCACACAAGAAGCAACATAATATCACATAATATATACATGTATGTATATACATATAACATATAATGTAACAGATACCTACATGAGAATAAACAAGACAACGTCAATGAAACGCTGATGATGATGATGATGATGATGATGACGACGATGAAGAAGATGACACCGATGACGATGATGACAGTGATGATGATGGTAACAATGATGATGAAAGCAGCCTATTGAATTCCATGTTTCGCATAGGCATTTCCCAAGTAAGAAGGACATCTGTTCATGAGTCTAAGGCCTTGTATATACACTGGTGAAATCAAATCAAGTTCAGCACGAGATCGAGGTTTTATACGTTTTCAGTATGAAGACAGAGCGGGTGAAATCCATGAGAAGGAAGTGAGAAAGTTTCCCTGCAGTGTTGCTGTGTCATCCTGTTCTCCCCTGGAGATCATTTTCCTCAGTCTATTGGATCCTGTCCTTACGTCTTCTGGGAGTCAGTTCGGCTGAAATCCATGGTGCATGGGAACAGAGGAAACTTCCCATACACTAGTTCAGACTATTCCTTCTCTCGGATTACGTTTTCTTCATTTTCAACACGTAATTAAATTAAAGATCACATGATGTATCCCAAACAGAGGAACGGATAGAAGGCGCTCATTTCGTTCTTTTCGGCGCTTCGATTGTTGATAGTGAACGAATCCCGAGATAATTCTGTACACTGATTCGTTTATTTCCCAGCTTAAACCGTTATCAGATGATACTGCTTCGTGACTGCTTCGTGACAGAGACATAATCTGCACGGACAACCTGTTTCACGGTGTCAGCTCATAAGACTCCAACCCGTAATAGCTGGATTGCAGATGAAGAGTGCATGGGCGTAGTCAGGAAAAATTTCGAGGGGTTTTAAGATTTCGGGGGAGGTTTTCAAAGACTCCAACCCATAATCGCTGGATTGCAGATGAAGGGTGTTACTGCACAGACCATTAACGACGCACACTGAGCCGACCCCGATGAAATTACCCAACCACATGTAGGGTAACTAATCCCGCAGTAGTTCAGACTAGTAGGCTTTCCACCATGCATTCAGTTCGATCACCGTTATTGTCATTCCGTCTATAAGAATATCTTCCGTCTGAAACCGTCCGTCATGCAGCATCACTGCTGGTAACTGTTGTCGTCCTTCGGTTCATGACGTTTCATGTGAAGTGCCAAGTGATCGGAACGTGCGAAAGTGCGTTCGCACTCCTTGCACTTGAACGGTTTGGCACCAGTGTGCTTGCGGATGTGTCGCGTCAGTTCGTCGGATCGAGCGAAGTGCCAGTGACAGTTCGGGAAGCTACACCTGTATGGCTTCTCACCTGCGATTAACAGTAACAGACAAACATCCGCTGGAGATATAGGGTAACGCTGTTTGGACCTTCACTCATCCATGACCATCCACCAATTCATTCGCTCGTACGTTTCTTAATTCGTTCAGTCACTCATTTATTTGTGAATTCAGTCATGCATTCGTCAAGTTATAATTTGTTCATTCGTGAATTCGTTCATTCATGTATTCATTTATTTTTAAGCCACTCCTTACATACTATTTAAAGTCAATTAAATGAATAGGACATACTGGCCTATACTTAGTTATTTCAACGACGGTCTCGAACTGCGTAACATGAAGTAACATGAAGTCTGTCGGATGGCATGCCGACTATGACTATATTTCAGAGATTTGTAATATCTCGGGCTAACATGGTCCATGCATACACGGGAACTTAAAATAGCTGGCATGCATACGTAAATGGTGCATATATACAAACGTGCATCTGTGGTTAAGGACCTCCATCGATGAATTCACCGAACTTTAAACAGGGTCGAGGTCATACGGTCGCTTTACAGATAAATCAAAATAATATAATTTTATACAGACACATCCTCGGAGATCTGTCACAGATGGAAGAACTGCCGGAAGGAAGAGTAGGTCTATAAAGGATGGGTTACAACTATGCTGATGAACTTGACGAAGTTAACGATGGACAAAGGAGAAAGACGGTCACAAAGAACTAAAGAACAAAGGCTCAGAACAGAGAAGAATGGCGTCTGTGAATGGCTAGATGTGCTGACTATAGCGATGGCCAACGAAGGCTCTGTTAATTGACTCTCACCTGTGTGAATTCTCTGGTGAGCCTTCAAATGCGAACTCTTCGTATACGCCTTGCGACATCCTGTAATAAATAAGGCATGCAACAGTGCACCTCTCGCAACATATAATTTAATGAAAATTATTCTACAGTAAAAAGAATAATCAAAAGAAAAACATATAATTGAAAAATGATTGATAAATATGAAAACGTAAAACACAATTTTTGTGAAAAGGTCTATAAATTGTGGGTCACCAGGCACCTGCAGGTTGCGCATATGTAGGCTACCTAAAGCCGGTTCTGTATACTTTAAACGCGCTAAATAAATAAATAAATAAATAAATACATAAATACATACATACATACATACCTGTACATACATACGTACATGAGTACATACATACATGCATACATACACACATGCATACATACATACATACATACATACATACACAAACATACATACATACATACAAACATTCATCCATACATACATAAATACATACAAACATACATACATACAAACATTCATACATACATTCATTCATCCATCCATCCATACATACATACATACACAAACATACATACATTCATGCATACATACATATGTGTATACATACATAATACATACATGCATACATACATACATAAAAACGTGCATACATATACTGCATGAGTCTTGTCCTTTACTGCATTATGCCCCGATATTCTGATCTACGATCAGACCTGAATTGAACCTATCTGACTTATTTCATACATTTAACTTTAACTAATCTTTTATCGAATTTACCCCATTGACCATGTGACCTATTTCTTGACTAAACTCCACTTGAACTATTATTTAACTTGACCTTTATCGGACTTAAACTGATCCATCTGACCTATTTCTTCATCTGACTCCACTTTAACTAACCCAACTTCACTATAGACTTAACTACACTTGACCTGACCAATTACCGGGCCAGATTTGGTCCCACTTGACCTAAATTTTGACCTAATATCCTAGTAATTGATCCTAACTGACTGACCTATTTCTTGACCTGATTCCGTTGCACAACCTCTTCTGACCTGACCTTGTAATGCCCATCTTGCCTTGGTATAGTTGGTAAGCCTCCGTCTGCTTACCTGGATAGCTGCAGAAGTGAGTCCTGCGTTTGTCTAGTTCTGGATTCGCCCTTCGATTGTACTTTATGGTCGTGCAACCTGGGTGAGTGGCTCTCGGTCGACCGGTGACCGGCGTCAGTGGGACATCCGCCGGGACGCCCTGGGACCCGGTCGCCCCTGCAGACCTCGATGTACGGCTGGTAGACTTGCTGCCGTAGTACTGTCTGTAGGAGGGAGAACCTCCTCCGGGTTGGTAGGGGAAGGGACCGCCCGTCGACTGGTTGGGAGGACTGGGGAGGGAGTCGGGAGGAGATGGAGGAAAGGGAATTGACGAAGGAAGGCAGAACCTCGGTCCAGCTGTCATCTGGTGGTGTGTCGACATCACCTGACAAAGAAAACAACGTATACCTCAATTATTTTATTATATTCTATTGTATATTGTGTTGTATTTGAATAATAATGTAAAGCGCCTCTTACTGTATAATCTATTCAGAGACGCTCTCAGCGTGCAGCCCCGAGGCAATTAAAAATTCTTCAAGCAGCTGGCAGATGAGGGAGAGACCTCTGACTAAATCTTAGAGCGTAAAAGTGGTAATTAAGGGTCATACCAAAAGGAAGGACCCACAAAAGCCAAGGTGCTATGTTGGGCCATAGCAGTCCTTGCCCGAGGAGACAAAGAGATCAAGACGGTCTAGAGAGCGGAGAGGACGAAGAGAAACTGGAGATTTACCTTTGTAATCTGATGCTTGTGCATCAGATTACAAAGGTATTTGCTGAGTTCTGGAAACCATGAGCAAGATCGTTTGTACCGGATTCGAGAAGCAACGGGAAGCCAATGCAGCTCATCCGTCATATAAGTTGAAATGTGAGAGATATATTTATATATTATTTATATATTTTGCATATTTTGTTATATTAGGTTATGTTATATCATGCTATGCTATGTTTAACTATGTCATATTATATTATATATTATAATTCCATTCTACTGTATATTTGTAGATGAAAATTCTCAAATAGGTTTTCATCTCATAGTTATTAGCTCAACTGATCTGCCTGAGTGGTTCGCCAATTCAACTATCTGCAAGGCTTAACCTCAACGCCATTTGATCAAATTTTGGAACAGATGATAGCATGAGTTAAACGTAAGAAGGGTAGGTTTATCTATTCACGGAGATTCATCATCATCATCATCATCATCATCATCATCATCATCATCATCATCATCATCATCATCATCATCATCATCATCATCATCATCATCATCATCATCATCATCATCATCATCATCATCATCATCATCATCATCATCATCATCATCATGCTCCTCATCCTTCCCCTCGTCGTCGTCATCATCGTCATAAACTGATCTGAGTTGATCCGATATATTGTAATCTCATCTGAAATGGGCTGAAGAACAAAGTGATGAATCCCATTCATAGAACAGAACGACCCCACACAACTTTAGAATGGATCCGGTTATGTGATGAGGATAAAGGTCGACACTCTAACACTGGATTGCGCTATACAACGGTTCAGTTTTGTATGCAATACAATACAATACAGCATTACACACGTTCTCTCGACTTTCTCTTTCTGTAATTAAAAGTTATGAACTTTACAATTACAATAACGATTATGATTTCGATTACTTAGCATACAATTGCAATTATATATAGCCTAAGTAAAGAAATCGATTACTTGTCTATTTCTGACCTCAGTTCGAAAAGCTTCGACCTTCGAGTATCGACAGGGGGACTTATTGGCGTACGTCGACGAGAAGTACTCGGTGGGTAGACTGGGTGAGACGTGAAAGTACTGTCGTCCAGCCTGGAACCTCGTTGTCACCGTCGTTGAATCTCTTGAGAACAGCCTCGAAGCAGGCGAAGATCCAACCGGAACGTTGGTCGACGCCGTCACGGTTCGCTTCAGATGGCGGAACTGATGATGCGAGGACTGGCATGGAGGCCAGAAGACGCAGGACGGTCTCTCGTCGAAGGTAGCCTCGTCTTCCACCTTGTAGGTCTGAAGAGGGTAGGAGGAGGAGGACTCGAAGGAAAAGTAGTTGTTCTCGTCTGCGATGAGTGGTAGGACGGTGGTTGCGGCTTCTGGTGGCTCCGTCTTGACGCGGACCTCGGTGGGTTCGTGGAGGGAGGTGCTAAGGTCGATCGGGGCTCCATGATAGGGGCCCCGTCCTCCTGAGAGGTCTGAGAACTGTTCCGGTTTAGGGGCGACGATGATCTGGTGACGGGTGACCTTGGCGGAAGAGTCGACGCCGGCTGGAGTGGGGTGCAGGGGTCGGTCGATGGTAAACTCAGAGTGGTGGACGGAGATGGAGCAGCGCAGACCTTCGATCACGGCCGATTCGATGGCACGAAACGCCTCCGTGAATTCAGTCCAGACGGAGTCCGGGATTCTCTTGTAGGCCCCGGCGTCCGTCCCTCCTCCTCCCTGTCCGGCCGGTCCTTCATCGCCTCCTCTGATGCCCTGGACCGAGGTCTCGCCACCTAAGTCCTCCGATTGCAGGTTCAGGCAGAGCTGGAATTCCTCCGAAGATCGTTTCCTTCCGTTCGACTGTTTCTCTCCATCCGTCCAAGAGTCCTTGCCCTCTCCCACCTTCTCCGGTGGCATCGTTTCGTTTCCATTCGCCTCCTGATGGACGCCATCCTGAGTACAGTTCGGTTGCTGCCGCTGTCGCTGTTGCTTGGCACCGAATTCCGTGCAGAGCATGAGGTCAGTGCTGCAGCCTCTGAATCCATCGAACTCTGATGAACCGACGATGAGGTCGTTGTCGCAGATGAGCGTCGGTTGGTAGACGGAAGAGAAGACGTCCATCGGGTCCTCACTGATGCGAACGGATCCAGCGAAGAGAGGAGCAGCAGCAGCAGGAGGAAGAAGAGGAGGGTGCGCTGCCATAGATGACGACGATGACGAAGACATAGCGTGATACAGTGACGATTCCTATCGAAGGATATTGAAAGCATCTTCAACTATGATGCATTCAGTACATACATATACACATGTATATATGTTCGTAAGTATGTATGTATACGCATGTATGTATGTATGTATGTATGTCTGTATGTATGTATGTATGTATTTATGTATGTATGTATGTATGTATGTATGTATGTATGTATGTATGTATGTATGTATGTATGTATGTATGTATGTATGTATGTATGTATGTATGTATGTATGTATGTATGTATGCACTCTTGCATGTATGTATGTATGTATGTATGTATGTATGTATGTATGTATGCATGCATGCATTTATGTACGCATCGAGTATACATTTTGAATTGTCCAGAACCATAACCAAACGTGCAACTTGAGGCCTCTGACGCTGAGGACGAAATGGAAGATCTGGATATATTGACATCGAGGCTAAAGATGAAGGAGAGATACGAAAGGAAATAGGGAGTCTGAAAAATGGAAGGCTGCATGCTGGGAGTGATGGAGTAATTTTCCCCCACTCGGACGTTCTAGTAGGTCCCCCAACTTCTAGACCGTGGTTGCGCCCCTGCACAGAAGCCCTAAACAATAAACTCGACACTTTCGGTATATGTGGCGCCTTGTGAAGATCCCCGTACTCGGATCACGTAAGCAATGTTGTGATGAAGAGAACAACAATGGCACCAGTCTCTGTTTCAAAGACAGAGAAAGGCCCCGGGCAGAATGTTGTGGCGTCACATCGTATAGACACGGTCACACTGAGCGAGATTGGGGAAGACCAAGTGGTGGACGGTGGTACACATAGAATTGGACTTGGACAAATAGTTGGACTAGAGTTGTGGGCCTCTCAAACCTTAATGGATCGGAGTCTCGTGAACTCTAAATCAGGTAATATGTATGTTTTTCGCTTTTCCAGCTATCCACGTTTTGTGTGGTGAATTCATAGTTTGGCTAGATAAATAAGTACCTGAATAGTAATAGTAGTAATAGTGGTGGTAGTGGTAGTAGCGGTATTAGTAGTTGTAGTAAGTAGTAGTAGCAGCAGTAGTAGAAGTAGTAGTAGTATAGTGGTGGCGGTGGTGGTGGTGGTGGTGGTGGTGGTGGTGGTAGTAGTAGTAGTATAGTAGTAGTAGTAATACTGTAGTAGTAATAAGCCTACTAGTAAAAGCAGTAGTAATAGTTTTTTCACCTTATTCTTGAGATACAATGCTTTGGGTTTAAGAAATGCAACAATAGCAATCTGACCAGACTCCGTTGTCTCTTCAGCGAATTCTCGTTAATCCTATTCAGATGAAATAATACGTCATGGAGACGACGACGACGACGATGATGACGACGATGATGATGATGGTAGAGCCGTCATCGACCATTGCAGGCGTGGCTATCAATGCCAAGATTAAGTCGAAGATTAAGTTTCCGCTGCTTAAGTATCAGCGGCGACCAGAGCGGACGGCGGCGGCGGCGGCGGAGAGTGGACAGTGCGTGGTCATACGTCGATGGACAATTACAGGCTGACCAGTGGACGAACTCTGCCACACGCCATGTTCACTGCCATTGGTCAGCTGCCGCTCTGTTTCCAGTCGGATGCCCGCCACGGCTGCTGCTGCTGCTGCTTCTGCTGTTGCGGCTGCAGAAACAGGTCCGCATCACTTCGTTGTCTATCAGATGCGTCGATCCGTTAACAACCTTAAGGAGTAACCATCGCCCCACATATTTCCCGCTTATACCATTTCATGTTTGTTTCACACCCGTAATATAAACATAATATAGGCCTAATCTAGCATTACATAGCATAAATTATCATAACGTATATCATGGGTCTTAGACGATTAAGAAGACATTTTCATCTGTGCTAGAACCACTGTAAGGCAGTGTAAGCGTTTACTTATAGCATTATAAGTACTACATGTGGCATAAGTTCTAGTTTCACTTTCCTCTCTTACCTTCGCTACTCATAACTTAGATTTTCTATTATGGCGTAACATTTCATACCACATAGGCCCAGAGGCGCGTTTACAGAAAACGGGGCCCTAGGCGCAAACATTTTTGGGGCCCTTCTGAAATTCGAAGTCTGAAACTCTGGTGGTGTTTAGCCTATCATTTAAAAACCTACGAAGTTGAACTTGAAGCCGTTATTATCACACACGACGTTTAAGGTACCAACAATGAATTTTTCTCGTCCTCTCAATATGCCATCATTCTTGGCAGTTTCGTCAAAAAACAAAGTAGGCCTACGTTTTCGCTGAAGTTTTCTGCGGCTGTTCGTCTTCGTATGCAATGTCATAATCGCTTTCAATACCAAGTTTAAGTTTTGCCTCCGTCTCTATTTTGGGGAAATTTTCTCTGACGTTTTGAGCAAAATTGTTAAATAATTAAATAATTAAATAATTCAAATTCGACAAACATAGCCTTTGATCCTGCAGAAATTTGCTGGTGGAATTTATTCTTTGCAGCATTTATTACATTTATTGCGTTGTTGTCAACTTATTTTGATAAACGAAAACTAATTGATTGATTGATTGATTGATTGATTGATTGATTGATTGATTGATTGATTGCAACTAATTCCAAAATATTGTCATTAGAGCCATCTTCTTTCGTTTTGCAGCTCCTGAATATTAGCAACGTTTAATTGCGTCAGATGGTAATCAATATTTAATACTAACTTACTAAACTTTCGATTACTATTACTTAGGCTACTGGTTATCAATACTAATAAAAGTTTTAAACACTATAAAGTGACAGAATCATCAGACTATAAAGGTTTCCACACGTAGGCCTAAACTGCACCAGACGCTGGTTTCTGCTTGTTGCTAATAAGTTTGATGTTATTTTATACAAAAATGAACTATTAGCCCAATTGCTGCCCATATGAACAAAGCAATTATAAATTAGACAAAATATACTATAACAATTACAATAATATATAATTACTTTTATGAAATTATGTGAATGCGAAGCTGTACAAAATATAAACAAATATATTTAAAATAATCTAAATTTTAAAATGTTATTTTTTATTATTAAAAAAATATTTTCATTCGTTTGGGGGCCCTTCAAGATTTGGGGCCCTAGGCGCGCGCCTAATTCGCCTACTGGTAAACGCGCCTCTGCTGGCATGGAGAGCGAGAGGTATAGGCCTACCGAGTTCGAGTCCCGTAGGGCGGATATGCTTTGCAGGCTGCTATTAGCGCCGTGTATTGCAGGCTGTCTGTTCTGTTAGTAGTTAAGATTTTTTGCATAACATGTAAATGCACAGCGCAGTGCGTTTGTCAGGCGCTTCAATAAAGAACAGATTATTATTATTATTATTAAATCCATACCGGTAGGCTATGTCCCAAAAACATATCGATATCGGTATCGACGGTACACAAGTGAAACGGCGCCTATACAATCATTGTGGCGTTAGCCAATTTTCTGAATCCACCTCCTTACTTACTATCGTGACGTGAGCATTCGCGCGCGCAATAAATGACATCATTTCCGGAGTTGCTTGCATGTAAACAACCAGGTAATAGAAGAACGGCATGAAAACATAACATCGTCAGTTTACAAGATGAACATTAACTAAAGCGTAGAAAATAGACACGAAAAATGCAGCAACGACGATAGTCGGATACCGCTTTAAAGTTTTTTCCGAGTTAACGATGGTCGCCAACGATGGTATGTACCACTACGGCCACAAATGATTTTATGGCCACCTGATAAATGTATATTAATCATAATATTAAGGATCCTAAGTGGCCGAGTGGGTTGGTAGCCTGCTCGTCACGCCGGCGCCCCGGGTTCGCTTCCCGGTCGGGTCGGTTTATCAGAGATTAATTTCTCGGATCTTTACTGCGGGTGGCTCGGTCGCATTATAAACGTGGAGTACAATACAACACACAATACAACACATCAACAATACAACTTCGGGTTCGAATCCACCTCAAAGTCGCCGCGTAGGGACCCTGGGCAAGTCCTTCACTCGCAATTGCTCATGCGCTTCGGCGTGAAACTCCGATTCAGCGTTCGCGCAGTAGTCGGGAGCGCCTCTGAATGGGAAATCTGGTAGGGGCGCTATAACAAGTGTTCAAATACAATACAATACAATAATATGATTAAGAAATACATGTGCGTCGCATTATGTTAGCAGTTCATCTTAAACGTGTATCATCCTAGGATACCACTAATTAATTTTTGAATTTGTATTTTGCAATTACAATTTACTTAATTGTGCATAGACAGCCAAATTATTTGTAGCGAGGTAGCACATCTGGATTAAAATTTTTAAGTACTTAATTGTGATTAGATGCTATACCAATTAGCAGTATCACGTACGTAGCCTATGCGATGGGCAGAGTATTATTGCTCACCATCTGAATAATTATGCTCTAATTATGAGTTTCTCGTGCTGGATATCTCGTTAATTATTGTCGTTTCGGTTGCTATTGTTCCAAGGCTATTGCAGAATGCGGTAAAACTTATAAAAAATAAGTATTATAAATGCATTGGCGGAGCCAGGAGTATTTACCCCCAACTGCGGCTCAGCCCCCACCCCAACTGCGGCTCAGCCCCACCCCCAAAGTGGGATATCTCTGCCAATGCTTACTTCATAATAAGCCAACTAAACAATGAACAACGGCAACGAAAAACATCAACTATCTCAGGCAGTGAAGCAAATATTACTTAATTGATTATCATGGACAGGGTCAAAGGGCCTACTTTAAATTTTAACGTGCCCGGCGTTTTTTAGAAGTTTACGGAAATCACGGTAGGCCTAAGTCATTTGGAGCGATGAATAAAATCGACATTCCAACGACGTTGACGCTAGTCTAAACCAGGAAGCAGAAATAATGATCGCTCAAACAGAATTTCAGTCAGTCTGCACTGAAGCAAGACGCTTTGTGCCAAAACCATGTATGCCAGTGCAGCGTTGGCGAACTTGGCGACGGCGAGCAGCTGTCAAAACCGATACCACAGTTACTGACAGTTTGCAAAACAACTGAAAAGGTTCTACATTCACATCATCTGAACAGGTGACAAAACTAATTTGCCTGCAAGCAAATCGTAGCGTAGGCTACGTCCAGACTACCGTCCTCGTTCAGTGATTTTGTTGTGTTCGAACGAATTCCATCTAAGACTGGCATTTGAATCGAGTCAGACTAAAAATGAGTCTGACTCGGCCTATCATTCCTGTTGATTTTCTGAGTGAAGAACAAGAACACCGTCGTGTAGGCCAATACTAAGAACTGATCTTAGTATTGGCCGTGCTGTGGTTGGGAGCGCTGCGCTTCTGAGTAGTAACCTTGAAGGGGCGCTATATAAAACTTCGTAATGAATGAATGAATGAATGATCTATACAATGCACCAGGAAATGTGCCGGCGTTTCTGTGGCTTGACATCCAAAATCATGCTCGGTATTGAAGCATGCGACCCATGCAAAGACATTTTGTTGAATCTCTTGCAGCAAATGCTTCGAAATTTTGCCACAATGCTTGCTCAGTGGACAAGCATTCGAGCGATTGTAGCCAACTATAGTTACGACGAAGACAAAAAGTCTAAAACAGTCGCAGACGTATTGAAACTGATTGAAGTCCTTCATTCATTCATTCATATCGAACATTTATATAGCACCCCTTTAAGAAAACTACTTAGAGGCACTCCAAACTCCAGCAGAGCTAAAAAGAACAGTCTGAAAGTGAGAAAAGATCATGGGAGAGAAGGTCTTGGGAAAGGGGTGATGCTCCAGATGGAGGCCATTCCAGGTCGAGGGCCCAACACCGAGAAAGAGCGGTTCTGTCTATAGTGGAGGTACGGGCAACAGGGACAAGGATGATACCCTATTCGGATGAGTGGAGGGATCGAGAGCCCCTAACACTAAGGACAGGGCAATAGAGCTCGCAAAGATAGGCAGAAGCGAGGTCTAGTAAGCAGCGCCAGACTATAGGGTAGCTATCCTGTACGCAAAGGGAGCCAGTGGAGAACGTCGCGCATGTAACTATAGAGACTTGGCCCAATTTTGGCAGACGGCCGATAAGGCGGACAGCAGAACGCAAGATCTGATCCAAGCGCTCCATTGAGATCAGAGGCGCGTTTACCAGTAGGCGAATTAGGCGCGCGCCTAGGGCCCCCAAATCTTGAAGGGGCCCCCAAACGAATGAAAATATTTTTTCAATAATAAAAAAATAACATTTTAAAATTTAGATTATTTTAAATATAATATTATTCGTTTATATTTTGTACAGCTTGGCATTTCATAAAAGTAATTATTATTGTAATTGTAAAAGTATATTTTGTCTAATTTATAATTGCTTTGTTCGTACGGGCAGCAATTGGGCTAATAGTTCATTTTTGTGTAAAATAACATCAAACTTATTAGCAACAAGCAGAAACCAGCGTCTGGTGCAGTTTAGGCCTACGTGTGGAAACCTTTAGTCTGATGATTCCGTCATTTTATAGTGTTTAAAACTTTTACTAAACTTAGTATTGATGACCAGTACGGTAAGTAATAGTAATCGAAATTTTAGTAATATTAAATATTTATTAAAATCTGACGCAATGAAACGTTGCTAATTTTCTGGAGCTGCAAAACGAAATAAGATAGCTCTAATGACAATAGGCTATATTGGAATAAGTTGCAATCAATCAATCAATCAATCAATTTTAGTTTATGAAAATAAGTTGACAAAAACGCAACTTATACAAATAATAAATGCTGCAAAGAATAAATGCCACTAGCAAATTTCTGCAAGATCAAAGGCCATGTTGTCGAATTTGAATTCTTTAATTATTTAACAATTTTGCTCAAAGCGTCAGAGAAAATTTCCCCAAAATAGAGACAGAGGCAAAACTGAAACTTGGTATTGAAAGCGATTATGACATTGCATATGAAGACGAACAGCCGTAGAAAGCGTCAAAGAAAACGTAGGCCTACTTTGGTTTTTGACAAAACTGCCAAGAATGACTTCATATTGAGAGGCCGAGAAAAGTTCATTGTTGGCACCTTAAACGTCGTGTGTGACAAAAACGGCTTCAAGTTCAACTTAGTAGGTTTTTGAACATGATAGGCTAAACACCACCAGAGTTTCAGACTTCGAAGTTGAGAAGGGCCCCAAAAATGTTTGCGCATAGGGCCCCGTTTTCTGTAAACGCGCCTCTGATTGAGATCAGCGCAAATCGAGCACCAGTAGTCAAGTCTAGTTGTGACGAAGGCACGGAGAAGGGTGCAGGTAGCAGAAGCAGTGAGTGCACGAGCGGGCGACAGTGCGGAACCGACGCAACTGGTAGAAGAAGCAGTCACGGCTAAGGAGGTTGATATGGGGAGTAAAGGTGAGTTCTCGGTCCAAGGTGACGCCAAGGTCACACACAACTAAAGAGAAAGTGAACTGGAGGAAGGCGGCAGCGAGGGCAGCCATGTCTAATCTAGCCAGTTGGTGGCGGGTGCCCAGCGAAATGAACTGGGTTTCAGTGGAGTTAAGCATGCAGTCGGTTAGATGATATCCAGGCCTCAACGTCTCCCATGATCGAGCTCGTAACCCAAGTGGTCGCAATAGCGTCAGAGGCAGAGTAATGCAAGTAAGCCTGGACATTGTCTTCGTATAGCTGGCCCAGTACAGCATAGCAAGCAAGAAGCAACGCAAGGCCGGAAATATAGATAGGCAGGAAAATTGCCTCTGCGCGATGACCAACAGTTACTGTAGGTAACCCTTGAACTTGAACGCAGTTGCTCAAAACTGTCTACGACTAATAGCCAACTTACTAGTACAATATACTACAACAGCAGTTTCCAGACATGCAAATACCGTTTTTTCACCGGGTGTGCTAAAACGCACCTACAGGCTTCTGTAACCTGAAATCTTTTCCGGGGGAACCTCCGGACCTCCGCTTCAAAGGGTGCCGCTTCGCGGCTGGGGTGGAGGGCGTTGTAGGAGGAAAGGAAGGTACTAGTAAGGGACTGAGGGAATGGAAAAGAAGGGAAGAGCGAAGGGAGTGATATGGAAGAGGGTGAGGGGAGGAAAATACAGGAAGGGAAAGAAATGGAGAAAGGGGAAGGAGGGGAGAAAGGGAAGGGCTTGGGCTTT